>CM031374.1:95793819-96393819 GCA_018208015.1 Medicago ruthenica
TTAAAGTTATTTTTAAGTTAAAAGTTGTTTGGAAAAATATTGTACAAATATATAATAAATAAAAAAATGTTAAAATATTTTTTTAAGGGAAAAAATGTTTAAAATATTTTTTTAGTAAGTACTTAATAGATATTATGTTTGACCTACCTTCTCCTTAAAATTGTAGAGAAGTAGAAAAAAAAAGTCGGGCCAAACGGTACATGTACCCTCCTGTCCTTATTATAAAAAGAAAAACAAAAAAACTCTAAAATCAATGCAGTCATTAATTAGTGTAACTTTTTGAATATTTTTACAAATATACCCTCATAAAAAATTGTGAAACATTAAATACATCCACTAATATTAAAAAGACAAACATTAAATAAGGGTAGAAAAGTAGAAAAGTTTTTTAAGCAATAATTACACTTAAAAAGTAGTGATATTTTCCTATAAATAAGACCAATTTTTTTTTTGAAATTTTTCTTATATATAGGACCGGAGGGAGTATCTTCATGCCTATATATGATATATGAAATTCTCCCACATCAGAGATTATGGAAGGGGGTTAACTAAAATTTCAAAATCGTATGACTCGTAAGTAAAAGGCAATCATGTATTGTTTGGTGGGATTCTGATGCGCACTCAATAATGATCATTGCTTAACAAACTTGCAAATGGCAAAACATTAAACAAAGTATAACGCTTTGTGTCCTTTACAGACGGCTTATGATATGTGTAACACCCATACTAATTTTAACTAGTATATTAGCAAGAGTGTTAAACTGATATTGGATACATTTAAATACAATACAGAAAATTGTTTGATAATTATACAAACATAAGTCTTTGATTACAATCCTTAAATCCGTTACTAAACATCCTCCATAATATTTATATACATCATGATACAATATTATAGAACTACAAAACATGAGCAGCACGATCATTCCGTAGCTTTCTCTTTACCTTTTCTTCGTGCTACCTGCGAAGAACCTGCACCAGAAGGAAAGGGATGAGACATAAAGTCTCAGTGAGCTCCTACCCTACCTACTGTTTGGCAACCTCGGGGAACCTAGGGTTGCCGTGCCTACCTCGGCGAACTCGGGGATTCCTATGATCGCCAAGTCTCAATCTTGCCCGTAGGGGCTATCTGTCTATTTCTGATAATCTGGTGATCAAGGGGAGTCCTAGGATCACCGTCTGATAGCTGCTAACTGATGTCTGATAACTGTCTGAAGAAATATTTCTGACTGATGAAGTAATATAGTATTAACTGATCTTATGTTAGCTGTTAGCGTTGAACAAACAAAGTTATCTGAGTTCATTTTACGGAATGCCCCCGGGTGGAGTAACCCCGAAGCACATTCCCCTGATAACCGGTGAAAATTCCTATCATATCAGGCTAACACCGGACTCCTCTTGTCGTCGTGCGGTTACCCTTGCGGAATAACACGTCCCACTGGCGTGAACCTCCTGTGTCCCACTGGCGTGAACAACAGAAGACACGACTTAATATAAGTTTTAACTGATGCGTATACCTCCCGTGTCCCACTGGCGTGAACGACGGAAGACGCGAATAAATAATCTATGAACTGAAACGTGAACATTTCATGTCCCACTGGCGTGAACGATGAAAGTCACGACTTAAATGTAATAATCATTAGTCTATTCTCTACGTGAACCATTCGTGTCCCACTGGCGTGAACATCGAAGGCCACAGCTTAAACTTGCTAATTCTGAACTCTTAACCTATGTAAGGTTCTAATCTTGAAACTTGGTAATAATCTTATTAACCTATCAAGGTTCTTGACCCATCGTTCTCATGAGTCATTCCTAGGGCTTACTTAAGCCTGCAGCTCAATTCATGAATTCCCAAGCTTTGTACAACCTTTGCTCAAGTAATATTTTAAATCTTTGGAAGCATTTGAAATGAACTAAAATGGTGGTTTAAGTTTATAAAATGTATTATAGAAAATCAGTTGCCAAAAGCCATGCACGCGCGAACCAGAACCCCCAGAACAGCTCAACTAAGTTGGACTGTTCAAGGCTGGTCGCTACAGCGCCCTTCTGGTCGCTACAAGCGACAACAGGCAGAACTTGGTCGCTACAGCGCCCAGTTCCTCGCTACAAGCGACAACCGTCGCTACAAGCGCCTGTGTGGTCGCTACAAGCGCGGCTAGGCAGGGATAATCCCAGTTTGGTCGCTACAAGCGACCGTTCCGTCGCTACAGCGACCATATCAGTAAAAACTGTGTAAAAACGTGATTTCCACCATTTTTGCCCAAATACTAGTACCCATGCTTCTCAAACATGATAAATATGATTTTCTTTCATAAATTAACAATTATTAACACTCATGAGCAAAGATTAACAAAGAGGAATTCTAGGGTTAACTCTAAGATTTATGATAACTTGGAAAATTCATAAGTAGCACTTGAAATGGGTTCTAAAACCCTAAATGAGCTCACCTATGCCTTAACTGGTGCTTGCTATTCTGATCCCCCAAAGCCTTGGCTTAAATCTTGTACTTCTCTCAAAATCTTCCTTGTATTCTTTCACTTGTTCTAGCTTAGCTACCCAAACCTTGCTTGTGAAGTTTCCCTTAAGAATTGGATGATGAAAAGATGAGTTTATGGTGAGGGAGTGAGGCGTGAGAGTGGGGAGAGAGTGGAATAGAATAGGCTGAAAATGAGAAAGAAATGGAAAAGGAAGAGTGTAGATCACTCTTTTCTACTTCTTTGTTTTCAAACTTTCCCCCCTTCTTAACTTATTTACAATATTGCCACTCCATTATTCTTTAATTACCAAGCTTGCTTAATCGCGTCTAATACTGATAGTAATTGCATCTAAGCGGGATGTTACAATCTACCCCCCTTAAAGAAATTTCGTCCTCGAAATTTAGAGGTTACCTGAAAATAAATGAGGATAGGTTGCTTGCATATCTGACTCTAGCTCCCATGTTGCTTCGCCGTCAGGAGAACCTTTCCATACAACCTTAACTATAGGAATCTCTTTGTTCCGCAAAGTCTTAACATCGCGATCGATTATCTGTTCTGGCTCAGGTTGAAAGGTCAAGTCCGATCTCAAATCAATACTATCTAGCTCCACTGGTTGAAAAGGATCAGGAATGAATTTCCTTAATTGCGAGACATGAAAGACATCATGTAATCCTGACATGGCTGGTGGCAGCGCCAACTGATAAGCTGCCGGACCAACGCGTCGAAGTATCTGAAACGGTCCAACATATCTCGGACAAAGCTTCTTGGTCCTGAAAGCTCCTCTCAAGCCCAACTTAGGAGTAACTTTAAGAAATACATGGTCTCCTTCTTCAAACTCTAAAGGTCTTCGCCTCCTATCAGCATAACTTTTCTGACGACTTTGTGCTGTTCTCATCTTATCTTGAATAGACTTAATCTTTAGAGTCGTCTCCTGAATGATCTCTGGACCCAAAATGCTTTTATCTCCAACCTCAGC
This sequence comes from Medicago ruthenica, assembly GCA_018208015.1. Classification (NCBI taxonomy): domain Eukaryota; kingdom Viridiplantae; phylum Streptophyta; class Magnoliopsida; order Fabales; family Fabaceae; genus Medicago; species Medicago ruthenica. The sequence continues at coordinate 95,797,273 of CM031374.1, forward strand.
CCAACAAAGCGGAGTTCTACACTTCCTACCATATAAAGCTTCATAAGGTGCCATTCCAATGCTAGAATGGTAACTGTTGTTGTAAGAAAATTCAATCAATGGTAGATGATTGTTCCAACTTCCTCCATCTTCTAGAATACATGCACGTAACATATCTTCTAACGTCTGAATAGTCCTTTCTGATTGTCCGTCTGTCTGAGGATGATGGGACGTGCTCATCTTTAATCTTGTCCCCAACGCCTTCTGAAAGGCTTTCCAAAAGTGTGATGTGAAAATTGGATCTCGATCCGATACAATACTGGCTGGTACACCATGGAGTTTCACAATCTCTGAAATAAATAACTCGGCATACTGAGAAGCTCGGTAAGTGGTCTTAACCGGCAAGAAATGAGCTGACTTAGTTAACCGGTCTACTATAACCCAAATGGAGTCATGTCCTCGCTGTGTTCGAGGCAATCCAGTCACAAAATCCATGGTTATATCTTCCCATTTCCATTGTGGAATCTCCAAAGGTACTAACATCCCCGCAGGCCTTTGGTGCTCAATCTTCACTTGCTGACAAACAATGCATCTCGCCACAAACTCTGCAACATCTCTTTTCATACTAGGCCACCAATAATCTCTTTTCAAGTCTTGATACATCTTGGTGGTTCCTGGGTGAATGCTGAAACTGCTCTTATGCGCCTCTTCTAGAATTAATCTTTTCAATTCTTCATCGTTCGGGACATAAACCCTTCCCTCAAACAATATTGTTCCATCAGGTGCAAAAGAAAACTCCGGCTGGCTAATTTTCCTTTGAAGGTCCATATCCATGCTTTGCGCTTGTGAAATCCTAGATCGTAGATCACATGAAATATCTAACTTGTTTAACAAAATACCACCATCCAAAACAGTAACATGGAGGTTAAGGTCTCTAAACTTCTCATACAGTCCACACGTGTGCATCATCACCTCAGCTTTGACTAAAGCCTTCCGACTCAAGGCGTCTGCTACCACATTAGCCTTTCCTGGATGGTACTTCAGATCAAAATCAAAATCTTTCAAATACTCCATCCATCGCCTTTGCCTCATATTCAGATCTCGTTGATCAAACAAATACTTCAAACTCTTATGGTCGCTGAACAAATCAAATTGCGCACCATACAGGTGATGTCTCCATATCTTCAATGCAAAAACTATGGCTGCTAACTCAAGATCATGAGTGGGGTAATTCTCCTCATGGGTCTTGAGCTGTCTAGAGGCATAAGCTATTACATTTTCTCCTTGCATGAGAACACTTCCCAGTCCCTTGGAAGATGCATCGCAGAAGACGGTGTATCTCCTTTCAGGATCTGGTATTGCCAATACGGGGGCCTTAGTCAATTTCTTCTTTAAAACTCTGAAACTTTCTTCACATTCATCATTCCAAATAAAGGGTACATCTTTTCTGGTGAGGCGTGACAGGGGTAAAGCAATCTGAGAAAACTTCATGATAAATCTTCGATAATAACCTGCCAAGCCTAGAAAGCTCCTGACTTCAGCTACATTCTTCGGTCTTTCCCAATTGAGAACAGCCTCAACTTTAGATGGATCAACAGCTACTCCTCCTTGAGAAATAACATGACCCAAGAACTTAATCTCAGATAACCAGAATTCACATTTGCTAAACTTAGCATACAGCTGCTTGTCTCTAAGGACATCCAATACAATTCTCAAATGCTGAGCATGCTCCTGAGGATCCTTAGAATAAATTAAGATGTCATCAATGAAAATCACCACAAATTGATCAAGATAGGGCTGGAATATCCTGTTCATATAATCCATAAATACTGCTGGGGCATTAGTTACACCGAAAGGCATAACTAGAAATTCATAGTGCCCATAACGCGTTCGAAACGCCGTTTTTGACACATCTGAAGATTTAATACGGATCTGATGATAACCCGATCGAAGATCAATCTTGGAAAATACTGTTGCTCCCTTGAGCTGGTCTAGGAGATCATCAATCCTTGGAAGAGGATACCTGTTCTTGATAGTTACTTTGTTTAGTTGGCGGTAGTCAATACACAACCTCATACTTCCGTCCTTTTTCTTGACTAATAAGACTGGAGCACCCCAAGGTGATACACTGGGTCGAATAAAATGCTTCTGAATTAATTCTTCGAGTTGAGACTTCAGCTCTTTCAATTCTGTTGGTGACATTCTGTACGGTGCCACAGATACTGGCTCCGCTCCTGGAATCAAATCAATTGAAAACTCTACCTCTCGCTCTGGAGGCAAACTAGATACTTCTGAAGGGAAGACATCTAAGTATTCATTTACAATAGGAATATCACTGGGGCTTAACTCTGATTCTGAAGCCACAGTGAGCATCACATAGAATCCCTTATCTTGAGCACAAATGAATTGAATTAACTGATGGGTGCGGTTAATCAATTCAGACAAAGCCACACCTTCCGCCGTATCACTGGTCGGCATATAAATACTCTTCTCTGAACATCCTATATACACATGGTTAGCAGAAAGCCAATCCATGCCTAGAATCACATCCAATTGCTCCATCGGGAGACAAACTAAATCAACATAGTAGGTCTTGCTAGACACAGTGATAGGACAGCTTTCACAAACATACTTAGCCTCAATTCCGCCTTCAGTAGCGGTGGATACTAACATTGGAGGGTTCAACGGAGACAAGGGTAATTGCAACGTCTCCACACATTTATAGGAAATAAAAGAACATGTAGCGCCGCAATCAAAAAGAACTTTTACTGGATTTGTACCCAAATAACACATACCGGCAATTAAATCTTCATTGGCCGAAGCCTTGGCGCCGTCAAGAGAGTACACTCTGCCCTTACTAGTAGTTGTTCCTTCAGCTGATCCTCTACCACGTCTGTTTGGACACTCTGATATGAAATGCCCTGGCTGTTTACATCCATAACAAATTCCAGCTCCAACCAAGCACTCTCCTTTATGCATTCTACCACATGTCTTGCAAGTAGGATTAGTCCTCAAAGGATTATGTTGTGGAGAGTAGGTCTGTTTCCCCCTCTGAGGAGATCCTTTCGGCTTAAGCTTATCGTGATACTTATCTGACATCCTGCTTTTCTTCTTTTCATAAGCTGCTGCTCTTTCCTTCGAGGCCTTTGCAAGTCCTGCCTCAACCACTAAGCTATCATGCACCAACTCGTCATAACTCGCAGTTCTCTGAAGGCTAACTGCTGTATCAATCTCACCCCTTAAACCTCTTTTATACTGATTCATCTTCCACACTTCATTTTCGGCATACTCATTGTGTGTGGAATAATAAGACAGTTCCTCAAACTTCTTTGTAAATTCAGCTACTGACATACCACCCTGCTTCAATTCTAAGAACTCTTGTTCCTTCTTTACCTTGTAGGACAAAGGTAAATATTTTTCTAACATTACTCCCTTAAAGTTCTCCCAATTCACTTCTACACCATTGGCTTCCATCCTGCGCTGAGCAGATTCCCACCAATCTTCTGCTGCGCCTCTGAGTTGGTTGGTAGCGTAGACCACTTTATCTTCCTCTGAACATTCAGCCATCCTAAAAATCTTCTCCATCTGCTTAATCCACTTTCTTGCTTCTTGTGGTTCACCTTCTCCATTGAACTCCGGAGGGTGATGCCTGTTATACTCCCGGAACACTGGATTACCAATTACTGGAGGGGGTGGTGGCTGTGGATGGAAACCTTGACCCTGCTGCATCATCTCCATCCATTGCTGTTGAGCCTGGGCTTGTTGCTGAGACTGTTGTTGCATCATCAGCATCATTTGCTGATACTGTAATGCATTCTGAGCTTGTTGCTCTTGGTATTGTTGCTGCCAGGCCTGTTGTTGTTGCATCATCTGTTCCCATGAATTCTGACTGGGTCCTCCACTTTCATCGCTAGCTTGATTAGTACGAGGTCTACCTCTTCTTCTCCCAGACATCTTATCCTAGCTGTCATATACAAGTCAAAGTGATCAGTTTTAACTGAACATAACATCTAGAATAATGTCCTGGATCCAAGAGGTCCACAAACTTGGATTGTACTTTAATGACCCAAGGCACGGTCTGAATCGACCTGCTCTGATACCAATTGTAACACCCATACTAATTTTAACTAGTATATTAGCAAGAGTGTTAAACTGATATTGGATACATTTAAATACAATACAGAAAATTGTTTGATAATTATACAAACATAAGTCTTTGATTACAATCCTTAAATCCGTTACTAAACATCCTCCATAATATTTATATACATCATGATACAATATTATAGAACTACAAAACATGAGCAGCACGATCATTCCGTAGCTTTCTCTTTACCTTTTCTTCGTGCTACCTGCGAAGAACCTGCACCAGAAGGAAAGGGATGAGACATAAAGTCTCAGTGAGCTCCTACCCTACCTACTGTTTGGCAACCTCGGGGAACCTAGGGTTGCCGTGCCTACCTCGGCGAACTCGGGGATTCCTATGATCGCCAAGTCTCAATCTTGCCCGTAGGGGCTATCTGTCTATTTCTGATAATCTGGTGATCAAGGGGAGTCCTAGGATCACCGTCTGATAGCTGCTAACTGATATCTGATAACTGTCTGAAGAAATATTTCTGACTGATGAAGTAATATAGTATTAACTGATCTTATGTTAGCTGTTAGCGTTGAACAAACAAAGTTATCTGAGTTCATTTTACGGAATGCCCCCGGGTGGAGTAACCCCGAAGCACATTCCCCTGATAACCGGTGAAAATTCCTATCATATCAGGCTAACACCGGACTCCTCTTGTCGTCGTGCGGTTACCCTTGCGGAATAACACGTCCCACTGGCGTGAACCTCCTGTGTCCCACTGGCGTGAACAACAGAAGACACGACTTAATATAAGTTTTAACTGATGCGTATACCTCCCGTGTCCCACTGGCGTGAACGACGGAAGACGCGAATAAATAATCTATGAACTGAAACGTGAACATTTCATGTCCCACTGGCGTGAACGATGAAAGTCACGACTTAAATGTAATAATCATTAGTCTATTCTCTACGTGAACCATTCGTGTCCCACTGGCGTGAACATCGAAGGCCACAGCTTAAACTTGCTAATTCTGAACTCTTAACCTATGTAAGGTTCTAATCTTGAAACTTGGTAATAATCTTATTAACCTATCAAGGTTCTTGACCCATCGTTCTCATGAGTCATTCCTAGGGCTTACTTAAGCCTGCAGCTCAATTCATGAATTCCCAAGCTTTGTACAACCTTTGCTCAAGTAATATTTTAAATCTTTGGAAGCATTTGAAATGAACTAAAATGGTGGTTTAAGTTTATAAAATGTATTATAGAAAATCAGTTGCCAAAAGCCATGCACGCGCGAACCAGAACCCCCAGAACAGCTCAACTAAGTTGGACTGTTCAAGGCTGGTCGCTACAGCGCCCTTCTGGTCGCTACAAGCGACAACAGGCAGAACTTGGTCGCTACAGCGCCCAGTTCCTCGCTACAAGCGACAACCGTCGCTACAAGCGCCTGTGTGGTCGCTACAAGCGCGGCTAGGCAGGGATAATCCCAGTTTGGTCGCTACAAGCGACCGTTCCGTCGCTACAGCGACCATATCAGTAAAAACTGTGTAAAAACGTGATTTCCACCATTTTTGCCCAAATACTAGTACCCATGCTTCTCAAACATGATAAATATGATTTTCTTTCATAAATTAACAATTATTAACACTCATGAGCAAAGATTAACAAAGAGGAATTCTAGGGTTAACTCTAAGATTTATGATAACTTGGAAAATTCATAAGTAGCACTTGAAATGGGTTCTAAAACCCTAAATGAGCTCACCTATGCCTTAACTGGTGCTTGCTATTCTGATCCCCCAAAGCCTTGGCTTAAATCTTGTACTTCTCTCAAAATCTTCCTTGTATTCTTTCACTTGTTCTAGCTTAGCTACCCAAACCTTGCTTGTGAAGTTTCCCTTAAGAATTGGATGATGAAAAGATGAGTTTATGGTGAGGGAGTGAGGCGTGAGAGTGGGGAGAGAGTGGAATAGAATAGGCTGAAAATGAGAAAGAAATGGAAAAGGAAGAGTGTAGATCACTCTTTTCTACTTCTTTGTTTTCAAACTTTCCCCCCTTCTTAACTTATTTACAATATTGCCACTCCATTATTCTTTAATTACCAAGCTTGCTTAATCGCGTCTAATACTGATAGTAATTGCATCTAAGCGGGATGTTACAATATGGGTGACATTTAGCACGGGAAAGAGAAAAAGTTTCCCACCATAAATCAGTATGTTTAAACCCTTTGATTAAATAAATAGCACATTTTTATCATAGACATTCGGTATCAGATCCTACAACTTTTCTTCTGCAACCCATCTTCTCATATCCCATTTTCACTAAAAATAGTGCTGTATTAAACAACCCATAAACAAAATTGACACTATTATTAAAGCTATTAATTAAAATTACAAAACAAAAACAGAAAAAGAAAATTAAAGCGGGTCAGAAAATGGTGAATTCCAAACGCATCGCCGACGAGATCCAACGAGAATTTTTTCTGACAATCGCGGCCAATGACCACTCCTATGGTCACCTCCGCGGTTAGTTCAATTGTGGGTCGAAGCCCATCTACAAGAAAATCAAATGGTTCTTAGTTGCAAGGGACTGAACAATGCCGCCGGAGAAAGGTCGCCGAAAAACGGATATGCTAACCATTGATGGTAAACAGTCTTGTGCCAATTAGTCACCGAAAAATCCATTCCTAATTGGAATATTTCATATTTTTATATAGGATTCTAGAATTCATTGTGGTGGTTGATTTCTTGTCGATCAGCTCATGCTAAAATTAGAATACTAGCTTGAATTTGATCATGAACAATGTAGATTTTGGAGTTTGCTGGTGGTAGTTTGGTGAAGAGGGAGATGAGTTGTAACGAGTTGGTTGGTTAGATCTAGTGTTGACAGAGTATATGATAAGGTTGTACTCTTTATTTAATCAAATGGTTAAAAACACACTATCTCATGATGGAAAATAATGTATAGTCACATTTATAGAAAATAATGCAATTATAATTGTGTAGCGTGTAACCCAAACAACATGCTAGTATTTTTTCCTTTAAAAACATGCTAGTATTTTTATTTTATTTTTGGGTTAATAGTGTTTTACCCCCTGTAATATTGGCTATTTTCAATTTTCCCCCCTGTAATTTTTTTTTTAGATTTCGTCCTTGTAATTTGAAGATTTTTGGTTTTGGACCTTGATATTTTTGACTGTACAAAATCGATGATATGACAGGGGGTAAATTCAAAATTTGCTCAAATTAACAGGGAGATAAACCGAAATTCGCTCAAATTACAGGGGGGTTAACCGAAATCTGCTCAAATTACAGGTGGCGGAATTTTCCATGAAGGTCCAAAACCAAAATCTTCAAATTACAAGGATGAAATCTAAAAAAAAAAAAATACAGGGGGAAAACCAGAAATGACCAATATTACAGGGGGTAAAATACTATTAACCCTTTATTTTTTATCGTGAAGAATTTTATATGCAAAAAACACAATAAAACCAATGCGGGTTGTCACGTGTGGTGTGGTTGAGCAATGGATCTGGATTTCTTTCATTTGGGACTCCTTAAATTCACATGAAATTAGGCCAAGTGCTTCTCAAAATGACTAATTTAAGTTGAGAAGGGAATAAAATAATAATTTTAATGATAAATATTTAAATTCACTCATAATATATTATAAAATGTTTCTGTAACTCCTTTGTTGGATATTTGGTTGTTGGCTTCATGTTTGCTAAAATCAAATATACAAGCAAGATGTGCGTCTTCAGAAGCTGAACAGTACCTCAGAAGCTGGGTCTTCAGAAGCTGAACAATACTTCTGAAGCTGGGTCTTCAGAAGCTGAACAGTACCTCAGAAGCTGGGTCTTCAGAAGCTGAACAGTACGTCAGAAGGCTGGGTCTTCAGAAGCTGAACAGTACGTCAGAAGCTGGGTCTTCAGAAGCTGAACAGTACTTCAGAAGCTGAACAATACTTCAGAAGCTGAACAGTACTTCAGACGCAGAAGCAACCTTCAGAAGCTGAATGTTCAGACGCAGTTCTTCAGAAGTACCTTCAGAAGCTGGTTTTCTGCGTTCTGTTTTTGTGCCTTGGAGCTGTTAATTTTCTCACATAATTTTTTGTAGATTTAATTGAAGAATTCTCCAAGCTGTGTTTCTAGAAGGAAGAATATTTTCGTAAGATATATTCTGAAGATTGGACATTTTTATTTGTGAATATATTTTCAAAGTAATCTTTGGAAAATATATTTCTGAAGAATATTTGCTTCTGTATGTTTCTAAAGAATTTTGGAAATATATCTTTGAAGAATATTTGGTTCAGTTATTTGTTGCTGCTGAAGACTATAAATAGAGGACGCTGCTATTGAAGAAACTCAACCAAAACCAAAGCAAGTATTGATAAAGTTTTATTAGGTTTTGAGTCTGTTAGTTGTGAGCTTTGTGCTCTGTTTCTGTACACCACTCAATTGTTCAGAGTTGATTTTTGTTTTATTGAGTTGTAATTGTAGTTCACTCGAAGCTTTTAAGCAAGAGTGATTTTTTGTGTCTTTGGAGTGTGTCTCCTACTTTGATTGTTATTAGAGTCTGATATCACTGGGGCAGTGATTGACTGAGGCAAGTGAGATGGGATCTCAGGTCTAGGAGTTCCTAGGTTGAAATCAATATGGGTAGTAGCTAGGTGATAAGTTGTAAACTGGGAGTTTGCTGAGAACTTAGAACTAGGACTATCATAGTGGATTTCCTTCCTGGCTTGGTAGCCTCCAGACGTAGGTGTGTTTGTCACCGAACTGGGTTAACAAATATCCTGTTCACTTTTACTTTCTGTCCTTTATTTCTGTCTGTTTTATTCTGCTTCTGAACTACTGTTTTGTGTACTTTGTTCTACTCTGTTTTACGAACAGATTCAGGTCCTGCCAGAAATTTCAATTGGTATCAGAGCAGGCACCTTGCCTGTTTTAGGGTGAGCTCCAGGGAAGGTATTTTCTGGCATAATGGAGAAAGAAGGAGGATTTGTGAACAGACCACCTCTGTTGGATGGTTCCAACTATGAATATTGGAAATCACGCATGAGTGCTTTCCTTAAATCCATAGATAGTAAGACCTGGAAAACAGTTTTGAAAGGTTGGGAACATCCTTTTGTGCTTGACAAAGATGGGAAGAAGACAGCTGATCTGAAACCAGAAGAAGTGTGGTCCAAGGAAGAAGATGATGTGACTCTAAGATATTCTCCCTTGACAAGAATAATAATGTCATTATGGAATAAAAGAACCAAATTATTTTTGGTTCAAATTGTTATTTTCGTAGGTCATTATGTATCTGTCTTGTTTTCATCGTATCTAGAGCTCTGCAACTCCGATTGAGGTGATCTTTGAAGCTTTGGAAAGGGTACAAAATTACCTACATTTCATACGTTGGACTCAGAAGCAAAATCGGCATATATCATGGTGTAAAATGGGATTAAAGTGGATGGCGTGATTAAATTAAGGAGTTGAAGCAAAAGAGGTGAAACACAATTATTTTGAGAAATTGAAAAGCATGATGAGGAGTAAAGAGGGCGCTGCAAGTAGTCAAAATGTAATTGTCAATAATTATGCAGCAACACATGCATTGATTCAACCACCCTAAATTAAAACCAACTAAATTGTAACTTTTCTTTGCATTAATCAGCCACCAAAACATTATGACAATTAGTGGCTGTCTTTCCTTTCATTTTCTTAGAGTTTTAGAATCAGAACCATCATGTAATGAGCTCATATAAATAGAGCACGAAAATGACATGTAAGATAGATGAATTTTGATAAAGAAAATCACTTTATGTGAATTTGGAAGCTTTGCTTCTTTTTGGTTATGGATTGAACCATTAATTGATCTTATCAAGAAACCACGTTTCTTGTGGCGATCCTCTACCAAGCTAGACATCTTCCTTGGATTGGGAATTTGTTTGGTTACCATTTTCTGTCTATTTCCATCATTCTTTAACCGTAATACCAAAATTTTCCTCCATTATTCACAAATACATTAAAATCAAAATTACCCCCTTTTTTTGTCCTTCATCAAGTGGTATTCAGAGCTAGGTTCCGTTGGGACTGATTTTTTCTTTTTCAATTTCAAAATTATTTTCATTTCCATATTTTCCTTGCAATTTATTCATTTCAATTTCTTTTTTAAGTATTACAAAAAATGTCTCAAGAAATACAAGCTTCTATTGAATATTTTGATAAAGTATGGAGAGAAACAAGGCTTGAGGATATGAAGAGAAGATCAAATCCTTCTTGTGCTCTTAGAGCATTACACATAAAAAGGAGAGAGGAAATGATGGAAAAGATTGATAGAGGAATGGCTGATATCTCTAAAATACTAGAGGAACATCTCTTTCAAATCAAAAATGATTATAAAAAAGAGATAGAAGAAAAAGAAAGTCATGAGGAAGAAGTGAAAAGGAAGGAAAAAGAAGAAAAAAAAGAATGTGATGAAAAAGAAGTAAATGAAAAAGAAGAGAGAAAAGAAGGTGTTGAAGAAGTCGAGCGAAAAGAAGAGAAAAAGGAGAGTGAGAATGAAAAGCAAGAAAAAAATAGTTTGAAGTTTTGGCCTACTATTACACTAGTACCATCTTCTAAGTTGGTTTGTGTAGTTAAGTGTTGGAATTCTTCTAATATTTTTCAATCTCCTAACATTTCTTCTTTATGTCATGAAGGAAACAAAGTCAATGAAGAAATTTTTTCTCAACAAGTGGAAGGAAATTATGAGATTCGGAAAGAAGATTATGTCCTTGAATCAAAAGGGGATGAAAAGCAAACAAATTCTTCCAATAAAAGTAAAGTGCTCTCTAAAGTTAAGGTTAAATGCAATGGATTCAATATATTTGTTTTTGACCCAGGAGGTATTCAAGCTATAAATTCGAGGTCGAATTCTCTTGAAGAGGGAGAGTATGATGTGACTCTAAGATATTCTCCCTTGACAAGAATAATAATGTCATTATGGAATAAAAGAACCAAATTATTTTTGGTTCAAATTGTTATTTTCGTAGGTCATTATGTATCTGTCTTGTTTTCATCGTATCTAGAGCTCTGCAATTCCGATTGAGGTGATCTTTGAAGCGTTGGAAAGGATACAAAATTACCTACATTTCATACGTTGGACTCAGAAGCAAAATCGGCATATATCATGGTGTAAAATGGGATTAAAGTGGATGGCGTGATTAAATTAAGGAGCTGAAGCAAAAGAGGTGAAACACAATTATTTTGAGAAATTGAAAAGCATGATGAGGAGTAAAGAGGGCGCTGCAAGTAGTCAAAATGTAACTGTCAATAATTATGCAGCAACACATGCATTGATTCAGCCACCCTAAATTAAAACCAACTAAATTGTAACTTTTCTTTGCATTAATCAGCCACCAAAACATTATGACAATTAGTGGCTGCCTTTCCTTTCATTTTCTTAGAGTTTTAGAATCAGAACCATCATGTAATGAGCTCATATAAATAGAGCACGAAAATGACATGTAAGATAGATGAATTTTGATAAAGAAAATCACTTTATGTGAATTTGGAAGCTTTGCTTCTTTTTGGTTCTGGATTGAACCATTAATTGATCTTATCAAGAAACCACGTTTCTTGTGGCGATCCTCTACCAAGCTAGACATCTTCCTTGGATTGAAAATTTGTTTGGTTACCATTTTCTGTCTATTTCCATCATTCTTTAACCTTAATACCAAAATTTTCCTCCATTATTCACAAATACATTAAAATCAAAATTACCCCCTTTTTTGTCCTTCATCAAGGACAAAAAATGGTAACCAAACAAATACATTATTCACAAATACATTAAAAAAAGTTCCATTTTTTCGAGGGCAAAGAGACCCGGATGCATATTTAGAGTGGGAAACAAAAATTGAACAATTTTTTCAATACAACACTTACTCTAATGTTCAAAAAGTGCAGGTTGCAGCTCTTGAATTTAAAGATTATGCATTGGTGTGGTGGGATCAAACCATCAAGGAAAGAAGGAGGTAGGGAGAGCCACCCATTGAGGAGGCGTTATGCACTTTCTTATCATCTTAGAGAAATACAAAAAAAGAAGGTGGAAAAGCTAGAAGGTGAAAAAATATAACAAAGAGAATGAAGAAAAAATTTCTCAGCAAGTGGAAGGAAATTATGAGATTCGGAAAGAAGATTATGTCCTTGAATCAAAAGGGGATGAAAAACAAACAAATTCTTCCAATAAAAGTAAAGTGCTCTCTAAAGTTAAGATTAAATGCAATGGATTCAATATATTTGTTCTTGACCCAAGAGGTATTCAAGCTATAAATTCGAGGTCGAATTCTCTTGAAGAGGGAGAGTATGATGTGACTCTAAGATATTCTCCCTTGACAAGAATAATAATGTCATTATGGAATAAAAGAACCAAATTATTTTTGGTTCTAATTGTTATTTTCGTAGGTCATTATGTATCTGTCTTGTTTTCATCGTATCTAGAGCTCTGCAACTCTGATTGAGGTGATCTTTGAAGCGTTGGAAAGGGTACAAAATTACCTACATTTCATACGTTGGACTCAGAAGCAAAATCGGCATATATCATGGTGTAAAATGGGATTAAAGTGGATGGCGTGATTAAATTAAGGAGCTGAAGCAAAAGAGGTGAAACACAATTATTTTGAGAAATTGAAACGCATGATGAGGAGTAAAGAGGGCGCTGCAAGTAGTCAAAATGTAACTGTCAATAATTATGCAGTAACACATGCATTTATTCAGCCACCCTAAATTAAAACCAACTAAATTGTAATTTTTCTTTGCATTAATCAGTCACCAAACATTATGACAATTAGTGGCTGCCTTTCCTTTCATTTTCTTAGAGTTTTAGAATCAGAACCATCATGTAATGAGCTCATATAAATAGAGCACGAAAATGACATGTAAGATAGATGAATTTTGATAAAGAAAATCACTTTATGTGAATTTGGAAGCTTTGCTTCTTTTTGGTTCTGGATTGAACCATTAATTGATCTTATCAAGAAACCACGTTTCTTGTGGCGATCCTCTACCAAGCTAAACATCTTCCTTGTATTGGGAATTTGTTTGGTTACCATTTTCTGTCTATTTCCATCATTCTTTAACCTTAATACCAAAATTTTCCTCCATTATTCACAAATACATTAAAATCAAAATTACCCCCTTTTTTGTCCTTCATCAGAAGATGAATTAGCTCTTGGAAACTCAAAGGCTTTGAATGCTTTATCATAGTGGATTTCCTTCCTGGCTTGGTAGCCTCCAGACGTAGGTGTGTTTGTCACCGAACTGGGTTAACAAATATCCTGTGCACTTTTACTTTCTGTCCTTTATTTCTGTCTGTTTTATTTTGCTTCTGAACTACTGTTTTGTGTACTCTGTTCTACTCTGTTTTACGAACAGATTCAGGTCCTGCCAAAAATTTCATCCTTGAAAAAAAAATTGTGTAACAGTTAACTATTGATTTACTATTTATGAATGTTTGATATCGCATATTCTTTATCCTCTAAAAAAAATCATTTTTAGTTAGAAAGAACGAAATACACTATGACTGATTAAAGTTGTTTATATTAAATTTTTTAAAAGGACGTTAAAACATAATGCTATTTTTATAACTTTTTTTTTTGAAGGAGCTATTTTTATAACTATTATTATTTATCTTGATTACTTCAAAGTTAATTTTAGATAAACTTAAATAAAGAGTCTTACTAACCTATACCCTAAATAGTAAATACAGGTGTTAAATAATCCAAAATTAGTAATTTTCCATTGACAAAAATAATATTTTATTTTTTAAAAAGTTAAATACAAGACTTATATATGACCTTAAATAATGAGTGGCAGATCAGGATCAAGATAGGGAGCATCCAATGGTCACAAATGACGTGAGGATGACGTAGCAATATGCATGTTTAAAAACCATGGCGCATATATCTGGTTGTGTTGTTCACAAAAAAAAAGGTCTGATGGATATTCTATTGCTATATATATTTAAATAGAGATGGAGCCCGAAATTATATGCAAGGGTCGGGGTTCGAACCACAGACATCTCACGTGTTCACCTTCAAAAAGTGAATTCTAGTCATTAGACTACTTGACAAAAAAAAAACCTAAAGTATAACTCATTAAAAAAATAAAATGCACAACATACATAAGAAATATTCAAAGTTAAAATATATGAAACAGAGCAAGATGAGTATCTTGAGGCTTGCCAGAGAATGACTAATGGAGAAAGATTTTGAATAATAGAGAAAGAAAATGTGAAACAAAGAAAAAACAAATGTATGAGGATGAACTCACGATGAAATCGTAATAAGTGAATCATTGGTGATGGTCGAAAATGTGCAAACAAAATAATAGGCAATGTGTCAAAATTTCAAAACGAAATTGCAACGAGGAATCCACAATTGATAGTCTATAAGGAGTGTGATTCTTTTGTAAATTGTAGATAAAATTTCACTTTACTTTTCACTTTTAAGGATTTGAGGTAAGGATAAGTGCAATGAAACCTTGAAAATTAAGTGTTAATGGCCCCGCTATATTGAGTAAAAAAGGCTATTATACAACAACAACAAAATTCACAAAAAACAAATATAGCTAAAAAATATAATTGGGGGATTGTGTCCTCTGTTGATCCTCGTTTTAATTTTATTCTAATATTTTAAGAGAGAAAGATTTAAGAGAATGTAATATGATAGACTTGATGTGTTAATATGTGATGAAAATGAGAGATAATAAAATAAGATAGTGAATGGATATTTAAATTTATGAATGTTTAAATATAACTGTTGATGTGGTTGTATGAGTTTTAAGGATAAAAAAAACAAAAAGCAAGCTAAATAATTATAATGTGGACCTAGGATTGATTTTGGAATGGGGAAAATATTTATTTAAAAAAAGCATGAGAGGGAAAGAGAAAAGAGGTGTAATTTTTTTGGCCTTTTGCTTTATATGAATAGCAAAGGTCGAAAGGAGACAAAGAGGGCTATGGATAAGGCCCACACACTAAGATCGTGTACTTGTGTCCAAAAACTTAGAAGATTACTCTTTAGGCCATATACATCTACCAAACTATATTTAATTATCGTTTAATATTTCTTAAATAAATCACGATACTTTTTAAATCAGTTAAATCAATTTAAAAAATTACAAAACAGTACTTTGTATAATTTGACATGTGTTAAATGCCTGAAGAGCGATTTCCAAAATCTTAAAGGGAAATGCTAACGATTAAGTATTAAATGTTAAGTTTTTATGAAAATTTGTACAATTAATGTATTACAAATTAAGATATTTAACTTTTTTAAGAAATAATTTTTTATTTTAAAATTTTTAAAGAGGGTCTCAAAAGTATTAGTTAGTTAGACTCAAATTTAAAAGTCACTGTCAAACATGAAAAGCCCAAATAGAAAGGAGCTCCCTTTGTTTGGAACTCTTTTCCGAACCCTAGCAGCCAACCCGGTCCCACAAACAGCAGCCTCTAAGACCTCCTTAACTACTTTTTTTTTAGTCAAGCTTTCTCATTTTCTTTTTTTTTAGAAAAAAATATTTCTAATTATTATTTTTTTACCATTTTTAAAACGTATGATTGGCTTACTTTGACAAGATTCAGCATATCTATATCGTCTTTTGATACTGAGGAGGGTTAAATGCCCTGAATTCTGGTGCGAACACCTTATAATAGGAGGTTTATAAGTAGAAGTACTACATCAATTATTATTATTATTATTATTTACCCAGACATTTTTACCTTCTTATATCTCATCCTATTATTTTAAATTAACAATGATCGGATTAATATGTGAGGTTCAAGTAGTAAAAAGTTCACTCATTGTTAAAAATTAGACATTGTTAAGTGGTGGTGGATAATTCATATTTGTATATTTGTAATTTATTTTACTATAATATAAGTGAATGAAAACGTTTGGGACATACGCTAATCGCCAATTTTTTTAGGGTTATGAATTGAATTCACGATTTTCTTATCACAATGACTCTTATCTTCTTCCCCAGATCACTAAGCCACTTTATCACCAAATAACTAGAGTGATTATAATTTCGTTTAGTATTTTTTTCTGGATAATAAAAGTTTACTTAATCATTGTTCTTTTCTAGTATTTTTAATATATTTCAAATGAAATGAACTATATATTGTTATCAATCTTGATTTGTTGGGAAGAGGCTGCTGCACTTGAAACCTGAAATGATTAATGGTTATGCACGAAAACTCAAAGCGTATGGGGTTGCCACACTAACCTTTAGGTTCGATTCGCCCCCACCAATAACTTTATATTGGATGCAATAGGAATGTCCAGCGAATCCCCTTCAGGATACTATGAGTTCCTTGATGTGTATTGCACAATCACACCAAGCGTATCTCCTAACAATATTTGACAGAAATATGTTTCCAACAATTCACTCATGCATTAGAGAATTGATGGATGATTTAGAGTATGAGAATGAGGGAGAATTTGACTGTAATTGATGTCAAAAACGTGCTTCTTCTGATACACAAATGCCATGCATTTATAGTGCATCATATGCCCCTTCATATGAGAGAATGCAACTTTTAATCAAAAGTTACAACCATATACATTCAACTTTTGGCTTGAATCAATGCAATGATTCATGATTTATCAGTAAATGATAACTTCCCAATGTATACAAGTCATTCCCATGAAGAGTTACAACTTTTGGAACCCAAAACTATGAGAAAAAGTGCAGAAAAAACACATCCAGTCCCGTGGTAATCGATTACCATATGCAGGTAATCGATTACCCAAAGTCTCTGTTTACCGTTTGCAAATTTTGCTTGATGTAATCGATTACATCAATATGGTAATCGATTACCATGTGTAATTTTCTGTTTTTCAGTTTTTCTCACCTATTTTGGAAATCTCCAACAATCCCCCACCATTTTCAAAATACTAAATCCCATAAAACTGGAAATTCCATGGTTTCAGATAATGGTATCTCACGATTTGAACCATTACTTAGTAAATTAAGTTTTCGCTCATTCCCAAATAGTATGGTAGGCAAGCTTTGAACCAACTATTCATTAGAACAAGTGTACATAATTTACACATAGAATCTCAATATCATTAATAAAGAGAACTGTAAGATGACACATTAATAAGGCCTTGTGTCATATATCCCTTTTCATGAAAACTTAAGAGTCAAGCCCTTGAACTCCGTGAAGCGGCCAAACTTCATTCTCACATAGGTAGACTATATCGGAAATGCCCCATAAGTATGCATTTCAGCAAATGTATGCTATATGTCCATTAAGAGAAAAATCTCAACCTACCATTTTTTAATCTTATGGTCCAAGTACTTTTAACCTTGGGATGTATCTATTAACAAGTACTTCAATTACTCTAATAATGTACTTTCACCATTGAACCCAAGACTTGATGTTACTCAAGTGTGGGTTGAGTTTCCATTATTGGTAATCAATTAGATATGGGCTTGAGTCCCATCCCCAATGATGTCTTCAACACCATGTCTCTTGTCAAACCTTTCGTCAAAGGATCTGCAAGATTCTTTTCTGTTCTTACGAACATGATGGATATTACTCCATTAGAAATCAAGTCTCTTACATAGCTATGTCTTAAACCAATATGCCTTGATTTCCCATTGTATACTTGACTATAGGCCTTTGATAGTGTGGATTGACTATCACAATGTATGGATACTGGTGCCATTGGCTTTTGCCAGACTGGTATCTCATACAACAAATTCCTTAGCCATTCTGCCTCTTTACTTCCTGCAGCCAATGCAATAAATTCTGCAGCCATGGTGGAGTCGGCAATGCATGTCTGTTTCTTTGAACCCCAAGAAACTGCACCTCCACCAAGGTTGAAGATCCATCCACTTGTGGAAGCATGATCCTCAACATAAGTTACCCAACTAGCATCTGTGTATCCTTCCAAAACTGAAGGGTCTCCACTATACGTTAAACAATAATTCATTGTTCCTTTCAAGTATTTTAATACTCGTTTCACAGCATGCCAATGTTCTTTACTTGGATTGCTAGTATACCGACTTAACCTTCCAACAGCATATGCTATATCAGGTCTTGTACAGGTCATGGCATACATCAAGCATCCGATTACTTTTGCATATTCAAGTTGTGCCACCGGACAACCTTTGTTTGGTTGCAAACTAACAGTTTGGTCAAATGGGGTAGAGACCGGATTACAATCTAAATGATTGAATTTCTGAAGCACCTTTTCTATATAATGAGATTGGGATAAACCAATGTGGTTACCATCTCTTATGATTTTAATTCCTAAAATCACATCTGCTTCGCCTAAATCTTTCATATCAAAATTTTTGGATAAGAAAGCTTTAGTCTTTTCTACCTCATCTAAACTTGTGCCAAAAATTAACATATCATCTACATATAAACAAATCATGACACCTTTTCCATTGTGGAATTTACTGTAAATACACTTGTCAGATTCATTTATAATGTATCCATTGGCTAACACAACTTGATCAAATTTTTGGTGCCATTGTTCGGGTGCTTGTTTCAACCCATATAAAGACTTAGTTAATTTACACACTTTTAAAAGGTTGTCTTGTAATTTTAGTCAACATGCAAGTAGTACATGAATCAAAGTTTTTATCAAGATTAGGAATTAGATTTGATTTCATCATATCCTCCAATTTTCTAAAATTAACATGTCCCAATCGCATATGCCATAAATCACAAGACTCAACAATATAAGCAGAAATCATATCATTATTATTAATATTTGCAATATTACATTTGAACATATTCTCACACAAATATCCCTTTCCTACAAACATACCCCCTTTTGAGAGGATAAATTTATCTCCCTCAAATACAGATTTGAACCCATTCTTATTAAGTAATGGTACAGAAATCAAGTTCTTCCTAACTTCAGGAACATAAAATACATCTTTAAGAGTAAGTGTCTTTCCAGAAGTGAATTCAATCTCTATGGTCCCTTTTCCTTGGACTTGCACAGTTGAAGCATTTCCCATGTACAAAACACTCCCATCTTCATTGATGGTCTTAAACAATTCCTTGTTTTTGCACACATGACGAGTAGCACCAGAGTCTATCCACCAAGAATCAACATCTTCAATCATGTTGATTTCAGAAATGACCGCAACAAGATCATCATTTGTTGCACTTGAATTCTTTTCTTTGTTCTTCTTTTTCAAGAACCTGCACTCATTCTTAAAGTGTCCTTCTTTCCCACAAAAATAACATTTACCTTTCTTTTTCTTTTTAATGTTATTACCATTGTGGTTTTGAGACTCATCATTTTCATGATTTCTCTTTTTGGAAGTCTTACTTGATTTTCCCTCTTCCACAACATGCACCTTCTCTTGAGTAATTTGATTTTTAATACCTTCTTGTTTTCGGTATTCTTCTTCTAAACGAAGGTGATTTCCAAATTGCTCAAGAGAGATATCTTCCTTCTTATGTTTCATGGATCGTTTAAAATCTTTCCATGAAGGAGGGAGTTTGTCAATTATGGATGACACAATGATAGTTTCATCCATATGCATGTTATGTTGTTTGTAGTTGTTAAGAATACGTTCAATATCATATAATTGTTCCATAACAGGCTTACCATCTACCATTTTGTAATTATTAAATTGTGAGACAAGGAATTTCTTACTTGTAGCGTCTTCACGCATGTATCTGGTTTCCAATTTGTCCCACAAATCCTTTGCCGATGGGCTGCTTTGGTAGATATCGAACAGAGAATCAGACATACCATTCAAGATATGTCCCAAGCAGATGTAGTCATCGTTGTCCCACTTCTGTCTCTCTCTGGTCTCAGCAATGGTTTCATCATCTTTCTCCACGGGCCTTGCCATGTTCAGAACGTAAGCCACCTTCAATGTTGTGAGAAGAAACTTCATTTTCTTCTGCCAACGGATGAAGTTTCCTCCATCAAACTTTTCCAACTTAACAAAGTCAGAGGTCATTTCTTTCAATGAAGCAGCCATAAAATCGAACCTAAAGATTGTTAATAATCTTGATTTGTTGGGAAGAGGCTGCTGCACTTGAAACCTGAAATGATTAATGGTTATGCACGAAAACTCAAAGCGTATGGGGTTGCCACACTAACCTTTAGGTTCGATTCGCCCCCACCAATAACTTTATATTGGATGCAATAGGAATGTCCAGCGAATCCCCTTCAGGATACTATGAGTTCCTTGATGTGTATTGCACAATCACACCAAGCGTATCTCCTAACAATATTTGACAGAAATATGTTTCCAACAATTCACTCATGCATTAGAGAATTGATGGATGATTTAGAGTATGAGAATGAGGGAGAATTTGACTGTAATTGATGTCAAAAACGTGCTTCTTCTGATACACAAATGCCATGCATTTATAGTGCATCATATGCCCCTTCATATGAGAGAATGCAACTTTTAATCAAAAGTTACAACCATATACATTCAACTTTTGGCTTGAATCAATGCAATGATTCATGATTTATCAGTAAATGATAACTTCCCAATGTATACAAGTCATTCCCATGAAGAGTTACAACTTTTGGAACCCAAAACTATGAGAAAAAGTGCAGAAAAAACACATCCAGTCCCGTGGTAATCGATTACCATATGCAGGTAATCGATTACCCAAAGTCTCTGTTTACCGTTTGCAAATTTTGCTTGATGTAATCGATTACATCAATATGGTAATCGATTACCATGTGTAATTTTCTGTTTTTCAGTTTTTCTCACCTATTTTGGAAATCTCCAACATATATCCATGAGAATTCCAATGGATTCCCCTTTTTTCTCTTGATACAATTTAGATTAGATTTTAGGTTATAAGTTAATTAATCATCAACATTCACACATTTTGAATCATTTCTTTTGAAGGAAGTTACATGACACAACAAACTATGTCAGTAACCTTTTTTAGATGACAAAAACAATTATCTTAAACACAACAATCATAGATCTGGGAGACATAATATTGATATGTATGACCTTTTGAGTTCTTTTTAGAAGGTCAATAACCTCTGATGTTAAAAAACCAAAAGAGTCAAACACAAGTGATATAAAAATATGTTAATTGTTGAAGCATGTTTTCTCCTATTTAGTCACTTTGTTTGACACAGTTTAGAGGGTTGTATGTCCTACCGTTAGTTCATTAATTTATTTTTATATTTTTTTACTTGCAGCTACGTTTAGGATGGGGAAATGACTCATGAAGTATACCATAGGCCAATACTCAAAAACGGTTTTAAACGCTATTTTTTTTATTTGAGACAAATGTTAATATATAGTTAGATTCATAATTACTCATTCGTTTGAATTTGAACTTACGACCTCCAACTCTTATATACATCAGCTCAAACCATTTGATCTAACAATTTTAATTAACTTATGTCGCTGAGTGCCTAAGCATAAGTAGAAACTCATAGTAAGATGGTTCGTCGTCGAAGTTTTGAATAACTTTTGAACATTTGATGGTTGTAGATGACATGCAACACTTCACTGTTGGTAATTTTTTGGATTTTCACTCTCCATTTTCTACTAAAAAGATTGCATGAAAATTCGACCTTCAATAAAAAAAATCTGATTAAAGATTATTATTATTATTATTATTATTATTATTATTATTATTATTATTATTATTATTATAAGCTCGTAATTGCCTCTATTTACACCTTTATTTTTCAAGTTGTTATTATAATATGTGAATCAACGTCAAATGTCTTTTTCATCACTTTTGGCTAGACAGTACAACTACATACGTTGATAGATAAATTCTTTAGTTTTATTTCTGCAATTGTTCAGAATTTCAAATCTTGCCCTCGGACTCTGAGTTGACTATCTGGTTCAACTTGTAAGATTTTTTAATGCCAAATTGCAAATTTTACATACTTTTATCTTTGACAACGATGTTGAGAAATTATTACACTGTGCTCACAAAAATCTCAAAATAATAATAATAATTTAGGTATCAATTATTCAACAAGTTAAATTATCTTGTCCCCTGAATAAAAGTTAAATTATCTGCTACTACTGTGTTAGATTAAAAAGATAAGCAAATGAATACGAGTGAAAAATAATTTGATTCCTTAAAATATATGTTTCTACGATTCTATATTTCTATCTTCATGGGAGAGTTAGCTTCTTTTTTACCCTCTTTACTTGTAATCTTATTTGAGACAACGGTGAGATATTAAATAACAACTTTTTTTGTATATAGACAAAATCGTAAATAATAATTGAAACTAACACGCATAATTGAAGGGACTGGATTCGAACCACAGTCATCGCGTCCAGTCTAACAATTTAAACATTTTGATCAGTTAGGGTAAATAATTTTTTGAGAAAATGGTAAATAATTATTGTTTTTTGAGTTATCATAATATAAATATGAAGTTTACACCGCCGTTTTTCGGTAATTAATTTTCTCAAAGTTAAGACCATTGAATCTTGGCCTATAGGCCTACGCAAAACCTTCTCTTCATTGTAACCCAAAAAAAAAAAACCTTCTCTTCAAAACTTGATGCAAAGAATCTCTGAACTTCAGCGCTGCTAAATGGTGCGACATGTCTTTTCGTCGAATTGCACGAGCGCTAAATTTTATTCACTTATTTTGCGTTGGTTATTGATTTTTATTGTGCTTATTGTTAGTTATGTTAATTTTATTAGAGATTGGAAATATATTATATAGAGGCTAAAGTAATATTAATTTCCTCTAAAAAAAAGTTATAATAATTTATTTTAGATTACCATGTTATTTGTACGGAGTATTTAGCGTTGTTTAACAATGACTAATCTTTGACGGAAAACTATAGGACACACAAGGTAGATTCTCCCTTCTCAATCAAATTTTTTTTATACACAAAATTAGTCTCAAGATATATTAATTAAATAAAATAAATGCTTAAATATGTTTTTGGTCTTTATAAATATTCAAACTATTCGTTTCAGTTCTTCAAAAAAAAATTCCAGACTTTTAGTCCACTAAACTTTTGTTCCCTGTCTTTAAGTCAATTCATACTTAGTCCAATATAGAATTCTCTTTTGCAAAAGTTTAACTTTTTTAATAATGGATGAATTAAATATGAAATTTTATGTTTTTTGGGAGAGTTTTTTTATAATATTTTAAACATTTAAAAATCTGAAGGGTGTACATAATCTGACTTAAAAATAAAGATCAAAAGTGCGGACTAAAACTTTTGAAAGACTAAAAATCAATAAAAATATTAAGGGGACTAAAAAGAAAAGTTAAGACATTTATATGGACAAAAAAATATATTTAATCCTAAAATAAAATACTATACAAGAATATTAGTACGTTCTTCATAAAAAATATTATGAAGAGACAATTTATTTTTATGGCCCTACCGGCATAAGTTAGCGTGAATCCTACTAATGAGTTAGGAAATAAGCCGTAAATAGACTTGCCAAATCATTCGTCGGATCCGACGAAGTAAGCATTCACACACATTATTCTTAAATTATTTTTTCTCTAGTACACTGAGAGTAATTAAGAGAATTAAGTTTTCATTGATTAATGATTTACGATGTGCAATTTATATCGATGATTATTAAATACTTTTAGATGAATTCCATTGTTTGGATAATAATATGGAGAATTTTCAAAATGATGGAAGTTTATGAAATATTTTGTTCAAATTAAATTTAGAGAATTTCAAATGGCACCTAAAAGTTAAGAATTTCAAATATCTTCATTCTTATAATTTTCAAATTTTGCATTTTGGTCCTCAAATTTTCAAAATTTTCAAATTGTCCCCAATAAATTCACAAAAAATTACAATTTGACCCCTAATATTTTTTGGAAATTACAAATTTACCCCTCAACTTATTCAAAATTATAAATTAACCCCTCAAATTTTTTGAAATTTACAAATTGACCCCTAATTTCAATTTTCAAATTTCGCCCAAAAAAATAAAATTTATAATAGTTGCCCAAAAATGATGACAATGAAAGTTTTGATTACTCCATCCAAACAAGAATGTTTAGAAGTGAAGTCAATTTAATTAATTGACTTCATTTGAATTGCCTAGAATTCTAAATTCTTCAAAATTTCTCAATTACCTCATCATTTGGATGGGGGAATGTTTTGAGGTAAGGTAATGTTTTGAGAGAATTCAAATACTTTGTGGTGAATTCCATTGTTTGGATAATAATTTGAAGAATTTTCAAAATGATGGAAATTTATGAAGTATTTTGTTTAAGTTAAAATTAGAGAATTTTAAATGTCACTTAAAAGTTAAGAATTTCAAATTTCTTCATTGTTATAATTTTTCAAATTTTACATTTTGGTCCTCAAAATTTCCAAAATTTTTAAATTGACCCCAATAAATTTCCAAAAAATTGCAAATTGACCCCTCAATTTTCCAAATTTATAATTTGACCCCTCAAAATTTTTGAAATTTACAAATTGACCCCTAATTTCAATTTTCAAATTTAGCCCAAAAAATTTAAAATTTATAAAAGTTGCCCAAAATGATGACAATGAAATTTTTTATTACTCCATCCAAACAAAAGTATTGAGAAATGAAAGTAATTTAATTGAATCATTTGAATTACTTAGAATTCTAAATTCTTTAAAATTTTCCAATTACCTCATCCAAACACTGTTAAAGTTTTGCATGTTCACACACTTTACTCCATTAACCCTAAATTATAAGCAAAAATTAGTCCAAAAAAATATATTCATTTTGTCAAAAATTTAATTTTAATATAGCAATTTTGTTTGACACATTTTTGCTTATAGTTTGGAAGAAAAGAAATATAATTTAGGCTTAAACGCACTTTTGACCCCCGAACTTTGGCATAGTTGCGATTTTGGCCCCCTATTAAAAAAAACCACTTTCCAGCCCCCTAACTTTACCCCCTTTTGCAACTCTTTGGCCCCCCCAATTTTGACCCGGTCAACGCCCACGTGGCCACTCACTTAAGTGAGTTGTACGCCACGTGGTAATTATTTAATTAAAAATAAATATAAATCCCACTTTGGAATATTTGAATTAAAAAAAAACAAAAAAAAAGAAAGAAGGAATTATAAGGCACGTGTGAGGGATCTGAATAGTTTAGGGTTCATTTTCCCCCCTATGTTCATCAAACCTCCATTGTCTCTCTCTCACTCAAAATCGCAAACCAAAGAATCTGGGCTGCTAGGGCATTCGATTCGTCAATCTGTGAGAACGATGAAGTGGGTTGAAGATTCGCAGAAAAAGGGTGGTTCGAAGGATGGTTCGCAGAAGAAGGATGGTTTGCAAAAGAAGCTGTACGGTTTGAAGGATGGGTCGCAAAAAAAGGTTGGTGAAAAGGCATTAGGGTCCGAAAAACACGTGGGAAAAGAAAAGATTCTCGACACATATGTATCAAAGTAATTTTTTTTTGTTTGTTTATGTTTGTTTTTTGTCAGGTTCCTATTTATGTCTCAAAAGGGTTGGTGTATATATTGAATACAATATTAATGATAGGACTGTTTAATTTGTGGTAGGATCGTTGATGACCACTCATTGGAGATAAGGTTCCATCACACAGGATATTTTATATCTGATCCTGTAGTAGCATATAAGAAAGGGGAAATTTTCGAATTTGGGGGTGAATGGGACATAGATGAAGTCAATTTAGTTGATTTGGACAAGCTTGTTAGAGAAATAGGTGTGAAGGGGGAGTATCAGTTGTGGTATGTTTAGTCCAGGTACAAAGTTGAAAGATGGACTTAGGTTACTGAAAACTGATAAAGATACCATTAGATTTATAAATGAGTTTAAGAGTGAGTCAACAACTGATTTTTATGTAAAAACTATAACTGTGGATGGTCTTGACTCAAGGTATGATATTGATGTTGAAGAGGTAGTGGAAGTTTTAGAAGATGAAGTTCAATCTGAAACAGATCCTGAGTATGTTGTTGAAGGAGAAGATGGAAATGATGCCTTTGTTGAAGGGGTAGATGGATCTGATGACATTGGTAAAAGAGAAGATGGACCTGATGATAATGTAGATGAATCCCTAAATGATAGTGAATATGATGAAGGTTGGGAGTGGACTAGTGTGTTGCCTGATCAAACTCTAAATCCAACACCTGTAGTTCCTTTTGAAGTGTCTAGTGAAAACAAGTTGGTTGTTGTAGAGTCCTCAAGAAACCCTGATGAAACAAATCTGTCAGACTTTGAAGATGAAAATGGAGATTCTGAGGATCTTGAAAGCCCAAACTCTTCTGACAATGAAAATGGTAAGCAGAAATCTAGGAAGTTTAAGTTTTCTGAAGGTGATGTTGTGAAGTATCAAGTAGGACAGACCTTTGTAAATGCTGAGTTAGTGAGGACATCAATTAAGGAGTTTGCTCTGCAAAGTAGAAAAAGTAAATACCTGAAGAAGAATGAGAGGAAAAGGATTATTGTGAAGTGTATGAGTGGGTGTCCATTTCATATGAGATTTAGTAGGACAGAAACAAAATCTTATTTTGTGCTTGCTAGTTTCAATTCTGCTCACAAGTGTCATAGGAATTCCAAAATTAGACTGATCAAAACCAATTTGTTGGCTCAGAAATTTGTTCCAATCTTGAAACATACACCAACTACAACCCTTAAGAGTTTGTCTGGAATTTGTAAAAACAAGTGGGGGGTTATCGACTAAGTTCCATATTTATAGGGCAAAGAATTTGGCTTTAGAGATGATTCAAGGTGCAGTTGAAGAACAGTATGCACATCTTAGGAATTATGATGAGGAGTTGCTTAGAAGTAACCCAAATAGCACTGTCAAAATTAAGTACAAACCTGGAGCTGGGGGGCTTGTGTTTGAAAGAATGTATGTCTGTTTCTATGCTTGTAAAAAGGCATTTGTGACAAGCTATAGGCCTCTGATAGGTCTTGATGGTTGTTTTCTAAAGGGAAGATATGGGGGACAGTTGTTATCAGCTATTGGGAAGGATGATAATAATCAGATGATGCCAATTGCCTTTGCTGTTGTTGAAGCTGAAATCAAAGACTCTTGGGACTGGTTTCTTGATCTGCTACTTTCTGACTTAAATGGAATTCAGTACAAGAGGTGGTCTTTCATATCAAATCAGCAAAAGGTATATTTTCATGTTTTTAAGTTTTCATATTTTCATGCTTTTTATGTTTTCAAATTTATTAAAACTTTTGTTTATTTTGGGTTGAAGGGACTTGTGAATACAATTGCTGGGTTTTCTGAATATGTGGAACATAGGGTATGTGTAAAACATCTCTATGACAACTGGAAGAAAAGACATTCTGGTGAGCAATTAAAGGAAGCATTATGGATAGCTGCTAGATCAAACACCATGACTGAGTTTAAGAAAGCAATGGATAACCTGAAGAAGCTAAGTGAGCCTGCATGGGAAGAAATGAATAACATAACTCCAGGTATGTGGTCAAGGGCAAGGTATAGTACATATTCATGTTGTGACTTACAAGTTAACAACATGTGTGAGGCCTTTAACAGTGCAATTTTAGAGTATAGAGAGTTGCCAATTATATCTTTAGTTGAGGTCTCAAATTTTACTTAACTAATAGAATAGTCAGACTTAGGGACTACATGCTTAGGTATCAGGGTGACATATGTCCAATGATTATGAAAAGGCTAGATGTTTTAAAGAAAGAAGCTGATGGATGGTCCCCACATTGGTGTGGAGATAGGGAGTATTCACATTTCTCTGTTTCAAATGGAAGTGACACATATGTAGTTGAGCTGAAAAATAAGACTTGTGCCTGTAGAAGATGGGATCTCACTGGGATACCATGTCCTCATGCAATTGCTTGTAAATGGTATAACAATCAAAACCCAGATGACTATGTTGCACACTGGTACAGGTCAGTATTCTAACATTTTGCCAATGATATTATTATTTCCTTTTGTATATAGCAACTGTGACCTGATTATGTTGTATAATATTTGGAACAGAAAATCAACCTTTTTAGAGACTTATGAAAATCTCATCCTTCCTTCAAATGGTCCAAAACTATGGCCACAAGTTGATAGTGAGCAAATTTTACCTCCTTATGTAAGAAGGGCTCCTGGCAGTCCCAAAAAACTAAGGAGGAAGAACAATGATGAGGTAGCATCATCTTCAGCGACTGGAATTGCAAAGAGAAACCAGGACATTGTGAGGTGTAGGAGATGCAAAGCTCTTGGTCATAACCAGAGAACTTGCAAAGGAAAAACAACTGCTGATAGGATTATTCCTCTAGGTGGCAATAAGGTATAGGGTTTAGGATTATTCCTCTTGGTCATAATCTGATTTTTGCTATATGTTTTTTATCTGATATTTGTAATCTGATTTTGCTATATGTAAATGCTGCTTCTCAAGGCCAATCCACAGGTTAAGCAACCTGATGCACAGAGAACCAAAAAGAAGCCTGCTGCAAAAAGTACTCAACCTACTGCACCTACTGCAACACAAAATACTCAGCCTACTCCACCTGCTGCCACCACCAATACTCAACATGCTGCAACCATCAATGCTCAACCAAATGCACCTGCTGCAGTCACACATACTCAGCCAGCTGTACCTGCAAACATATCAGTTCAAGCTTCTGCAAGTATAGCAGTCCAACCTTCTCAAACTGCTCAAACAACTGCACCACTGCTAGCAACTCAGCTCAGAATGCTGCACAAGGACAAACCAAAGGAGGAAAACACATTGTGGGAAGTGAAACCCTGTTTGTGCCTAAGAAGGTTAGAAGTACTAGTGTGAAGAGGAAGTTGGATGATATGGCACAAGTTGGGACTCAGCAGACTCAGTAGTCAGTTAACAAGCTTTAGGATACTCTATGTTAGAATGAACCTATAATCTTAATTGTTCCATCTTTTGGTTTTTTTTTTGTATTGTGATGTTTTAAGTACAATTTGGTTACTTCTTTTGCTTTATTTTGTATGGTTAAGTATACTTGGTTAATTATGCTGTAGTGCTCTATTTTGGTGACTTATTTTGTAATGCTAAGCACACTTTGGTGACTTATTTTGTAATGCTAAGTACAAGTTTATCTCATATTATGCTGTCATATTATATTGATATTATTTGACATAAGAATGACAAATTTAAAACAACACGCATTAATCCATTAATTTTCCAATCATAAATTACATAATAAACCCCCAATAAACATTTGATTACACAACTATTTTTTTGGTAGAATACATCAAACCAGCTTAACACAAATTACAAACAAAGAGATCAACAACATAACCCCTAATACAATTATGGCAACTATGGCAATTTCAAGACTTCTTTCTTTGTTTTTCAACTCGTCATTCTTCTTCAGCAAAACTCGAATGATCTTCTTTTGTCTCTCAAGTACTTCAGGGTCACACCATCTGAAAAAGTTACATTTTCTTCTTTGAAAATACCTCCCACATCCATAGAATCTCCTACCTGGGTTCTCATCAGTCCAAGCAGTTACCAAGGGAGATTCAGAACCACAGTGACATACCACCCTTGTTCTGTGTGTGGAAACAGATGAAGAAGAATAATCCCCTCCCATTTTTCGTTTTCTGGAAACAGCAGAAGAATATGAACAAAAAAGAAGATGAAGGAAAAAGAAGGATGACGAACGATGAAGGAGGGAGATGAAGGAAGGATGGAGCTGCGATTTGGAGAAGATGAAGGAAGGAGCTGCGATTTGGAGATGAATTGAGTTCTGATTTGGGGGTATAATAACCCTAGAATCTGACTGTTATCCCTCACACGTGCCATCTACTTCTTTCTTTCTTTTTTTTTTTGTTTTTTTAATTCATATATTCCAAAGTGGAATTTATATTTATTTTTAATTAAATAATTACCATGTGGCGTACCACTCACTTAAGTGAGTGGCCATGTGAGTGTTGACCGGGTCAAAATTGGGGGGGGGGGGGGGGGGCAAAGAGTTGCAAAAGAGGGTAAAGTTAGGAGGCTGGAAAGTGGGTTTTTTAATAGGGGGCCAAAATCACAACTATGCCAAAGTTAAGGGGGCCAAAAGTGCGTTTAAGCTTATAATTTATTTGTACAATATCATCATCTTTATTTGTACAAAATTATTATTAAACCAACACTTTTTTTTACACAACTTCATCCCTCAACATTCATCTTTTTCTTCATTCTTAAACCTGCAAACCCAATCTCTCCCAAATCAGAACTCCAAAACCCCATCTCTTTTTTTTAATTTCCCCTTTCTCTTATTACCTCTCATCCAAACCCCCAATAAAAAGTTCCACATATGTCGAACTACATAACGTAAAAATAGAACAAAACCAAAATCCAAATTGAAAATTAGAAGAGGGATGATAGATTGTTGTTGATTTGAAAGTAAAATTAATTTGATTTTCTCGATTTAGAAGAGGAAAGATACCTCCGAGATTTTGAGCTATATTATTGATTTAGAAGTTGTAGTTAATAAAAGATGAAATAGTTTTTTTTTTAAGAAGCTAAATTAGTCCACCCAAATTGACACCGGGGAGAATCGAACCTGAGACCTTGAGGAGGAGCACAATCCTAGATCCCAAGCCAATACCACTAGGTCAACCCAAGTGGGTAAAGATGAAATAGTTACTTTGAGACTTTGTGAAAAGTGATAAGGGGAAAGGACAGATTAAAGGAAAAATAAGGGATTTTGGAGAGATAATTTTTTGGGGGGTGGGTTACTGGTGGGGGGAGAAAGATCGGGGGTGGAGAATTATTTGTGGGTTGAAAAGATAAAAAATTATGAGTGTTTTCTTTCTTCATGAATTTTTGAGTTTGTGCCATGTGGGTTTGAATTTCTGGGTTTGAGTATGAATATTTTGGGTTTTAAAGATGAAGTTCATGGTGGTAGGGATGATGAATGCAAAAGAAAGAAGATATTTTTTTTTTGTATAATTTTTTCTTTTAATTTATTTAATAATAGAAATAACATGTGGAAATAAATTTTTTGGAAAATAATTAAAAAAAATAGGCTTAATTGCACTTTTGCCCCCTATCTTTTGCCAATTGTGCGATTTTGCACCCCATCCTTTTTATTGAGCGATTTTGCACCCTATCATTTACCCCCTTTCTGATTTTGTAGCCCCCTCGTGTGTTTTTTTTCCTTCGCCTTGACTTCGCTCTGCGATAGGGTGCAAAAAAACACACGATGGGCTACAAAATCAGAAAGGGGGTAAATGATAGGGTGCAAAATCGCTCAAAAAAAAGGATGGGGTGCAAAATCGCACAATTGGCAAAAGATAGGGAGCAAAAGTGCAATTAAGCCAAAAAAATACCAACTTAGCTTGCCACATCTGAAGGTGAGAAAAACAAACACACAAGAAGGGGGGTTGAATTGTGTGACTCTAAAAACTTGTTCTTTTTCTTTTCAAAACTTTAGGTTCAGTTCAGAAGCTGATATGATCAGTTCTGAACAAATATCAGAAGTTAAATGCAGCGGATTTAAACAAGTTAAGGAGTAAGGGAAAGAGAGACACACAGAAATTATACAGGTTCCTTCTCAATGTGAGAAGTAGTCCTGTCCCCTTGTATCCAACAAGAGAGTTCACTATAATCTGAAGATTACACAATGTGCTCAACCACTAAGGAAGAGACTTCCAGTTGCTCAATCACAAAGAAAGAGACTTCTATGCTCAACCACCAAGGAAGAGGCTTCCAATGCTCAAGTCACTAAGACAAGAGACTTCCCAATGCTCAAGTCACAAAGACAAGAGACTTCTGACTCAAACCACAAAGGAATGAGGTTACAATTGCTTAGTATACAGACTAAGACTTTAGGGACCAAACTGGTTTACAAGTAAAGGAGTTTGGGATGAACACTTGATCAAATATCAGAGGTGTTCTCTTAATACAACACAGGTTAAGACTCTTAACCTTCAGAAATTCTAAGTTACAAAGACTGAAGAATTTCTAAGAGATTTGAACTTTGACAGTTTTTACACAGAAAACAGAGCAGAGTTTCAGCAATGTGTTTCAAAGAGTCTTCAACAATTTCTTCTTCAAATCTTCCTCCTTTTATAGATAAAAATAGAGCTGTTGAAGATTTGCTGGAATTCAGGAAATTAGCCGTTGCAATTGGACTAGGTTGCTGCAAATGTGTGCTGCACTTTATCTGTCAGAACAGGGCAGGTGCCATTTTTGAATTGGCCCACCTTAAAAACTGGAGAATGTTTGGGTCAGGGAGACAACTGTTCCATTGAGTTGTTCTGACACCTCCAGGCATTAAATGCGCACAGTACTGGTTGCTTTTCCATGCCATATTAGCTTCAGAAGCTTCTCAGTGAACAGTGATCAGAAGCTCCCTTTGTACGGATCAGAAGCTGGCTTAGGAGTTGACTTGCGTTGTCTTCTTCAGAGGCACCCAGACTTCAGAAGCTGCACTTCTTCAGGACCTCTTCAGAAGCTCTTACTCCAGGAGCACTTCTTCAGGACCAGTTTCTTTCTAGCCTTGCAACCTTCCTTCTTGGCTTTCCTTCTTGCTCTTTAGCTTGTTCTTCATAACCATTATTAATCAATACTTATTAAGCATGTGGTTCTGAAACACTTGAACAAAGCATTAGCAATAAACCAATTTTCTCTTTAATACTTTGTTATCATCAAAACCATAAAGAGAGATATGTTTACACATAAATGTTTCAACAATCTCCCCCTTACTTTATAAGAGACTTGTTAAACACATTTTGTTCCAACAATCTCCCCCTTTTTGATGATGACAAACATAAGTATTAAAACAGAAAATTGTTGTTGACTTAATTAACAAGTTAACTGCAGGGTGAGGTTTGTAAGCTCCCCCTGAGTTTGATCCAAGTTAATTAAGTTCAGTTAAAACATAAATGTGAAAATTTCAGAATTGTTATTAAGTTTAATTATCAATCTGACTTCAGGAGAGGTTTGTAAGCTCCCCCTAGGTCTGACAATCCTCAAGGTTAGGTTTGTAAGCTCCCCTTGATTCTTATCCATGTTAATTAAGCTTAACTTAAAACAGTATAGTGAAATTTACACTCAGAATTTAAAATGACTTGTTGACTTCAGGTTCTGAGGTTTGTAAGCTCTCCCCCTAAGTCTGATAATCCACAGGATGAGTTTTGTAAGCTCCCTGAGTCTTATCCAAGTTATTTTAAATTCTATTTACTCACTAAGAGTAATGTATCTCACAGAAATATATCAGAGCCAGAAATTCACTTCAGAGGCTAAGAATTAAAAAGCAGTTCTCATAAGTTAAATTCAGTCAGAATTGTATCAGAGTTTAACTTAGCTTAACTGATCAGTATCAGAGCTACCTTAACAATTGTATCAGAGCTTAACCCTAACAAATTGTATCAGAGTTTTAATAGGCTTATCAATAAGCTTATCTTCTGACAATTTTAACATTTTAACTTATTTTTGAGCTCAGGTGCTTTAATACTTGTTTTACTTTCTCCCCCTTTAGTCATCAACAAAAAGTAGTACTTTCTCCCCTTAAGACAGAAAAATTTCTCCCCCTTTGTCAAGAGAGTTTGAAAAATATCTGTTTCAGAGTAGAAAGGAATTTTGAAAGAGTTTGAAAGCATGTATCAAAGCAGTTCAGTTTCCCCCTTTTTAAAAGAGTTTGAAAGCAGTTCTGACACCAAGTTTGAAAAGATTTCAAAAGGATTCAGAATTTGGGGGGGTTGAACTAACCAAGATTGTGAGATATTTGTGCAATCATATGGATAACCAAGTAGCAAGGATAATCATCAGAGCCTACTTGATTTTCAATGAGTATATGACTTGCAGTAAAATTAGAATGTTGTTCAGAAGCAGAAAAAGTTTGAAGCTTCTGATCAGGTCATTCTGTGTTCAGACATTACTTGTTCAGTACACACCGGTTCAGCATCAGAGCAAAACAACCAGGTGTGTTCAGTATCAGAACAAAACTTCTCAAGAAGTGTTCAGTATCAGAGCAATTCTGAGCTTGCTTTAAAGAAATATATCAGAATCTGATACCAAATGAGGATTTATCTCAGAGTCTGATACCAGCTAAAAGATTTTAATTCAGAGTCTGATACCAAATAAAACATTTCTAAAGACTGAACATTGTCTGAAACACTTTGGGCTTTTAAAATGTGTCTGTGCTAAACATTTTGAAAACATACTGATACCAAATGAAATTTGTTTGTTAAGCAATTTTAACATTTGAATATCAGAGCAGAAAATCACATTTTTACTTGATGACTTTGGGAGGATTAGAGTATAACTTTCAAAGCTTTAATCATCATTGCCCATAGCTATACTTATCAGATTCTGACCAACATCAGATTTTTATCAGATTCATAAGTCAGAAAATCCAGGTTCTGATCCTTCAGATTCTGAAATTTTTCAGGCTTAACTTTAGTCAAACTCTCAGAAGATGAGTGTTTGATAAGTCTTAGCTTATGATAATCTCAGAATCAAGGAGTACTTTCAGATTCAAGCACATTTTCAAGAGATGAAATGCATGTTCAGATTCTTTTTAATAAAATTGAATCTTTCTTCTGTTAGGGGTTTGGTGAATATGTCAGCCCATTGATGATCAGTATCAATGAACTGAATATCTAAAACACCCTTCTGAACATAATCTCTTATAAAATGATGTTTTATTTCTATGTGCATGGCTCTAGAATGCAGAATTGGATTTTTAGACAGACATATAGCAGCAGTATTATCACAATAAATTGGGATATTGTCTGCATGAATCTGATAATCCTCTAATTGATGTTTCATCCAGAGCAGTTGTGTGCTACAACTTGCAGCTGAGATGTATTCTGCTTCTGCTGTTGACAAAGCAATGGTTGCTTGTCTCTTGCTGGCCCAGGATATTAGATTCTCACCAAGAAACTGACAGTTTCCACTGGTAGATTTTCTTTCAATCCTGTCCGCAGCATAGTCAGCATCACAGAATCCAACTAGCTTATAATTTAGAGATTTCTTATACAGAAGTCCCAAAGTAGTTGTTCCTTTCAGATACCTGAAGATTCTCTTGACAGCAGTCATATGAGATTCTCTAGGATCTGATTGGAATCTAGCACACAGACATACACTAAATAAAATATCTGGCCTAGAAGCAGTTAAGTATAGGAGAGAACCTATCATACCTCTGTACAGCTTCTGATCTACCTTAGTGCCATTGTCCTCTTTGCTTAAAGTGCAGGTGGGATGCATTGGAGTTGTCATCAGCTTGCAATCATCCAACTGGAACTTCTTCAGAAGCTCCTTGGTGTATTTGGACTGATGAACATAAACACCTTCTTTGCATTGGTTGATTTGAATTCCCAAGAAGAATTTCAGCTCACCCATCATGCTCATCTCAAATTCATCCTGCATTAACTTAGAAAATTCCTTGCAAAGGGAGGCATTAGTAGAACCATATATGATATCATCAACATAGATTTGCACAATTAAGATTTCTTTCTTAACAGTTTTTCTGAAAAGTGTATTATCAACCTGACCTCTTACAAAACCATTTTTAATTAAGAAGTTGCTTAGTCTTTCATACCAAGCTCTGGGAGCTTGTTTCAGACCATACAAGGACTTCTTAAGTTTAAAAACATGATTTGGATATTTTACATCTTCAAAACCAGGAGGTTGTTTTACATACACTTCTTCAGAAATTACACCATTTAAGAAAGCACTCTTAACATCCATTTGATATAAGATGATATCATGATTAATAGCATAAGAAAGAAGTAACCTGATTGCTTCCAGTCTTGCTACTGGAGCAAATGTCTCAGTGTCGTCTATTCCTTCTTGCTGGCTGTACCCTTGAGCTACTAGTCTAGCCTTGTTTCTGATCACTTCTCCTTGTTCATTGAGCTTGTTCCTGAACACCCATTTTGTTCCAATGATGTTCTTCTGATCAGGTTTTGCAACAAGATCCCATACATCATTCCTTTGAAATTGATTCAGCTCTTCTTGCATTGCTACAATCCAACCATCATCAGCAAGTGCTTCATCAGCAGTTGTAGGCTCAATCATGGATAACAGGCCAAGCATGGACTCATTCTGAGCGAATGCAGATCTTGTCTTCCTTGGACTGTTCTTGTTTCCAATGATTAACTCCTCAGGATGTGAAGACTTGTACTTGAATGAGGTTCTGGGTGGATTAGCTTCTGAAGGGCCATCAGGGATTTGTTCAGAACCATGCTGATCTTGATTAGCATCAAGAGTAGTGTCATTGCTGGAGAGTTTCTCAGAGTCTTCATTGTTTTCAGCTTCTGAACCTTCATCAGAACTTGAACTGGGTTCAGCTTCTGAAGGTTCTTCTGAGATTCTGACATCTGCAAAACTCTCAACCAGCTCTGGTATTTCACTACCAGGCTTCTTATCATCAAACCTAATATGTATAGCTTCTTCAACAACATGTGTTTCAGAATTATACACTCTGTATGCCTTAGATCTCTCTGAGTATCCTAAAAAGGTACCCTTTTGAGCCTTGGCATCAAATTTCTTTAGGTAGACTTTATTGTTTAGTATGTAACATGTACAACCAAACTGATGAAAATAAGAAATACTTGGTTTTCTTCCTTTAAATAATTCATATGAAGTTTTATTCAGAATGGGTCTGATATAGATCCTGTTCTGAATATAACATGCTGTGTTTACAGCTTCTGCCCAAAAGTACTTAGCAATTTTAGATTCATGAATCATGGTTCTGGCCATCTCTTGTAAAGACCTGTTCTTTCTCTCTACAACTCCATTTTGTTGTGGAGTTCTAGGAGATGAGAACTCATGGAAAATTCCATGGTCTTCACAAAAGTTTTCAAAAGGTTCATTTTCAAATTCACCACCATGATCACTTCTGATTTTCAAAATTTTCAAATCAGTTTCTGTTTGTACTTGTTTGCAGAATTTGAAAAACACATCATATGTTTCATTTTTGGTTCTGAGGAATTTAACCCAAGTCCACCTACTATAATCATCAACAATAACAAGTCCATACTTCTTCCCATTGATTGAAGCAGTTCCAACAGGACCAAACAAATCAATGTGAAGGAGTTCAAGAGGTTTAGAGGTGGAAACAATGTTCTTTGGTTTAAAAGAAGTTTTAGAAAACTTTCCAATTTGGCATGCACTGCACAGTGCATCTGAGTGATAGTCAATCTGGGGCAAGCCTCTGACCAGCTGTAACTTGCTAAGCTTAGAGATAAGTCTCCAGTTAGCATGTCCCAGCCTTTTGTGCCAGACCCATTTCTCATCACTCACAGACAGAAGGCAAACTACCTTCTGCTGAACCAATTCAGAAAAATTAATTTTATACACATTGTTTTTCCTGCTGCCTCTGAACACTACAGACTTATTTTCATTATTGATTACAGTGCAAGTGTTCTTATTAAACAGGACTTCATAATTACTATCACATAATTGACTTATGCTAAGTAAATTATGTCTCAGTCCATCTACCAGCCAAACATTATCAATGTACAGGGAAGAATTACCTATCTTACCAGTACCAATGATCTTTCCTTTCTGACTTCCTCCTAATCCCACAGTTCCTCCCTCTTTCAGAGTCAGGGTTTGGAACATAGACTTGTCCCCTGTCATGTGATGCGAGCATCCACTGTCCAGGTACCAGGACCTTTCCTTTTCTTTGGATGACAAGCATATCTGCAATTGATATAATCTCAGACTTAGGTACCCAGATTTTCATGGGTCCTTTGGGGTTAGTCCTGAAAGGTTTTGGCTTCTTGTGTCTGAAGTTTTGATATTCAGACTTGTTCTGATACTTAGGATATGGATCCTTATATCTTGAATGAGTCTGACTTTCAGAACCCGAGTGCTTCAGAACCTGAGTTCTCAAAGGTTTGGACTCAGACTTCTTCAGAACCTGAGACTTGAAGGTCTTTGGTTCTGATTTGTTCAGAGTCTGACCTTTTGAGTACTTTGATTCTGATCTCTTCAGAATTCTAACTTTGTTTACTTCAGGCACAAGGCAAGCTTCAGTTTTGCCTTTCTTAAAACAGTTTGAAGCAGAAAGCTGATTGGTTTGCTTTGGCTTGCTTTGCCTAACATTCTGAGATTGAAAATGTTTTGCATTGACTGGTTTAACAGATTTTGAAGTTTTAATAAACTCAGTCTTAGAGAAATTTGAATCAGATTTATTCAGATTCTGAGACTTACTAGTTCCAGGTTCTGAACACTTCAGATTCTGAACAGGTTTAAGTTCAGAGTCTGATTTCCTCTTACTCTTAGACTTAGGACCTTTTGGCTTAGATTTAGGCGAGGTTTTAACAATTGCCTTCATCTTACCCTTAGGCTCAGAAGCTTCAGAGTCTGAGTTGTTCAGAACTTCTGACTTAGTCTCAGATTCTGATACTTTCAATTTCTCAGACTTATCAGAAGCAGGCACAAAGCAAATACCATTGCCTTTTAAAATATTTTCAGAACATGAAGGTGAGTTTAAATCATTTGAAGGTTTGAATAAATCATAGCCAATGCCTTCACCTTTGTTTCTGATCATATTATACATCATGGAGGCAATTTTAGTTCTATTGAATCCAGTTAACATGAAATCCTGAAGAGCTATTTCCTGATCATTAGGAACCTCTTCAGATTTCTTATGAGCCTCTTTTCTGAGTTCCTCAACTTCCTCATCATATTCAAAAATTTGATTCTGAAGTTTAAGGTTTTCCTCAGACAGCAAGTTTGTTTGATTTTTCAAAGACTTAATTTCTTTTAACTTGCTTTTAAGATGACTCATAAGATCATTAACTGTTTCAATTAAATCAGATCTAGAGAGTTCAGAATATACCTCATCTTCTTCATCAGAATCTGAACATGATTCTGCATCAGAAGATGC
The DNA here is from genome assembly GCA_018208015.1 of Medicago ruthenica. Lineage (NCBI taxonomy): Eukaryota > Viridiplantae > Streptophyta > Magnoliopsida > Fabales > Fabaceae > Medicago > Medicago ruthenica. Next base: position 95,836,075 of record CM031374.1, read on the forward strand.
AATTGCCATCAGGGCCAAGTTTGCTTCTTCCTCATCAGATTCTGACTCATTATCCAGATCATCCCATGTTGCCATGAGACTCTTTTTGAGCTTATTTCTGAAACTGCTGGACTTTGAGCTGGACTTCTTTGCTTTTTCCTTTGATTTTTCCTTCTGAAGATCAGGACAATCAGCAATGAAGTGGCCAGGCTTTTTGCAGTTGTAGCAGCTTTCCTTCTGGATATCCCTTTTTGAATTTGAACCAGATCCTCTGAAGTTGCTGCTTCTGTTAGAGAATTTTTTCTTTCTATTCATCAGATATTGAAGTCTTTTAGAAATCATTGCAAGCTCATCAGCATCTGAATCTTCATCAGAATTTCCCTCAGGAAACTCTTCTTCAGATTCAATTGCTTTCAAAGCTTTAGCAGGTTTTCTTTTAGACTTCAGAGCCAATGTTTTTGGTTCTCTAACAGACTCATCCTCATTGAGTCCCAGTTCATGCACTTTGAGTGAGCTTATAAGGTCTTCAATACTTAAAGTATTTAGATCCTTAGCTTCCTCAATGGCAGTCACTTTAGGTCTCCATTTGGATGGCAGACTTCTAAGAATTTTATTCACATGGTCAGCAGTGGTATAACTCTTCTTCAGAATCTGAAGTCCAGAAACCAGAGTCTGAAATCTTGAGAACATAGTCTCAATATTTTCATCCTCTTTCATTCTGAACAATTCATATTGCTGAACAAGTATGTTTGCCTTAGCTTCTCTAACTTTCTGATTACCTTCATAGTTAGAGCAGAGGGATGTGAATATTGCCTTTGCAGTGGACTTGTCACTCAGCTTCTGATACTCAGTGTGAGGCAATGAGTCCACAATGATACCTCTGACATGATGATGCTTCCTATAGATCTTTCTTTCAGCATCACTCAGAGATCTTCTGTTGACAGCAACACCTTCTTCATCTACAGGTATTGAGATTCCATCTTCAATAATATCCCACAGAGTATCATCAATCCCAATAATGTGACTATACATTTTGCTCTTCCACCAAGAGAATTTTTCTGGGTCACCAGTAAACATTGGAGGTTTATTGTGTGACCTAGACTTCTTTTCTTCTGTACTATAGTCATATTGTACATTTCTTTGATTTCTGGGAGATGGTGGAGGTGAATCACTAGTTGAGGCCATGTTTTTCTCAGGATCCTACTGACACACTGTTAAGTGTTAATATCAGAACCGGTGCTCTGATACCAACTGAAGGTGAGAAAAACAAACACACAAGAAGGGGGGGGTTGAATTGTGTGACTCTAAAAACTTGTTCTTTTTCTTTTCAAAACTTTAGGTTCAGTTCAGAAGCTGATATGATCAGTTCTGAACAAATATCAGAAGTTAAATGCAGCGGATTTAAACAAGTTAAGGAGTAAGGGAAAGAGAGACACACAGAAATTATACAGGTTCCTTCTCAATGTGAGAAGTAGTCCTGTCCCCTTGTATCCAACAAGAGAGTTCACTATAATCTGAAGATTACACAATGTGCTCAACCACTAAGGAAGAGACTTCCAGTTGCTCAATCACAAAGAAAGAGACTTCTATGCTCAACCACCAAGGAAGAGGCTTCCAATGCTCAAGTCACTAAGACAAGAGACTTCCCAATGCTCAAGTCACAAAGACAAGAGACTTCTGACTCAGACCACAAAGGAATGAGGTTACAATTGCTTAGTATACAGACTAAGACTTTAGGGACCAAACTGGTTTACAAGTAAAGGAGTTTGGGATGAACACTTGATCAAATATCAGAGGTGTTCTCTTAATACAACACAGGTTAAGACTCTTAACCTTCAGAAATTCTAAGTTACAAAGACTGAAGAATTTCTAAGAGATTTGAACTTTGACAGTTTTTACACAGAAAACAGAGCAGAGTTTCAGCAATGTGTTTCAAAGAGTCTTCAACAATTTCTTCTTCAAATCTTCCTCCTTTTATAGATAAAAATAGAGCTGTTGAAGATTTGCTGGAATTCAGGAAATTAGCCGTTGCAATTGGACTAGGTTGCTGCAAATGTGTGCTGCACTTTATCTGTCAGAACAGGGCAGGTGCCATTTTTGAATTGGCCCACCTTAAAAACTGGAGAATGTTTGGGTCAGGGAGACAACTGTTCCATTGAGTTGTTCTGACACCTCCAGGCATTAAATGCGCACAGTACTGGTTGCTTTTCCATGCCATATCAGCTTCAGAAGCTTCTCAGTGAACAGTGATCAGAAGCTCCCTTTGTACGGATCAGAAGCTGGCTTAGGAGTTGACTTGCGTTGACTTCTTCAGAGGCACCCAGACTTCAGAAGCTGCACTTCTTCAGGACCTCTTCAGAAGCTCTTACTTCAGGAGCACTTCTTCAGGACCAGTTTCTTTCTAGCCTTGCAACCTTCCTTCTTGGCTTTCCTTCTTGCTCTTTAGCTTGTTCTTCATAACCATTATTAATCAATACTTATTAAGCATGTGGTTCTGAAACACTTTAACAAAGCATTAGCAATAAACCAATTTTCTCTTTAATACTTTGTTATCATCAAAACCATAAAGAGAGATATGTTTACACATAAATGTTTCAACAATCTCCCCCTTACTTTATAAGAGACTTGTTAAACACATTTTGTTCCAACAACATCATCATTTTACATAGTCAGCTGTCATGAAAGTCATAAATCAAAGAATCTTTAAATGACAAGGTTAAATTTTTTTTTAAGGGTAAACCAAATTTCGCGACAGAGGGTAAACAATATTTAACTCATAATAATGTGGTAAAATTTCTATTCTTTTATTTAATTTTATTTTTTTGGGTTTTTATAATGCAAAATCATTTATTCAATTATTGTAATTGATTTCGTATGTTTAATTTTCTTTTTCAATCGACAATAAAGTTTATCGATTTAATATTTGTTGAAGCATAATTAATCTAAAACAAAATGACTAAACTATTTAGATAAATCATTTATGGGTTTTGAAGGAAATTGATTTTGTTGTTAAGGATTGAAATCTCAATTTTTCTTTTCAGATCTAGATTTATATAGGGAAAATATCAAATTGTTGATGAAGATAAATGATTATGGACAGTGACCTATTATTGAGGTGAGGATGAACGAAGAACCATCAATTTCTTTGAAAATCTATATATATTTTTAAAAGATGTGAGTTTAAGATTTTATGAAGATATGGATTTCTAAAAAGATGAGGATGAACTCTCTGATTTTTTTAACAAATTCTTAAAAAAAAGGAAAAAGTGTAAATATTTTAACAAAAAGGACTGAATCATTTTTGGATTTTGAAGGAAATTGATTTTGTTGTTAGGGATTTAAATCTCAATTTTTCATTTTAGATCTGGATTTATATGGGAAAATAATTAAATTGTTGATGAAGATGAATAAGTATGGACAATGACCTATTATAGTGACGAGGATGCATGACGAACGGTCGATTTTTTTGAAAATCATCTTTTTTAAGGTTTGGGTTCTAGATTTGATGAAAATATTCTAAAATTCTTTAAAATGAGGATGAACAACACTTGCTGAGTTTTTTTTATATCAAATCCTGTAAAAAATGAAAAAGTGTTAATAGTTTTAAGATGTAAAGGACTTGTTTCGGATTGAGTAAACTCAACAAGGCCCATTTACTTAGGCCCAATACAAAAACTTCCATATCCAACATCTGACAAATTACTCGCAACACACCTCCTCCCCGCGAGGGGAGTGCTCGGAGCAACAGAGACTCGTTCAAACTGAACGGTAACGCCTCCCCCTCGCTCCTGCGAATCTTGCTCGACGGTTACGATTCCCACGAATCTGTAACCGCCAAATCACACGTGTGCCCCACAACGGCACCTGCAACACCCACCTTTATATAAAGGGGACTCTCTGTAGTCCCCAATGTTATATTCTCTCTACTCTAAAAACCCCTCACTTCTACTCAATATTGACTTGAGCGTCGGAGTGTCTGTAGGTACACACCCTCCCGCCGTTCCAGTCAATTGCAAGAAGCCTACAACCTCCATATCCAACATCTGACAAATTACTCGCAACACACCTCCTCCCCGCGAGGGGAGTGCTCGGAGCAACAGAGACTCGTTCAAACTGAATGGTAACGCCTCCCCCTCGCTCCCGCGAATCTTGCTCAACGGTTACGATTCCCACGAATCTGTAACCGCCAAATCACACGTGTGCCCCACAACGGCACCTGCAACACCCATCTTTATATAAAGGGGACTCTCTGTAGTCCCCAAGGTTATATTCTCTCTACTCTAAAAACCCCTCACTTCTACTCAATATTGACTTGAGCGTCGGAGTGTCTGCAGGTACACACCCTCCCGCCGTTCGAGTCAATTGCAAGAAGCCTACAACCTCCACATACAACTGCATCGGTAGTCCATTTCTGATCAGGTACGATCGGGACTAAATCAAGAAAAAGATAGATAAATAATTGTATCATTAATTATATGAAATTAAGTTAAGAGATCACATGAACAATTTGGCCTAAAAAATACCAAGAACAAGTCCCAAACCATATTCTTTGCCCTATAAATCTGAAACTTGCCCAACAAAACACCCACTTGTTTTTTCTGTCTTGAATGGTTGATTTTGAATGATCAAAATTAAAAGTTGCAAAAGGGGGAAACTTAGGGGCTGAAAAGTGTTTTGTTTAATAGGGGCCAAAATCACAACTATTGCAAAGTTAGGGAGCTAAAAGTGTATTTAATCTAAAAAAAATAATAACTTGTATAATGTTTATTTCAATATTAATACATACGTTTTTTTTGTTTATATATATATATATACACACTCTTTAGTCATACTATACATTCACAATTAATAATATTGTGAATAGTTTGTAACACTTAACTCAACTAACAAAATTAAAACCGTTAGATTAAACATTTTTTCATAGATATCCATGTTCGAGTTTGTGATCTTCTTCTTGTATATGTGAATTTTCAGATGGTGTTTATCATCTTGTCGTCCCTCATTGACGTAACAAAAGGAAAACCGTACACTCAATGTGTTAGCCAGGTTATAATATGATGGTTATCTAATTAAATTAACTACGGAGGAATAGCTGCCACCTTTTGTTCTCACTTTATGATAAAGCAAAAGCAAGCGAGAGCTAGCTAGGGGAAAATACAAATAAAAAAGCAAAGGAAAGTAAGAAAAAAAGGAAAAGCAATAAAGGTAAGGAAGAAAAGAGGAAACAAAAGACAAAAGGTTCTAAAACTCCATGATTAATTATTATTAACTCAAATTCTATCAAAAAAATTATAGAACCAATCCTTCCCCCTATAGCTACTAACCAACCACAGAAGCATTTATCAAAGTTTCTACAAAGGGTGAACCCTATTTGAAGCATCAAGAAAGAAAGATATAGCTAGAAAGAGATCAAAGGAAAACAAAAATCTCTTGTCTTTGTAGAATCCAGGGAAATTGAGAAGAAAAAAAAAAGGTATGAATAGAGGTGTTTATCTGCAAAGCTCACCAGTGCAACAAATGATGGCTGGAAGCCCTAACAACTGGTGGAACACCATGCGCCCTCCTGCACCTGATCATCCTCATCATCATCATCAACCTAATTTCTTCTCCACTACTACTCCTAATTCTAATTTTCAAACTCCATATCCTCATGCACCTTCTCTTCCTCTTCCTTCTTGGCATGAAAATCAAGATCAACTTCCTGAGTCATGGAGTCACCTCCTCATGTAATTAATTAACACCCTCTCTCTTTCTCAATCACTCACACACGATAAATTAAAAGCTGAGTTGAACTTTTTTTCTTTTTGAATGGCAAAGCTGAGTTCAACTACCGACGGAAATTAAAAGTTTTTTTTTTAATTTCTGTCCATAATTTAACCTTTTTTGTACACTTAATGGTTGCATGTCAATTAATCTAATATAGATATATAATTGATTTTTGTCTTAATTTTTGATGATTTTGGAAAATATAGGAATGGTGTGGTGTATGAAGAAGAGAAGGCTAGTATGCTAAGTCAGCCTCCTTCAAATGCTTCTCTTGTTGATCATGTCAAACAAGAAAGTTCAGTGAACAACTATGTCTATGGAAATGAAGAATTTCATGGAACACCAAATTCTACTTGGTCTCAAATAGTGTCGGTGCCTTCTTCTTCCTCCAAATCCTGTGCAACAAGTTTCACCGGTAGTAGCATGTTGGATTTCTCTAACACTAAAACGGATATAAGATCTCCACCATCAGATCTATCTTCTGATCAGGTATATATATATATATAACAAAGATCATATTAGTTTCATGATTAATCAAAGCTAGATTGTTTCTTTCTTTCTACTAGTTAATTACATGTATTTAATTTTTGTGAAACTTTACTAATTCAACCAATTGTCCTCCAACTTTTTTTGGAAAACGGTTCTTCTTCTTCTTCTTTTTTGGATAAGGAAAACGGTTCTTCTATTCTTTCTGTATCATATAGATAAAAAAAATGGTTTGCTTTTCTTTCTGTCTACCTTCTTTAAATATACGCAACAAAAATTATATATCCTTTTTGGTTAATTTCTGTGTTTTCTTTAACATTTTTGTAATTTTAAATAACCAAAGTTTTTTTTTCTCTGTCAAAAGTGTAATAGCTCTTCAGGTGGTGGGGCATTGAAGAAAGCTAGGGTTCAACCATCTACAACTCAATCTACATTCAAGGTATACTCTATTGCGAACAATTCTAGACAGAAACTTCCAACCCTGAAATCTCTTTTAACAAAAACACACACACCCAAACATCATATGTGGGCTGTAACTCTTGTCTTTCTTGGTTGTCTTGTTCTCAATATCATGATGTCATTTTAAAAACTTTCTTTCACATTTTATCTCAAGATGAAGAATATAACCGACATATAAGCCAACATATATCAACTTGCACGACATGTATACATCTTAATGATTTCTTTGATCTTCTCTTTATTTTCAGGTTAGGAAGGAGAAGTTAGGTGACAGAATTACTGCCCTTCATCAACTCGTTTCCCCATTTGGAAAGGTAAATATATACAAGCCTAATTTATTAAATTGATATTAGAACAAAACTTAGGTGCTGCTTTGTGGTGTTCACAAATACATTCTTCTCCATCCAATAATAACTTTGAAAAAACAAATTAAGTATGTCAAAAAGAGTGTCACTTTAGTTTTCAATTCTTTTCAATTATAGTACCCCCGATTAATATTAAGTACGTATCACTCCAAGTTATCAACTAATGGCTAATAAGGGTGAATTAGAAAAATCACTACTCATCTTTCTTTTATTTATCATTTTTTTTCTTAATTTGTCAGAAATTATCAATTGTGAAAGTTATTGTGGGGACCGAGTGAGTTTCATGTGGATTAAATTTTTCAGATAATTCTAACACACAATCCATGTGTGTTGTTTTTCTTTTTTGATGGATCATGTGTGTTAAATTATGATGGGAGAACGTTAAAAATATCACACCTAAGTATTAATGTGATTTGATCTAGTAAAAAAAAACTTTTGTGCTTGATGTTATTGCACATTAACTTAACTTTTTGCTCAAAATTGGAATAAAACTGAAGAAGGTACGTACCAATCTTAAATTTGCATTGGAAAGAATAAAAACAATCTTAAATAATTCATCTTTCCCATCCCCTTTAATTTTGCTTTATGATAATTTTATGGTGTGGTGTTTCTAAACTTTTGCAGACTGACACAGCCTCTGTCTTATTAGAATCTATTGGCTATATCAGATTCCTTCAGAGTCAAATTGAGGTAATCATGTTTCTTCTCATATCTTTAATTTTCCAAACCACCACTAAAGTCAGTAATGAATAGTGATGGCACACTGTTAAAAGTACATATGATTTTCACGTTTAGTTTTTGTTTTGAAGTTCTAAAAATTCTCTTTGCTTTTTCCCCGTGGATCATGCAGGCACTTAGCTTACCATACTTGGGAAATGGATCAGGAAACATGCAGAAGCAACAACACCAATATGTAAGCAGTTTCAATCTCACTTCCCAATGAAACAAAAGAAGAATAATCACTTTCTGCTTTCTGTCTTCTAATTGCATGTGCAAGCTCAGGCACACCAATTAACTTGTAATTATGTTGTACTAATTGTAATTATTATTTTATAATTAATTTTAGGTTCAAGGAGAGAAGAATTGTTTATTCCCTGAAGACCCTGGTCAGGTATGTATTCTTTTCCTTGGATCCATTAAGTTTGAGGAATTTTCATTTGGAAAGTTCAACTTGCATAATTTATAATTCTGTTATTACATGAAGAAAGTATACAATTAAAGAGAAATGTCACCAGCTTAAGTTTCATATACTAGTAGAATATTGTTCAGAGATGAATCAGATTCTCATTGTATTTTTTTTTTATGGTTATAGCTTCTAAATGAAAACTGTTTGAAGAGAAAGGCAGTTAGTGAACAGGTAATTGTTATGCGTATTGAAGTTGTTTGTAGTTTATTTGAAATCTCACATTGCTCACGTTCCCCCGACTTTTGGGTGTATAAATGTGTTTAAACACCTTCACTTTTTGAGCTAGCATTTGGGATAAGATCAAAACTATTTAATACTGTTCACATTTCCCGTGGCTGTTGGGTGTATAAATGTGGTTGAACATCTTTGCCTTTTGAGCTAGCTTTTAGGATAAGATCAAAGTCTATTTAATAATGCTTGTATGTATATTTTTTTATATATATACTAGTGAAAAGACATGCACTCACATGTCCGTCTTTCCGCTCTTTTTATTGCGCGAACGTTTAAAAATTATGAAGAATATTTTTTATGAAATTTTGATTTTGATTAAAAGTAAAAATATAAATGCTTTTTGCTTGTAAATTATAACAAATTAAACTAACCATGATTATCTATTTCAATGGCAACAACAATATAACAAAAAAAATATAATATAAATTCTTATTGTTTTATGACACCAACAACAATCTTTATTATAGAAAAAATTGTTTAAATGTATAATTGAGATAATGAAAAAGTAAGTATAAATATACTCATATAGTTTGTTACATTTTTTAAAGGATAAATGAAAAAACTGGACATATATATACTTATATCGTGTTTGTTACACTCTTATTTTAATATTTGAATTTACTCTTATCTATTTGTTATATGTCCTATTTGTATTGAAATTTGAGAGTAATTTTGAAAAGAGAAAAAACTAGCCCAAAAGAGTCAAAAAAAGATTATTTTCTTTATATATAGTTTAGATAAATAATTATACTTATTCAATAATTTGTTAATAATGTGAATTTTGACTGTATTGTAAATTAGGTCTGTGAAGAAAAAGAAAAGAAAGACCTGAGAAACAGAGGATTGTGTTTGGTTCCAGTGTCATGCACACTGCAAGTTGGAAGTGACAATGGAGCTGATTATTGGGCTCCTGCTTTTGGTGGGGGATTTCAGTAGATTAATTGGATTTACAATTAATTGGCGTAGCATATATTCGTAAGTATTTGGAAGCATACAAAGAGGCAATTAATTGGTGGAAAATTGTACAACATCATGAGCAGTCAATCTGCTATATATAAAATTATCTAAGGCTGATTGCTCATGATGCTATGCAGGGTTCCTTAATAAAAATGTATGCAAGTATATATATTTGCAAACCCTTGTTTAGAATCATCAATTTGTGCAAATAATCAAGCTTTAATTTATTTTCATTCCATTAGCTTAATTTAGAGGTCAGATGCTAGATTTAATGTAGATTTATGGAATAATTGTATGACGAGTCATTTGAATGCTAAAACTTCTTTGAAACAAACTTTTGAATCTTATTTTTACTGTGAGAATATTTTTATAAGCAAAAATGTTTACCGAAGTAAAATTGAAGCCTTAACAAGTATCACCTCACAAGTTGTGCCTTAGCTAATTAAGGACTGAGATGAGTACAAGACAAACGGTTCCTAAATGATAAAATAAGCAAACTAACATATTTTTATCACCCTCCTGCAGTACAAGAATTAGGAAGAACCTCAAAATACCAAGTGAGTCCAACCATCACCAAGCCATTTACATCACAAATTAAATGATGGGTTTTACTTTTCCCACCCCATAACATTCTCGCGCGCCCTATTTTTTTTCTCAAAATACCCTTTGTTCGGATTTTATAATCCGGACTCAGTTTGGATTATAAAATCCGAAACATTCCTAAGCTGTTGGAACATAGAGCACCTTGAAGATGTTTGTGTAATCTCTGTGAAACTACACTTCGGATTTTATAATACGAAATCATTTCAGACATTTCGTATTTTAAAATCCGAAACATGCCAAACACCCCAGAAAAGCATAACTTTGGCGTAAAAAAGTAAAAAAAAAAAGATCAGTTCGGATTATATAATACGGAATGTCAATAAACATTCTGAATTATATAACCCGAAATATATCAGTGTAGAAACAGAAGCTGTGTTTTTTCTCTGATACATACAGATTATGTAATCTTGTGAAATAAACATGCATTCTTGAATAAATAACAATAAATGTTGTAATGGAAACGATAAGAAACAACACAACACAATTTTCAAACATTAAAATTAATACTAAAATTATCCATAAGTTACAATGTTCAGACGTAAAATTCAAAATTAATGATTACAACACCATAAAACTAAAACTAAGTAAAACTAAGCCCCGCCACCCCTACCTCCAACAGCACGCCTGTGACGATAAACTCGTCCTCCATGAACCTCCTCCAGGATAGCTTCCAAATGGCGCCATTGATCAAACCCATGCTCCACCACACCACTGGCCATGACGACATAGACATGGTCTTTGATACGACCCAACCTTCCGATCAACACCAAATACCTCTGCTCTCCGTCCTGCTCCGCATCAATCTCATCAAGGGCCTCCTTCTCGGGCAGGCCTCGGGACCTGAACAACATCGTCTGGAAGAATGACGCGTGGATGTGAGATGGAATAAAACCATCTGATGTATCCCTGTGAAGTCTCCACACCAGTCATAGCAGCGAGCCCCAAGTCTCGGGCTGTCAGCATATGATCAAGGTAGTGCGAATATCGGTGGCTGATCTCCACCAATGTCGTCTGGGGAGATTCCCTCTCGCATGGATGTGTAGGGACGGTCTGGACATACCCAAACTGGCGTATCACCTGCTCTGGCAGATATCTCACCCTACGAAAACCGTATCTGAGCCATCCAGAGTAAAGGCTGATCTGCTCGAAGGAACATGCCTCACGGTATGCCTCATAAGTGGACATGGCAACACCCGCCAGATCCAGCTGATCCATATGCGTCCTGTACTCGTCTGGTGAAGACAGACCCCTGAGCGGCAGATACATCAAAGCACGTGGACATGCCTCCTAATAACCACCCCATGCATCCCTGACACCCATACCCTTGAAATGTCGAAACACCCAAGCCTGCAACAAAGTCAACAACATATAAATATACAAACAATGAAGACATAGAAATGAATAAATATACAAACATTTTTATTTATACATGCAACAAAGATAAGTAGCCTGCAAGATGTTTGGTCTTGCAATGACAGACATTGCAGCAGCTCCCCATGCATAATCAGAGACAAGCTCCAAGTCTCTGAAGTACCTCAAGTAGGCAACATCCACATAGCGGGTGCTCTTGTTAGTGAAAAGCGTGATACCCACCAAATAGAGCAAATATATACGGAAAGACTGGTCCCGCTTCTGCTGCATCTCAACCAAATTACCAGCATGGTAGGCCTTCTGTGCCTCCTGAAGACGCTCCTTGAAAGCATCCTTCAAGAAGCTAAATTATGCATGCCCACCCTCTGTCTTCTTTACCTCGTACCATGCCTCCCCGACATCAACCCCCAAAAACTCCATCATCAACTCTACAACCTCAACCCTGGTCATACTCTTGTGGGACAAGAGCATACCCTCAATGGGGAGATGCAGCAATTATGACACATCATCGAGTGTCACTGTCATCTCCCCAAACGGAAGATGGAAGCTCGAGGTCTCCTCGTGCCATCTCTCCACAAATGCCGAACAAAGCCCATGGTCAATCTGGCTGTAGCTGGTATCCTGCAGGCACTGAAGACCGGTGGCTCTCAGGCCATCCTTAAACCACTGTGCTGCCATCCGCACCTTGCTTGGTTTGTGAATTGCCTCAATCTTCTTCCCGTTGTTCACACACTTTAAATTGTCATGCCACTGCAAAAATTAAAAACAAAAAATTAACATCAGTTTCACAGTAATCGGAATAATACATGACAATAATTAACAACAGTTTACAATCATTAAAACAACATAGAAGTTCAATTTTCATTAAATAAAAGGTGTAGTGTCTTACCACTCCATCAGCCGCCATCCTGGCCACGTGAACATGGTACTTTGTTAGCACCGTCAAGTCGTGTGGGCCACCAGGATAGTCCTCAAGCTCCTCTGGCTCTGGAACACGGTCCTGTTGTTCATCATTGTCCACCTCCACTGTAATATCCCGCTTAGATGTAACTGTTATCAGTAATAGAGGATTAATAAAAAAGCAAGGGCAATTATGTAATTTGGAAAGGAAAGATTATTTAAGGTGGAGGTTAAGATATTTTTGCCATTTTCCTCCCACCTTTCTCTCTCTAAACAATCTGAATTTCTCTCCTCTCTCTCTCTATAATTTCGGCCTCCTCAACCTCTCACCAATCCATCAAAACTTCATCCAATTCTTGTGAGAATTCTTGCTAGCAAGCTTAGTTTGGGAGTTTGGAACAAGGGAAATTAGAAGGAGAAACAAGGAAGGATCAAAGGAACAAGCTAGGGTTTGGAATTCAGAACTTAGCAAGCACCAATCAAGGCTTAGGTGAGCTCCCTAGGGTTTTTAGAACCCACTTAGAGTGAGTTGTAAGAGTTTTCATGTTTATGCTAAGTTATAGTACCCTAATCCCCATGCTTGCTAATTCCTTGCTTATGCATGCTTTAAACTATCAATTTGTATTAGAAAATCATTCCTAACATCATTGGGATGCTTGGGTAAGTTGGAATGAGCTAAAATGGTGGAAAAATACGTTTTTGAGCAATTTCTGCACTGTCATGGTCGCTACAGCGACTAGTCCGTCACTACAGCGACCAGACCCTTTTCAGGTTCTGGTCCTGGTCGCTATAGCCATGGATCCGTCGCTACGGCGAGCTCACCAGGACATCATTTTTCAGCTAAGCTGTTTTGGGTGTTTCGGCGCGTGTAAGCGACGTTTTTCACTACTGTTTTCTCCAGAAACTTTAAGGAATCAAAGGACACCATTTTAACTCATTCTAAGGGCCTTTAATGGGCAAAAATCATAAGAAGCAAGAAATATGCAATGTATGAGAAATGCAAGAACAAAGGGTAGAATGCAGGAAATTATTACGATGTGTTATTACAGGAATAGAGACGTATTCAGTTAAGAATATGAGGATAATAGGAATGTGTTATTACATTCAAAGGTTCATATGAGAATAAGTTATCAAGTAGTTAAGGGATAGTTTCAGGTTTCACTTAGCTAAGCAGAATAGTATGTACTCTTTAAGCGTGCAAGTGCAAGGAATATTTCAATGTTCAAGGCCTCAGATAGGCATAAGGGGTTCAGATACCCAATAATGATTAGATGGCTTATGAGAACGATAAGCTTAGAACTTTATATTATAGGTTAAGTATCACATGAATATTTATATGATTAATGCATCAGATGTGCATGTTTATATGTAAAGTTAAAGAATTATATGTTACAGTTATAGGCGTGTTCAGCAGACTCCGGGATTCGCCGAATGGGACTTCTCCGAGAGGGTTGTCCACACGTATGTTACAGTTATAGGCATGTTCAGCAGACTCCGGGATACGCCGGATGTGACTTCTCCGAGAGGGTTGTCCACATGCAATTAAAGAGGAGTCCGATGATTAGCCTCAGATAGGAATTTTCACCGGGTTATAGGGAGATGTACTTCGGGGTTACTTCACCCGGATGCACTCCGTAAAATGAACTCAGATAATAATGTTTGTTACACGCTAACATCTAACATAATATCTGTTTATATGAATTATGTTTTATAGTTACAGTTATAGTTACAGGCAGTTTACAGTTATAGTTACAGGCAGTTTACAGTTATAGTTACAGGAAGACTTATAGTCATAGGCAGATTTATATCCTTGTGGATAAAGATAAGACTTGGCGATCATAGGAAATCCCCAAAATTGCCAAGGTAGGCATGGCAACCCTAGGTCCCCTGAGGTTGCCAACAGTTGGTTGGGTGGAGCTCACTGAGACATTATGTCTCATCCCACTCCTTCTGGTGCAGGTTTACAGGTAAGCCAGAGGTTCGTGATGGAGTTCTTCAGAGAGATACTGGATGGAGTACAGTTGCTCGTCGTGTACCAGCTCAGGAGCTTATTGGACTTTTGTATAAGTATTGTAATGGTATTTGATTATTTGTACAAACCAGTAAACTTGTATTCATTCAGATGTGATGTAATATTATTATTGAAAATTTTAAATGTATCTAGTATCAGTTTAATGCACATGCTAATATTCTAGATTAAATTAGTATGGGTGTTACATCCACCTCCTAATACTCAGGATCACCCTCCACCTGCTCCTCCATCTCTATCTGAGGCTCATACTGTGTCTGAGCATAGTTCCCTAGGATGTTCCCTCGCCATCAGCACCATCACGGTGTGCCCTTCCCCTGCCCCTGCCACACATTGGTTCTTCCCCTTCTGCTTACAACCTCTCCATACGCTCCCTCATAACAGAAGCATGCATTGTTGTTCTTTGACCCCTGATGCGATCAACAGGTTGGGCCATACCTGTAACATGCATAAAAGGGTTAAGTACTATCAACAGAAATACACAAAAGTAAAAAAAAAACTTCATACTGGTACAGTTCGGATTATAAAATACGAACTTCAACAATCCAGTTTTAATTTTAAAATCTGAACTGCATGCAGAGGGAATGAGACCTAACCTTCAGTTTGGTGTTTGATAAAGCTTGAAATGTGATGATTTTGAGCAAAAAAACTCCAAGATTCGACCAATTTGTGGGTTTCGGATTTTAAGATAAGGGAGAGAGAAAGTGAAAGTGAAACCGTAAAATAGGGGAAGTTGCATATATATATATATATATATATATATATATATATATATATATATATCGAAATGGTTCAGATTATATTTCCCGAACTTGTTCTGGATTATAAAATTCGAGGGGCATTTTAGAAAAAAAAAATAGGGCGTGGAAGAACCTCATAGGATATGAGAAAATTAATAGCCTTAAATTATTCAATAAGCCCTTTTTTAGGGACAATAGCCCATTTATTGTTCAGTGGTCCATCAACATCAAAATTAACTTTAAAAAACAAACCGGTATGTGGAGACCAAGAAGATGAAGAAACATAGACATGAGTTCGAGAATTTTAAACTTTGTTGTTCTACGTTGTCTTATGTTCATCAATAGTACTCCAAGCTCTGTGAACAATTTCAACAATAAAAATCAACAAAAGAAATGTTTTTCATTTCAAAGCTATAAATTTGTTTCTAGCATACCAAATAAAGTAATGATATTATGTACAATTATTTTATGACAACTTTTGAAATAATACTTTTTTTATTGATAAAAAAAATAGAGAGAAAGAGAACGAGATAGTAAGAACAGAATGAGCCTATGGTAGATAGAGTTGTCCTAAAATAGTTGTACAAATATCATTTCTCATTTTCATCAATCATTTCTTTATTTAAGCTATGATTGATCACAATTTTCGGTCAATGAATAAAAGAAAACTTGTAGCCCTCAAAACAAACAATGAAAGGAGAGTAGAACCAAACCTGCTTTGACCACATGCAATCATTGAAAAAATGATCAATATTTTCCTCTAGAACCATCAATCCAATCTAAACTAGTTGACAAACTACACTTAATCAGATCAAATTAATTTTTTTTGATGGAGTTATCTTTTTATTTGAATGGCAAAAATAGAAGAGTTCAACAAGATACAAGAAAAAGGAGTACAATTTGTACTCAGTCCAGATAAACAACAACCAAAATAAAAACCATGCAATAAAACCAAAGTAGCCAAACAAAAAAGAAAACTCATGTTAATGTTAATAATCAGGTCTCAGACCGAGAAGCATCCAACCTAGCCGAGTTGGGAAAAAGCAACACAAGAACATCCAATGTCACAAGGCCCCAATACGAACACCTCCATTAGTCTCTATCGAAGTAAATGTAGAATTGGTTCCATTCCACACTCATAGTAGGAGCATGAATGAACAGAGTGTCTTCCTCGAAACCACTTCTACAAGATGAATTTGATCATGTCCACCAGTTGGTACTCAAAAATCACCTTACCCGAGAAGATGAAATCATTTTGAACCATTCAGATAGACCACACATCAGAATGTTAGACCAAGAGGAAGACCTAACCTAACTTTCCTACACCCTTGAGACCCAAAACAAGACTAAGGACACAAAACCTACTTCGGAAGATAACACATGCTCCAAACCTAACTACTTGAAAACTGTATACTACACCCGACTACAATCTGGTTAAGATATTTTTAAATATGTTTTTATCCATATAAGTATATTACATTTCATTTTTAATTCCTAAAAAAATTTATTTCAAATTTTCAACCAAACAAATTTTCATCTCCACCTTCAACTAAATCATATATCATTACTGGTTTAAGTTGACCTATTTTTTCTTCGTACTCTCTACTTTTATTTGTTGGGTGGGGTCACTCCCCAAGTGGGACCCACCAATTAATAAAAGAAAGAAAAAAAAATACAAAAAGAAAAAAGTGTTGTATGTGGGGGTGTTTAAAGCAAATGGGCTTAGCCCATGTGTCCATGTGATGGAAGAAAGGGATTTTGAATCCCTAGTTAAAAACAACAACAGTAGCACTGTAGCTGTGAGAGAAAAACAGTAGCAGCCGCGTGAACCGATGAGAAGAAGAGATTTTTGGTTCTAAGTGATAAAGAGTGTGTAGCAAAGTTACTTGGTTTGAGCTACAACTTGAGTATGTGTTTTCTATCACTTAGTTAATTTTACTATTAGTTTAAATCTATCTCTAGGTTGTGCTAGTTTACCTATTTGTGTGGAAGTTGTGTTGTTGATTAGTTTCCACCTTTGGTGATGATTAATGTTGCTCCCTAGTGTTTACTAGAAGACTATTGTGTACCCATTATTTATTCATAGTGGAAGATTTATCTGGCTTGGTCCCGTGGTTTTTTATTCTCTCACATTGAGAGGATTTTCCACGTTAAAATTCTGGTGTCTGATATTTATTTTGCTGCTATTATTATTCTGTTCTGGAATTGGATTTTTCTGGTTGTCCATTTAATTGCACAGGTGGTTGGGAGAATTATTTCCGCATTTTAAAGAGACTCATAAGTCTGGTTTTCTTCCAACAAAGTGGTATCAGAGCCCGGTTGGTTTGTTTTGTGCATTTTAAATGGAGAAAAATTCTGAGCCAAATATGATTAAGTTGAACTCTTCCAATTACACACTTTGGAAGACTCTCATGGAAGACTTGTTATACACCAAAGACTTGTATGATCCTATTGAGGGTGACTCTGCTAAAGCCAAGGATACTTCTGATGCTGATTGGAAGAAGATGAATAGAAAGGCAGTTGCTATAATCAGACAGTGGCTGGATTTAAGTGTGTATCCTCATGTTGAAGCTGAAACGAATGCTCATACAATATGGAATAAATTAAAGGAGTTGTATGAACGCAAGAACGTGCAAAATAAAGCATGTTTGATCCGAAAGCTAGTTAATATGAAATACAAAGATGGGGAGTCGATGGCAGAGCATATGAGTGTGTTTCAGAACACTGTGAATCAGTTGGCAGCTACTGATATTAAGCTTGATGAAGAGTTGCAAGCTTTATTATTGCTTAGTTCCTTGCCTGATAATTGGGAAGTTCTTGTTGTGACACTGACGAACTCAGCTCCAAGTGGGAAGTTGGTAATGTCGACGGTTAAAGAAAGCATGCTTAATGAAGAAGCTCGAAGAAAGGAGCGTGGTTTGATTGGTACTCCTACTCAGTCAGAAGCTCTTGTTACAGAGTCACGGGGGAGAAGCCAAACTAGAAATTTCCATAAGCGTGAAAAATCTGAAAGTCACAACAAGTCAAGAAGCAAGTCAAAAACTAGAAAAGAAATTACATGCTTCCATTGTGGCAAGGTGGGACATATGAAAAGAAATTGCAGGATACTCAAGAGAGATCAATCAAGGGAAAGAGATGAAGGTAGTGAGAAGAAAAATGATAAAGACACTACTGCAGTTGCACATGATAGTGCTACCGATGTCTACATTATTTGTGATGATGATGATGATTCCATAAATCTTGTCAGCCATGACTCAACTTGGATTATTGATTCGGGAGCCTCATACCATGTTACTCCTAGGCGTGATTTCTTCTCATCTTATACCATTGGTGATTTTGGCACGGTAAAAATGGGAAATGAAGGAGTTTGTGAAATTGTTGGTATGGGAGATGTTTGGGTTGAAACTAGTAGTGGTTGCAAGCTTCAGTTGAAGAATGTTAGACATGTTCCTGATATTCGTCTCAACTTGATTTCGGTCAAAGCCTTGGATATTGAGGGCTATCACACTTACTTTGGTGGCGGTGGCATTTGTAAGATCACCAAAGGGTCTCTAGTGGTAGCAAAGGAGCAAAGTCCCACTTCTCTTTACAGGATGCCTGTAAAGTTATGCAAGGAGGAGGTGAATGCAGTTGAAGATGTATCGACTGATTTGTGGCATACACGGCTTGGTCACTTGAGTGAGAAAGGACTCAACATTCTTGTGAAGAAAAATTTTCTTTCGGTAAAAGGTACACCTCTAAAAACTTGTACTCATTGTTTTTCTGGTAAACAACATAGAGTTTCCTTTCATAGTTCTGGTCCTCATAGGAGGCCAAATATGCTAGATTTAGTTCACACTGATGTTTGCATGATGGATAGTAAATCTCTTGGTGGTGCATTATATTTTGTTACTTTTATTGACGACCACTCTAGAAAAGTGTGGGCTTTTGCTTTGAAATCTAAAGACCAGGTACTCGGTGTGTTCAAGCACTTTCATGCAAGTGTTGAAAGAGAGAAAGGAAGGAAACTGAAATGTGTCAGAGCAGATAATGGTGGTGAATACAGAGGTCCATTTGAAGAGTATTGCAAAGAGCATGGAATCAAGCTTGAGAAGACAGTTCCAAAGACTCCTCAGCATAATGGAGTTGCAGAGAGAATGAACCGTACTATTAATGAGAGAATCAGGTGTATGCTTTCTCATGCAAAATTATCAAAAGCCTTTTGGGGTGAAGCAATGGCGACTGCAGTGGATTTGATCAATCTTTCTCCTTCTATTCCACTTGATGGTGATGTTCCAAATAGAGTATGGTCAGGAAAAGATGTCTCTTATGGTTATTTGAGAGTGTTTGGCTGCAGAGCTTTTGTTCACATTCCAAGAGATGAGAGGTCCAAGCTTGATAAGAAATCGAAACAGTGTTTGTTCATGGGTTATGGTCATGAACAGTTTGGTTATAGATTGTGGGATCCTGTTGACAAGAAAATTATCAGAAGCCGTGATGTGATATTTCTTGAAGACCAAACCATTGAAGACTTTGACAAAGCTGAGAAACAGAAATCTGATGCTAAAAGCTACAATGATGTTGCGCCTAAACCTCCTAGTGAAACTTCTGTTGATGAGGGAGATATACAGGTAGATGATGAGAATGTAACTGATAATCATGTTCCTCACCATGATGAGCCAGTTGAAGAGGAACCTCCTGAGCCACCAGTTGAGCCTGAATTGAGAAGGTCTAGTAGAGAGCGTCAAGTTTCTCAGAGATATCCTCCACATGACTATGTGACGATTACTAATAGTGGAGAGCCAGAGCACTACCAAGAGGCCATTGCAAATGTTGACAAAGAAAAGTGGTTGAAGGCCATGCAAGAAGAGATGAATTCCTTGCATGAGAATCACACATTTGAGTTGGTGAAGTTGCCTAAGGGCAAGAGAGCACTCAAGAACAAATGGGTATACAAGATAAAATATGAAGACAATAAATCCCAACCAAGATACAAAGCAAGATTGGTTGTGAAAGGATTTAATCAGAGGAAAGGTGTTGACTTTGAAGAGATTTTTTCACCTGTGGTGAAGATGACTTCTATTCGAGTTGTGCTTGGATTAGCCGCTAGCTTGAATCTAGAGGTTGAACAACTTGATGTGAAGACGGCGTTCCTTCATGGTGATTTGGAGGAAGAGCTCTATATGGAGCAACCTGAGGGCTTCGAAGTCAAAGGCAAAGAAAAGCTTGTTTGTAGATTGAAGAAAAGTTTGTATGGTCTCAAGCAAGCACCACGACAATGGTACAAGAAATTTGATTCATTCATGGAGAAGCATGGATATGGTAAAACTACAGCTGACCATTGTGTGTTTGTCAAGAAATTCTCTGATGGTGATTTTATTATTCTTTTGCTATATGTGGATGACATGTTGATTGTTGGTCATGACACTAAGAAGATTCAAAGCTTGAAGAAAGAGTTAAGCAAGTCTTTTGCAATGAAAGACTTGGGTCCTGCGAAGCAAATCCTTGGCATGAGAATTTCTCGTGACAGGAAGAATGGTAAATTGTGGTTGTCTCAACACAACTACATTGAGAAAGTGTTAGAGAGGTTTAACATGAGCAAAGCAAAACCTGTGAGTACTCCACTTGCTGGTCATTTCAAATTGAGTTCAGAACAATGCCCTACTAGTGAGAATGACAAAGAAGATATGAAGAAGGTTCCTTATGCATCCGTAGTTGGTAGTTTGATGTATGCTATGGTATGCACAAGACCTGATATTGCTCATGCAGTTGGTGTTGTTAGCCGGTTTCTCTCCAATCCTGGTAAAGACCATTGGCAAGCAGTGAAGTGGATTCTCAGATACCTTCGAGGCACTTCTAAAGTATGTTTATGCTTTGGAGGTGGTGATCCTGTGTTAGATGGCTACACAGATGCAGATATGGCTGGTGATCTTGATTGTAGAAAATCTACTTCTGGTTACATGATGACTTTTGCAGGGGGAGCAGTGTCTTGGCAATCAAGGTTACAAAAATGTGTTGCTTTATCCACTACTGAAGCTGAGTATATTGCAGCTACTGAAGCGGCCAAAGAACTTTTGTGGATGAAGAAATTCCTACAAGAGTTAGGCGTTGAGCAAGAGAAGTTTGTGTTGTTTTGTGACAGTCAGAGTGCAATCCATCTTGGAAAGAATCCGACATTTCATTCCAGGTCGAAGCATATTGATGTGCGGTATCATTGGATACGAGAAGCATTAGAGTTGAAGTCGTTTTCACTTGAGAAGATCCATACTGACGAGAATGGTTCAGATATGATGACAAAGACCTTGCCTGTGACGAAGATGATCTACTGCAGAAAGAAGGCGGGCATGGTGGAGCAGCTCCTTCCCACTTGAGTCGTGAGGGGGAGATTTGTTGGGTGGGGTCACTCCCCAAGTGGGACCCACCAATTAATAAAAAAAAGAAAAAAAATACAAAAAGAAACAAGTGTTGTATGTGGGGGTGTTTAAAGCAAATGGGCTTGGCCCATGTGTCCATGTGATGGAAGAAAGGGATTTTGAATCCCTAGTTAAAAACAACAACAGTAGCACTGTAGCTGTGAGAGAAAAACAGTAGCAGCCGCGTGAACCGATGAGAAGAAGAGATTTTTGGTTCTAAGTGATAAAGAGTGTGTAGCAAAGTTACTTGGTTTGAGCTACAACTTGAGTATGTGTTTTCTATCACTTAGTTAATTTTACTATTAGTTTAAATCTATCTCTAGGTTGTGCTAGTTTACCTATTTGTGTGGAAGTTGTGTTGTTGATTAGTTTCCACCTTTGGTGATGATTAATGTTGCTCCCTAGTGTTTACTAGAAGACTATTGTGTACCCATTATTTATTCATAGTGGAAGATTTATCTGGCTTGGTCCCGTGGTTTTTTATTCTCTCACATTGAGAGGATTTTCCACGTTAAAATTCTGGTGTCTGATATTTATTTTGCTGCTATTATTATTCTGTTTTGGAATTGGATTTTTCTGGTTGTCCATTTAATTGCACAGGTGGTTGGGAGAATTATTTCCGCATTTTAAAGAGACTCACACTACTAGAAAAACGCAAATTAGAGACGGATTTTAGGGAGGGAAAAAAAATCCCTCACTAATTGTGACGGTTTTAGTGACGGATTTTCATATTCGCCACAAAAATCGAGTGGACAAACATTAGTGACGGAAAAGATTAATTATCCCTCACAAATATTCCCTCACAAAAATTCCGTCACTAAATCCCTCACAAAATTGATGAGTTAAACTTTTGTTGCGGAGTTAGACACGGAAGTGATCCCTCACTAATGTTTCCCTCACTAATGTCAACTACATAGTTAGTGAGGAAATTAATCCCTCACAAACAATTAATGAGAAAACTGAATTTTTCTCCCAATTGTTTCACCTTTTGGCTTTCCCTCCTATTATACTAAAACATTCCCCCTCTTTTTTTTCACAAACCCTAAAATAAAATTTTCCCCCAAAATTTTTCTCCAAACTCTAACAAACATCCCTAATTTTCCTCCAAAGCTTATGAGCTCTTCTTCTACGGAATGGTGAACAGTAGCAGCACAACTCCAAACAAACAAACGTATTCGCTGAAATCTCTCTTAAATCCTCAAATCCTCAAATCAAACCAAAATCTTCACTGAATCTCTCTCAAATCCTCAATTCATACCAAAATCGAACCTCAAATCTTCGCTGAAATTGAATAGCAATACCAAAATCGAACCTCACTCCCAGAATCGAATCTCCTTCCTTCTTCCAAAATCGTTCCCTCAAATCTTTCCTTTTCTCAAAACTCACGGTAATCTCTCCCTCTCTCAATCTCAGAATTTAGTAATTTATTTATTATTTTTTGGGTCATGAAGGAATATGAATCCAGAGATTGGTGTAAACTTTTTTCTTTGATGGATTACTCGTGTTTCATTCAACATTTGAGATATTTAAGACCTTTAGGTTATTCCAGTGATGGAAAAAAGGTTCTGTTGAGAGTAGATTATAAGAGGTTGTTTTGGTATGATCTCATGAGCGAAAATGTTAGTGGTGTTACAGGAATTCCTGATTGGGAAGAAGCCGTGATTTGTGTTGGAAGCCTTGTACAACCACCGTCCTTGCCTACGAATCAGCACATGTCCAGATGTGAAAGTATAAGCATGACAAGGTAATTCTTATTGTCCATCTGATATGATAGTTATACTTATTTTTGTTTGTTATTGGTCAAATTGAATCACCCTCCTTGTATAGTCTGTTTTTTCACATCTTGGATTTCAAAAGAAACAAAAAAGAGAATGTTTTGTGTGTCAAATTTAGTAAGACAGGGATTAATTTTCTTATAAATTAGGTTAAAGAAAGAATCACAATATGAGTCAGTTTTTTAGCCTTCATTATTTTAGATCCTCACTCCTAAATCATTATTTTGACAAGCTTATACCTTAATGTTGAGACAATTCTACCCTGTCGTGGTATTTTCAGCGGCTTACACTTACACAATGGAATGTGTACTAGCATATACTTAAAAGAGAGTTAAAAGAGGAACTAATATGTTGTGATGTTGTTGTGGTAGGGGTCCAGGAACTCACTGTGCTGCTATTAAGGCTCCCAGGATCACTTCCAAAAATCTCATTAGGTATGTAATTTTCTTCAATTCCTTTAAATTCTGTTTTTTTAGTAATTTTTTGTTGAATAATCTTAATGTTCTTGATCATAAGTTTTACAATGGTGAAAGTTTCTTGTTTTCTGTTGATTGAACTTAGATAGGGAACTTATTGTTGTTTAATTTTGTATTTTGATGATTGATGTTTAAACTGGGATTATATAACTTTGATTTTGTTGAAGATTGGTAGTATGAGACTTGTTTTAGATTAGATTTTTGAATGTTGTGATGTTGCCTATTATGTTGAGACTTATATGTTGTGATGTTGCCTATTATGTTGAGACTTTGATTTTGTTGAAGATTGGTAGTATGCTTCCTCTTTTCAATATTACAATCGTAGCTTTACCACATTTGAGTTAATTTTTGGGTATAGGAAATAGGAATATATGTTTGTTGTGAAAGAGTGTAGCTGAAGTTGTAGATCACTTTGAGTTAGTACACTTTTCTTAAATTTATCAAAATAGCAATTTAGTCCTTTAGATTGAACAACATCAATCAATCTAGTGTTGTTTGTCACGAAGCAGCAAAAGACTATTCAAGTCGATATGTAAGTCTTATATTAGTTTTGATGCATGTTCACCATAAAAATATTTTGATAGAGTGACTAATTGATGGACGTTTTTTAGTTTAACGGACTAATTTACTATTTTGTAAATTTGAGAAACTAAATTGCTCCACGATTACAATTCTGAGGACTGAAATGCCGAACATTCTCTCCTTCAAAATCACCGTCATCTACCAGCTGATCCCTATGCTGCTCCTTTTGGTCTCTCTTTTTAGCCTCAAGTTCCTGACTTACTCTCTTCTTTGTAAGAAATTCTGACAGACCTTTAAGAGTAGTTTCAGTTTCACTCCCCTTGAGAAGCTATTTTGTTGTTGTACTCTCCAAATGGACAAATCCAGCTAGTATTCACCAAATGACCTGAAGGACTGCGTCCAATTGGTGTAATGATGTTTCAAAATCATAGGTAAAAATACATAACACTTACGATAAAAAAGAGAGATGTGTGACCTGCAAACCAGTAAAAATTCTTTCATTTGTATTTATCACTTGTTAAATTGTTATATAGGAACCAGTAATTCTTCTGGGATTTTATCTATCATACTATGAGATTTATATAAGATCTGTAATTTCGGACTGCAATGGACTTTTCTGTTTCAAGATTCATAAACTCTGTTAACAATTGTAGCTTTAAGAGTTGTCAGTAATCTAAAAGTTCAATGCATTTGACATATCGGGCCGGAAGTATTCTAAAAGTTTAAAGAGAAATATTTTAGAGTCAGTAATCATCACAAGGAAATTTTAAAGCAAATACGAATTGCTTTTCTTATTTTTTGCTATAAATTCATCGTTTCCCTTTCTTATTTGCCTTTTTGGGTCAAAATACACTTACTGGCTTTGAATTAGTAAATTGTTCAATGCATCCAGCTTTTTTGACTATTTTTATATAATCCAAATCATAGACCTTTCGGCTAAGCATTTTTAGAAAAATAAAAAAAAGATAAAGTCATTATGATTATAGTAATATTGGATTTTTTTAAGAGCTTTCTAGAGAAACAAGTTAAAAAAACAAGGGTTTGTTATTATTTTTGACCAAAAAACAATGTATTATTGAAAGATATAGTATTTGCATATATTTCTTTTGACTCAAAATGTGCATGTATTGATAATTGTTATTGCCATTATTATTTCAGTCTGAAATTAATGTAGGCCAACATGATTACTACTAATAATAACAATAATTTGTGATATACTTGAGCTGTGAGGTTCCCCTACACAGAATTTGAAAGAAAAGAAAAAAGACAAGAAGCAAGCAAGAGACTCATTGGTTTATTCAAACCTCCAAGTGAGAATTTGAGATGGCATCATTTGCAGGCACTACACAGAAGTGTAATATATGTGAAAAGAAAGTCTACTGGGTGGAACAGCTAACTGCTGATAACAAAGTGTACCACAAGTCCTGCTTCAGATGCCACCATTGCAAGGGCACACTCAAGGTATAAGACCAAGCATTTATATTCTTGGTTTTCTCTGTTTCGATGAATGCTTCAATAAGGCTTATTTCATCTTTACATGTATGATATTCAGAAACCTTTATAAATATGGTTACCCTTTTAGATTATTATTCACTTGGTTCTTTACTTGCTTCGGTGCATGGTTTAAAAAAAGTTCTGTTTCCAATATCATTCATACAATGTGATTTTTTAGGTCAATTAGTTTCTATGTGTATTAGTATGCAATGCTTTAAAAATCGAATCGAATTGAATGGTTCAATCGGATGAATCGAAAACCTGTCAGTTTATCGGTTGATTTGATCCTAGTTACATTGCAGTCTAATTGAACTAGGGTTGCAGTTCTGTAGTTGGTTCAATCAATTTTAATTTTGTATGTATTCTTTTTACATTTAAATACCTTTTTATTTATTTATTTCTTTGTTATTTGATTCAACTATGATTGACCGATTGAACCATGAGTCGAAGATCTCAATGATTCCATCTCCTATCCTCTTTATAAAATATTGTTACCATCATGCAAAGAATGCTTAACAACACACCTCTAGATGTCGTTTTCAACAATGTGTTTAGCTACTTTTTTGACCATGCATTTTCTTGTTCTCTACAGCATTTGCACATCTTTACTCTTTAGGCATGGCTATGATGAAATCTTCTAAAATTTTGAAATTCAGTCAACAATATCCTGAAAGCTAACCCATATATGAGTGAATGTTACTCCCCACTTGTAACCACTATTTTGGCAGTGTAAATCGCTAATTTTCAAAATTTTCAAAAGATTGTCACATGAAATTGGCATAAATAGCTACTTGAACACAAATAGTTGATGCACTTACTTTCACAATTATTTTATCACTTGTGTATTTTCATACTTTTGGTCAACTTTAATGTTTCTTCCTCGGTAAATTTAGATTTAATTTTTTTCAGCAATGAATTTGTAAGCCAATCATATAAAAATGAAAAATTAAAATTATGTGACAACTTTCTGTTGCTTATTACAGAACTCTAAAACAAATTAACATGTTATGTATGCTAATATCCTTAATCCTCTTTTCCTTATGCTTGGTGCAGCTGAGTAACTATTGTTCTTTTGAGGGTGTTCTATATTGTAAGCCTCATTTTGATCAACTCTTTAAGATGACTGGCAGTTTGGACAAAAGTTTTGAAGGTGAATAGCTGCTACTACATAGTTATTTCTTAAGCATAAGCACTTTTTTTTTTAAGTTCTAATAAATATTTCTTTTATTTTCTCCTTTCATCTGTTTTATATCTATTGCTTGTAGGTATAGCAAGAGTTTATAGAGTTGAAAGATCTACTGATCAGGTTTTCTCCCATTCTTAATACACATGATAGGTTTTTAATTTCCCCTGCATGTAGTAAATTGTCTCTAGTAACTAACTAATAATGTAACAGGTCCAAGCATATAACAAAGTTTCAAGGTTTTTTGCTGGAACTCAAGAAAAATGTGTTGGTTGCAAGAAAACAGTGTACCCAATTGAAAAGGTATATTATATAACTTAACTATATTCTTTAGTATACTTTACTAATAGGGAAATGTCCCTTTAAAAATAATTTTGCCTCTAAAATGAGTAAGAGTGAATCTATCCTTAAATGTTAACATCATGGTACACTTTAAATGAAATTAATGGTGAATATATTCTTATTCCTCACTTTAAAGAACCTTATCCTTGTCATCTTTATTGTTATTAAATCCATCTTTTTTTTTCTGACATACTATTTAGATTAGATTAAGCCACAACTGAGAATCTCTCTTATCCATGTAGGAGTATTTTTTACTTAATATTTTAGACCGTTATACATGTGAAGATACACTATGATTCATTTATTACATTAATGTTACTAAACATAGAAGCAGAACTATAAATTGAAATATACATAAAATGAGCTGGAAACAGTGATTAATTAAGATTTGCCATTAGGCATCTGCAAATTTTTGAAGTCAGTAAATAAAAAATTGAAATTAAGAGCCCATATTAAATCTAAGTAACAGGTTCAAAATGCCACAGCTCATACCAACACAAATTGTCCAATATATGGTTCAAATCCTTCTGAGATATGATAGGAACATAACAATTAAATATCCTAGATCTAACCATATATTCATTGGGATTGTTCTTTTTCAGGTAGCTGTTGATGGAGAATCTTACCATAAGACTTGCTTCAGGTGCACACATGGAGGTTGTATAATTAGTCCATCAAATTATGTGGCCCATGAACATCGCCTATGGAAATGAGAAATATTTGTGCATCACTTAAAGATCAATTGAAGGCTCATGATGAGTTAATTCGTGCATCGCAAGAAGATTCACGTTTGCTTAGGGAGCAAATGAGTAAATTGATGGAAATGTTTTCTCAAGGTCATCTACATCCACCTCCACCTCCATCTACTTGATATATAGATATATAATATGTATAGTATATGGTTATTTTGATAGCTTGGTTGCAAACTTAGTTTCAAGAACAATGTGCTACATCTAGTACCATTAAAAATGTTGACATATTTCTTATGAAACTTATTTTGAGAGTTTTCTTATGAGTACTCTTATGTATTTTGAGAGTGTTGAACTATGGTTGTAAACTTATAAGTTTCCTTATGAATTTTATGTTTTATGATGATGAATGTATGTGATGGATATGAATTTTTTATTGTGTATTTATAATTTCCAACAAGTTTCATATGGTTTAATATAATAAATGTAGTTGCCATATTAATATAATTAATGAAATCCGGCAGGAAATTGAACATTAAATCAATAATGGTTTGAATTTACTCACTAGTTTATGAGGGAATTCCAGTTTCGTCACTAATAAAAAAGAAATATACCCTCACAATTTGAAAGGGAAAACCAATCCCTCACTAATTAGTGACGGAAATATTGGTGAATAAGGAAGAAATGGTCCCTCGCTATTAGAGAGGGAACAGAAATCCCTCACTAATTAGTGACGGAAATATTGGTGATTAAGAAAGAAATTGTCCCTCGCTATTAGAGAGGGAACGCAAATCCCTCACTAATTAGTGACGGAAATATTGGTGATTAAGAAAGAAATTGTCCCTCGCTATTAGAGAGGGAACACAAATCCCTCACTAATTAGTGACGGAAATATTGGTGGATAAGGAAGAAATGGTCCCTCGCTGTTAGAGAGGGAACACAAATCCCTCACTAATTAGTGAGGGAATTGTCCCATTTTTAGGACATTTTTGCCTCATATTTAGTGACAGATTCACATGATTAGCGACGGATTTTATCCGTATCAATTAGTGACGGAATCCAAAATCCCTCACTAATATTTAGCAAGGCCAAAATTCGGAACGGATTACTGGCCGTCACAAAATCCGTCACTAAATTTGTTAGTGAGGGAATTATAACAGTTTAGTGAGGGATTTATACCCTCACTAAAACTGATTTTTCTAGTAGTGTCATAAGTCTGGTTTTTCTTCCAACATTATTCACCTTGAATCATCTCCTTCTCATGATTCTCTCATATCGCTCCTTCACCAAGTTGTGTCTAATCTCTTGATCTTATCTTGATCCTATTTTTTTTTTTTATTTTTTCTCTTTATTGATCTTCTCTTTAAAACCTAGGGAGAGATAAATACAACTTGGTGAAGGAGGGAAAAGGATAGAATGAGTGGAAGGAGAGGATCCAAATCCCCCACGACGTGGTTTGGATTCAGTGACTGGAGAAACATGATTAATTTTTTTTTTTCCGCTTATCTCCAAATTCTGATATAGAGTGAGTTGGTTCCTTCTTCTTCTTCCATGCATTAGTTTTTTTCTATTTTACAGTTAACGTGTGTGTGTATGTATGAGCTATTTTCATTTTATTTCGTCACCTTGTACCTGTTTGATCAAAATGCCTCATACATTGATCGTGTTGTTGTTAGAGACTTACGGCAAAATAAGACGGTTCCTCTGTATAGTTGGTTAATTTGATCTCCACTTTTAAAAAAGTATAGGTGTTTTATATGTAATTTGATCCCCATTGGCCATTGATCTTCAAGTAGCTAAAATCATGCTATTATAAATGTAATGATTTTTTTGAAGAAATTTTGCTTTGTATGATGATCTAGCTCTTCCAGTAGTGATATTATTAATGTTAGCAAGTCTTGTTAACGAGTGTCCTTAAAGTACTCTTTAAGAAATTATTTTTTAAAAAAGTCAAAAACTTCAATTTCCAATCCATTGAAAACATAAACTTTAACAAAAGCTTACTATTTAAGTTCACTAAAGAATGACTTAATGACACTCATTAACATTTTTCATAGTATAATAGCGGTTATATAGCGGGTTTCAAATTTCAATTCATAACAAATTTAGAGGAAGACATATGTAAGTCTTATCATTCTCTAATAGTAAAATACCTTGAAATATGAAAAGTTAACATTAAATATATCCATAAACAAAGGGTAATTTGGTAATGGTAACATACATTTATGACAAATTTATTACTTCAAACATTTTTCTTAATACCCGCGATTTTTGTAAACTATTCCTATAAAAAGGGACGGAGGTAGTACATATTTTTAAGGTTAAATAAGTAAATGACCCCCTAAATATACCAAGATTTGATTTTAGTCCCCCTAAAATATTCCTTAAGCTTTTGGTCCCTCCAAAATTTTCCATCCATGAAATTAATCCATACTTCTCATGTCGTTAGCAGAAACAATTAAGATACCATTTTCATCGATAGCATAGCATACCTCAATAAGGTGGCCGCAGGGAGCACACTAGTACAAAATACACTTATTAGCTCAAGGATTTTAAGTGGGGAGCTATCCACATGACTTAAAAAGCTGGGTGTAAGGGAAGTTTTTAACTTCAAATGATATTAAATCGGTTGACCCCATTTAAAAAGTTTTTAACTTCAAATTGTTTGACCCCATAAACTCTCGGACTTCTCTTTCTCTTTCTCTTTCCCATATTTCTCCACCTCTCTGTAAACCCTCCGCCACCGATTTCTCCACCACCGTAAAAACCCTCCACCATTGTCAGATTCACCATCATCTCCACCACCGTGAAACCCTCCACTGTCAGATTTCTCTTTCTCTTTCTCTTTCTCCACCGCCGTAAACCCTCCACCACCGTAAAAACCCTCCACCACTGTCAGATTCACCACCGCCGTCAGTTCACTTCACCACCGTCAGAAAAGGTAACTTCGATTTCGCCGTTAACTTCGCTTTCATTTTCGATTTTGCGTAAAAATCATCGCATCTAACTTTGATCTATGATTTTTCTCGCTAATTGAAGGCTTGTTTATTCGTAGTTAAAGGGAATAGGTTGGTGGACATAGAGATGGGAAGATTCGGTGTTGGCAAATGGATTCTCAGAGTTCCGATTTTAACGAAAGATTATCTTGGCAAGCTCATCGTGGACCTGTTCTTTCCATTACAATCATTTCTTATGGTTATTTTTCATTCTCAATTCTTTCTTATTACATTGATTTTGCTTCATTAGAGTTTAATTGTCACGCACTGTCAGTGTAAACAAATTTTACTGTAAGCACATCATAACAAATCATGTGTATGACTTTAGAGGTGATTGTGACAAAAGTCAAATACTATTGTAATTGACAGTGTAAAAACTTTTTATACTGATAATGTATATGTGTTTTGAAATTGTGACTAGTAAGCAAGCTAATGTTATTTTATTACTAGTGTTGTTACTTGTGATTGCGATGGAAGTCTTTAGGAATAGGTTACTAAAAATAGTATTAAAGGAATTTCTAATAAATTGGTTCTGTGTTATGTTGTGTAATTGATTGATTTAAGTCCAATTTTGATTTGTTTCTTTTCAATTTTTAGATAAGCAACTTTGGATTAGTTTCTGTCTTCATTAAAATACAGCCCCTGTTATAATAAACAACTTATTTGTAGCTTATAGCGTAAGAGATTATCATGTAAGCGCTTATGTATAATCTATTTCTAGAGCTGAAGTTAAAATAAAGTTAAATTGTTTTCGTATAAGCTATAAGTTATTTTCATATGCTATCTTGGAGAACTTATGAAAATAAGCAGAAAACTGCTTATGAACAGTGTCATAAGTTCTCACAAAACTTATCCCAATAGATAAGCTCAAATAAGCCAATCCAAGCAGACCCTAAGTTTATGGTCTTTTTACTTACAAACATAAGTACATATAAGCTTATAGATGTTTATGGAGGAGTTAGATAGAGTTTTTAGCAAAATTGAGATGAAGGAGATAATTTCAACTCATTGGAGAAGCTATTGTCGATTGAAAAATCAACTGTTGTTGCAAATTCATTTTGATATTTCTTTTTTTTATTAATGAAAAGCTAGATGGTGAATTAAAGACTGTTTATTTTGAGGAGTTTCCTATCATGTCAACTTATTTGGTGGCTGTTGTTTTTGGCTTATTTGACCATATTGAGGATATCACTACTACTGGTATGCAAATGAGTTTATCTGGCATAAGCACTTATGAGACCGTTTGGATTGACTTGTTTGAGGTTTATCTACTAACATAATCCCTTGTGAGACTGTTTGGGAGAGCTTATGGAAATAACTAATGACATCTATAAGTTGTTTTCAGCTAATTTTCATAAGCCCTTCAGGATAGTTTATGAAAACAACTTATAGCTTATATAGAAACAATATGACTTTATTTTATCTTATGTTGCAAAAATAGTTGGTACATAAACACTTATATAATAAGCGTTTATGATGCGTTTAATTAAACCGGGCTGAACACATTTTCTTTTCCAATCCTCTTATGCTGTGTTGCTTATTTTTTGAACTTTTTTATAGGGGTTGTGGTTGGTGTATATTGTGCTGTTGGAAAGAGTGATCAAGGGAAGCTTGCATTGGATATAGCTGTGAAGACACTAGAAATATATACCAAGTAAATTCTTCCTTCCCTTTCAATTTTGAGAAGACTCATTGTATACATAAATCTACTCAACCACCTTAATTTTGCTAAATGGAAGGAAAGGTAAAATATCAAATTTACTTCACTAAAAATCTTTGCATGTATGAGGGGAAAAGAAATAAAAAAAAAGGAAATAATCCATTGGAGGTCCTTTGGCCAATGGAAGCTGTGTCTAGTGTCGGACATGTCGGTGTCCGATAAGACACCGATACAAGCGGTAGCATTTAATTACTTCATGTTCTCTTATTATTATTGGTGTCGATGTCTCAGTGTCTTGTCCGGTGTTTGTGTTAGTGCTTCATAATACACTTTCATTGCTGCTGGTTAATTTTGTCTTTGACATCATCTAGGTACTTCTCAGTGCCTTATCCACTTCCTAAGCTGGATCTTGTTGCAGTTCCTGAGTTTTCTGCTGGAGCCATGGAGAATTATGGTTTAATCATATATAGAGAAAGTGATCTTCTTTACCATGAATTGCACTCTGCACCTGCAAAGAAGCAAAGAGTATGTTTAATAGTTAATCTTATTTTTGACTTTCAGCATTATATTTGTTTTGAAAAATTACTGTTTTTTGGAACAACATGATTATTTAGTTAGGTTCATCTATTCTTGAATTGCATGTTGATGAATTGAATAATCCGTCATATATTAATATCCATCATTTGTTTCCTTTAGATAACAATTGTCACAGCTCATGAAGTAGCTCACCAATGGTTTGGAAATTTGGTAACTATGGAATGGTGGACTCATTTATGGCTCAATGAAGGTTTTGCAACATGGGTAATTGGTTCTCTTAATCTTCTGAGTTTGATTTATAACCATTGATTGATCTATGAATAATCTTCATACTTGGTAACATGTTTATATGATCTCTGAAGTACAATTGATTAATTAAAATCACATGATTTTAGAATAATGCTCCATTTCCTAATGTGATATCATTTATGTCAATATTTTGGTCTTTTGCTGGTTTCCTTTGTAAATTTACTTACCCGTATTATAGTGTGATTCTTTCAGCACATTTGGCTTCTGATTTTGTTTTATTTATTTTTGTGCATTTACTTCTTGCCAATTGTTCTTCAGAGCCACATAATATTTCTCTTTGAAACAAATTGAATTGAACCCATGTTATTGCAAACATTGATAGATGCATGTGTTTGTGTTTTAAAAAGGTTAGTCAGTTAAGGAAGACACAACAAAAGTAATATTTTAAATCGGGTAATTAGAAGCTTTTAAATGGGTTGAACCGACTTAATAAACGATTTTAAATCGGTTGAACCGATCTAAATTATGTTTATTAAATGGGATGAGTGACCAAACTTAAAAACCTGATTATTTTTTGACCATTTTTAACCTTTTTTAAATGGGTTAACCCGATTTAATTAGAAGCTTTTAAATGGGGTGAGCCGACTTAATAAACGATTTTAAATCGGGTAAGGGGGAAGACTTAAAATCAAAACAATTTTTTAAGTCGGCAACCTATAAATCGGACCCAGAACCGATTTAAAAAGTCATTTTCACCCGATTTACTATTTAAGTTCACTAAAGAATGACTTAATGACACTCATTAACATTTTCCATACTATAATAGGGGTTATATAGCGGGTTTCAAATTTCAATTCATAACAAATTTAGAGGAAGACATATGTAAGTCTTATCATTCTCTAATAGTAAAATACCTTGAAATATGAAAAGTTAACATTAAATATATCCATAAACAAAGGGTAATTTGGTAATGGTAACATACATTTATGACAAATTTATTACTTCAAACATTTTTCTTAATACCCGCGATTTTTGTAAACTATTCCTATAAAAAGGGACGGAGGTAGTACATATTTTTGCAGCACCACGTTTGGAACTTTTTTAAAGCCTGCACTCAACAAAGCAGCCTGCACAGCTGCACCAATAGTAACTCCCTCATCAGGGTTAATGCTCTTACACAGATCCTTCCCTGCAAAAATTCCTACAATTGTTGTTGTACTTTTGGAATCCTAGAGGAGCCACCAACAAGAACAAAATCATGTATAGCACTCTTGTCCATCTTGGCATCAGTGAGACAACTCTGAACAATTTTCAAACACTCGTTGTAGAGGAGATTTCTTCGGCACATATGTGCTTCTCTTGTCCCTTGTACTAAACAGAAATCATGGGTTTGTCATTCACTCCGAAAATGACCTTGAATGGACACAACTTTATATCATTTTAAACAATAAACTTCCTACCAATTTACCTCTTAGCATCTGAAAAAAAATACATGTTACTAATTGTATATAGTCATTCAATTGTCCAACTAACATATCAATGCAATGAAACAATAATAACATTTTTTTGAAGCAAACAAAAGACATGAGGCGACCGAATGGGAAAGCAATTCCAACTAAGTTGGCACCGGTAACTCAAACAAACAAACAAACAAACACATCCTAAAATATATTATAAAATTTAAATAATAAAATAAAAATAACAAAGTTTGTGGAGCATAAACCCAATCTAGGAAAATAAAGAGAGCATGATATATGAATTCGGCAGTAAGTGTGTGAAACAACACAATGCCTATGTACGAACGACACAACTATTGGGAAGTTCTTCTAAGCTTCGCGAAAACATTATTGATGAGAGTTGCTGGTATGGGTATCAATTTCCCAACCACAACAAGAGGCCAACTGAAAAATAGGAAAAAAGACAGCACGAAGAGAAATAATTATGTTAGCATTTATTTCTGCACAACTAAGCCATGTAGTCTTTGTTAATACAGTAGTTTTAATTTCTTTCGCGC
The DNA here is from genome assembly GCA_018208015.1 of Medicago ruthenica. Lineage (NCBI taxonomy): Eukaryota > Viridiplantae > Streptophyta > Magnoliopsida > Fabales > Fabaceae > Medicago > Medicago ruthenica. The sequence goes on from CM031374.1 coordinate 95,871,476, forward strand.
ACTCCGCATTCTTGCACAAATTAAACATTCAATAGAGGCATTTGTTGTTTTAACAAGATGCAAAATATCAACAGCTAGATAAAATTAGGTGGTCAGTTTGTATAATAAACTGTCCCAATGAACCCAATAGCAACAGAAATAAGCCATTGCTTCCAATTAAGCCTAGCAGTTGTAGTAAATTTCACAAGAAATTCATCGATGACAACCTAGAGAACATAAGCAATAATATAGCAAGACTTATTGCTTATGTTCTCTAGGCTGTCATCGGAGAATTTCTTGTGAAGTTTACTAACTCTAGGCTTAATTGGAAGCAATGACTTATTTCTGTCGCTATTGGATTCATTGGGTCAGTTGATTATACAAACTGACCACCTTATAGCTCTTGATATTTTCCATCTTGTTGTTTAATTTGTTCAAAGAATGTGGTGTGCTGGAAAGTAATTAAAACTATTGTATTAACAAAGACTACATGGCTTAGTTGGCACCCGTCTTTTTTTTCTATTTTTCAGTTGGCCTCTTTGATGCGGTTCGGAAATTGATACCAGTACCAGCAACTCCCATCAATAATGTTTTCGTCTAGCTTCGAATAACTTCTCAATAGGCGTGTTGTTCGTGCATAGACATTGTGTTGTTTCACACACTTACCGTTGGATTCATATCTCTTATCATTGATGAATTGTAAATAAACTTTAATGCAATAATAACATTAAATACATGAAGCAGTAGAGAATAGAAATAGAAATTTGGCAAAGAAATTTACACTTTATATTGTACAACACACATAAAAGGATTAAAAATGTACCAAATTAAAGACGGTGTTTTGAGGGTTGGTGGCCGTTTGATTCCCGGCAGCATCACCGATTTCATCGTCAGTAAAAGCAACAAAAGAAGGTGTTGTTTTATGCCTTGATCATTGTGAAAAATCTCTAACTCTATTTTGTTCAGCTTGCCACACAGCAACACGGGGATACGTTGTTTTGAGGTCTATTCCCACAGCCACATCACGTCCTTGGTATTTTTTTGCTATGATATCTCAAGCGATCGAAAGAAAGCTGGACAAAAGAAACAAAACTAAAGTCAAGAGTAGAAAACTAATTCTGTTTTTTTTTTTTTTTTTGCAATCAGCAAATATTATTGATCAAAGCTTAAAATGGAGCAAGTTACCACAGATGCAAATCTAGCAGGAAACGAAAACAAAAACTAACACAACACAAGCCACCACCGAAACATATATAGAAAACTATCACTACCACACCACCCGCAAAAACAGAAACAAACCAACACAACATACAGCATCGAAAACTCAAGTGTCTATACCGTTTCTCTTGTGAATGTACAAAACACTATTAATAATATACAAGCCACACCAAGAAAGAAATAGGGTTTCCTTCAAAAAAAAAAAAGAGAAAGAAATAGGGTTTACCTCTTGCGGCGATGGAGATATAGGCTCACAGCGAGAAATAGGGTTGGTTTAGATGCAAGCTAGACTTTTATTTTTATTTTTTTTGATAGAACCTAGACTTTTATTTTTAAACTAAATCTATTCAACTATTTTTATTTTATTTTTGAATAATAGTCCAATTAAAACGCTTTCTATGCTTATACAGTTATACCAGTTTTTTGTTTTTGTTTTTGAAAGTCAGTTATACCTGTTTTTGTTGTGGACAACCGTGCTTATACCAGTTTAGGGTATTAAAATAAGATACAATAAAGAAAAACTCAGGATACTAAAATAAATATAAATCTCCCTTAAAAAAAAAATTGACAAACTTTTTTTTATATATTACTGGCCGTGCACGTCTTTCGTTTTTTTATTGCGCTCACGCGTGTAGATTATCAATGATATTTTATAGAAATTTTGCGTATAAAACTATAAATTACAAACGATATTTTATATAATTTTTTTTATATAAATTAAATTATAAATATAGATATTTGTGATTTTCAAATGTAACAAACTCAACAAACCACATTTATATTTTTCAATGACAACAATAATATAAAAAATATAACAAAAATTCTTATCTTTTTAATAACAACAACGATATAATATTATTATAGAAAAATTTGTTTAAGGGTATAATTGAAATAACAAAAAAGTCAGCCTAAAATTCCCAAAACCTCCTATTTTATTAATCGGTAAACAAGAATTTGCTTTTCTTTATATATAGTATAGATATAAACTAAGATGTGTTAATTATTAGTGATGTATTTTTTGTATAATTTTGGTTTTCATTTAAATTATTTATTTATTTATTTTCAATGACAACTACAATATAACATTATTTTTTTAATTAAAAAAAATATAATTTACATAGTAACCCAAAATTGTATCTTAAAGGCACATGTATAAAAATAGTTTAATTTATTTTTTTAAAATTAAGTGCAAGTTTGGTTAAGACTATTTAATTGTATTTTGTTTCATTGTATGCATATTTTATTATTTTAGTATTCCTGCATAATATCTACTTTAATTTAATTTGTTTGTTTAAATTGTTTTTTCTTTTCTTTCGTTTAAATAAGTAATTTTTGCAAACATTTAGTTGTCCCTTTCGCTATTTCGTTGTCTTGCTATGGCACTGTTTTTGTTCATTGTTTTGCTTTCTCGTCTTATTATGGTGTTTGTTCGGTTCAGATTGAACCTTGAACCATTACTCCTTATCTTCTTTAATTCTTTAGCTCAATCAAATGAGTTATTCATCCCCCTTCGGGCATATTCAATTAATGACTTTGGCGGCTTCAACGTTATAGATTCGAAAACATGATTATTTCAAACACTTTAATTTTGTCATATTTGTAAGCATTTTAACGTTATATGCTATTAATTTAGATGTTGTGAGTTTGTGAGCAGATTAATCCATTTCATTTTTAGCGATGTTGAATTTATGGTTGTATTTGAATGAATGAATATTGTTTTTATTGTAAAAAAAAGGAATACATGGTTTTGGAGTGAATTTTTTTAGGGTAGTTTTGATGTGACTTTTATCTTTCATTTATTTCCTTCATTTAAATTATTTATTTATTAATTGTTCTATCATTTTAATAATATTTTTTTAATTATTAACTTAAAATTAGTTAAATTTCATTGCAATAGGAACAACCTCACTATAATAGAAATAATATAGGACATTATAAAACTTATTTTATATTTGTAAAAAAAAACTTATTTTATCTTATTTGACATAAATATTTGATCGTTGTATATACCAAAATTTGTATCTCTCTCTACATATATACAATTAAACACAATAAACACTACTAGGAAAAGCAAAATTAGTGAGGGAAATTAGTGACGGAAAAAATAAAATCTCTCACAAATTTTTTGGTCACAAAATTTAGTGACGGAATTAGAGAGAGATTTCATGTTTTCCCTCACTAAATTTCCCTCACTGATTTTTGTTTTTTTAGTAGTGAAAAAAAACATATTGACAGACACGTTAGTTCTCCTCGTTTCACTAGTTTTTTTTTTTTTTGAAGAAATTGCCGCTCATTTCGCTAGTTTTTATAATATTTATGTTATCTATATTTATTTAAACTTTAGTTTCAATATTTAATTTATATTTTTAAAATATGAATTTGAATTTATTTAATCTCTATAAAGTAAATGAAATTCTTAAAAGGTTCATCTTGATATTCTCTAATATCTTAATAACATGAAATTTCTAGTCCATGCATTTATTTCAAAATTCATCGTGTTCTTCGTTTGTCAATATACATCTCTCATATTCTTGGAAGACACATATCGAATTTCTACTCCCTTGCTCTTTATGAAAACTTGAATTGATTTTCCAATAGAAATCAGTGGCTAGAGGAAAGCCCCGTCCACATTAACAAGCCAACTCAAAACTTTTCAAAGGATCCTTCTTCACTCATACACATTTCACTTCACCCACTAAAAAAGTATCATATGCATAAATACGATGATGTGACACAAAATGTAGGTATTTGGATTTCTCAATCCTTTGATCAATTGTTTCACTTTTGCAGAAATACTTGTTAAGTCGGGTGAAAATGACTTTTTAAGTCGACTTCTTTAAGTCGGTTCTATCTTGCATGTGAGGGATACTTGGTATTTTACCCAAGACAAACATCACTTGGATAGTCTTTTAGTAGTATCAAAGTATTTATTTTATTGTATCCATGGAAACTTGCGAATATTTAGGCCGTTGATATATTTCTATGATTATAATTTAGGGTTTTGAAAATTCAGTTGTAACATAAACTAAAATTCAATAAAATAATGAAAGTTTCGCAGATTAAAAGACATGTTGCATTAGATTTCTATTGTTACTTGGTTTACTCCTCTAATGCATCCTTTTGATCGATTATAAAGTCTCACAATTTTAGTTATATCTTCACATTCACTCACCATACATTTTATGTTCAACGAGCGACGAGAGATCTATGTCCCGATTAACTTCTGATGTCTCACTCACTTAATCATTAGAATAAAATTAATATTCGACAGTGGTTTATTCGAGATCTTTTAGATAAAATGTCTTTGTTAAATTCATTCTAAATCAAATAGTCAGTTTTGAAGTTTAAGTCGGAAAACCGTTAAGAACATAAACAACTCATCTATCTAATGAATACAAGATTATGTATGACCGGCCAGATCAAGATTTTATATCAAAATCATAGTTAGCAACACATAATCCTAACTCAAAAGGAAATCAGCTACACATACTCATGGTAGCTTTTCCAAAGAAATGAAATAAAGGTGAATTTGCATGAAATATTGATAATCCAAATTTTGATGCTCCTCCATCTTGTATTCTCTCTCTCACTCCCCCCTCTTTATTTCTCTCTTCCTTTCTTCTATGTATGAAACAATTCACAAAATGTGAATCTGAACTACCTTTTATACTTGGCATAAAAATATTGACTAGCTAAGCAAACATGGACCACTTAGCGAATAAACATTTCTTCAGAGTGAAGTAATTTCAAGCCCATCTCTTAGATCACTAAAACCGTCTTGAATCGCTAAGTGAATTGGTTGCCCGCTTAGCGAGTTTGCTTTTCTAAATCAACATTAATCTTGACTTGATTTGTTAAGTGAATGGTTGACTCACTTAGACTTTGTTTGGGAGTTTGGACGGGAGGGGATGGGAAGAGAGGACTTTAGGGGTGGAAAATATAAGGAAAATAGAGAAATCTTTCACATTTTTGAAAGAGTATTTTTTTAGAAAATGATAAATCAATACTTATGATTAATATATTTTTAATTTTAAGAATATTATAGCAACATAGATTAAATTTGAAGAACTCATATAAACTCTCCAAAACCCTGCTCCAATACAATTTTTGAGTTCCCCCAAATGGGAAGAATTTTGTATTATGAAGAAAAATGAACCTCCCAAAGCCCTTCTCTTCCAATGTCCTATATTTCCTCCATTTGCTCCTTCCTTTTTTCCAAAGTTCTCGATCATCACTTCCCCTCTAAACTTGCAAACATGACACATCATCATCCCTTACATAGTCATATAATTCGCAATTCGTGTTGGTATGCAAGGTACAAGTACATGTTCATGGTATGCGACATGTGAAGAATTCAATACAGATAGAGGTATAGAGCTTCAGTACGCGTTGGTTCGTAGTATCAGTACTATCTAATTAAGTATACTAAGCTATTAATAAATTTTTAAGTAAAAGATCTTTTTACCCAACATGAGTCTTTCCAACTCCGATCAGGTACTCAAAATCTCTTAATATTTAATTAGTAAAATTAATTAATAGTGCGAAAAAATATCAGAATTATAATAGTCAGCTGCAACAAACTAGTGGCCACTTACCAAAACCTTTTTTGATATTCACTTTGATTAATTCTATTGAAAATATATTTTTAGAAAACCTTTATTAAGAATGAATCTTTTGCAACAAAAAAATGCAAGAAGAAAGACGTTCAAATCATTAAAAGGACACAACTTTATTGATTCGCACAAGACATCAAAAAACTTAGGACCGAGCCTAAAACGCACAAGATAAATTTTTGAAAATATAGAGTGATACAGAGTGTGGCTTCTTAGTGACATAATCAGTGCTCATTTTTTGTGTGTTACCCTCTAGTTTTTAAGGAAAAGAGACCCTGGTAATCCGAAGTTCGACCGAGAGGTAAGTAAAGTCTAACTAAGAGTTGTTCCACCCAAAAATCGAAATCAGATTCTCTTGAACAATTTGTCTTTGATGAAACTCATTAACCACTTGAGTCAAATTGCTTGGTTTAAAATGTTACACCATCTAAAAGAATGTTTATCTTAATCATATTATAATGTCCATATACAAACTAGCATCATTTAAAAGGAAGAATGACGTGGCAGTTCTTAATTTCAATTAAAATCAAAATAGTGGCCCACATATTACATTGTTTAGTGCTTAATCCTTCTCAAACTCCAATCACCTTATCATCTACTTCCACCATGCCAGAGTCGACTCGCAACAACCGCCATCTTTGGAAAAGTTAATCCATATCCTGCATCTAGGCACAACCTTGTAAACAACATACATTCCCAAAAACACCTTTTCAACATGTCTTCCATCCAATTGTAAGAAGGCACCATTTTACAATTTACCGAGGGTAATTTCCCGCACCTTTACTTGCCCTGCATCTTCCAACCAGTTTTTTAAATTTCAATTCAGTTAATTGAATGGTCCAATGAACAATATCCTATCAATGCAACAAATAATTGAGCTCAAATGGTTAATGAGTAAGGGTGAGAATTTGAGTTCGATTTTGAAATGAAAAAAATTATTTGTCAGACTTTACTCACATCTCAACCTAATTACCCCAGATTATGAGGGTCTCATTCCCTTAGAAACCGAGAATTACCAAAAAAATAATAAAAAAAAACCATGTTTTCATTCGTTAAGATCATTGGTTAGATGCATAGCACATCCTACAATTTCTCTTACCTCTATGTCCAACATATCGGCTTAAACGCACTTTTGACCCCCTAAGTTTACCGTAGTTGCGATTTTGGTCCCCTATTAAAAAAAAACCACTTTCCAGCCCCTAACTTTACCCCCTTTTGCAACTTTGAGGCCCCCACGTGGTCACTCACTTAAGTGAGTTGGACGCCACGTGGTTATTATTCAATTAAATTTAAATGAAAATTCCAATGTGTATATTAAAATTAAAAAAACAAAATAGTAAATAGAAAGGCACGTGAGAGGGTTTTCATCATCAACACCATTCTTCATCTTCCATTCAAACCAAGCAACTTCATCAACCCCAACTCATCAACCATCATAGAGGGTAGTTTGCAACAATTTGGAGCTTAGCCTTTGGAGCTTCACAACCTTTTTTGTTGTTGTTACTGTTGAGAGTGAGTGCGGCCCAATCGTTGTGAAAAGAACAAGGTCGTGATTCAACTAACGTTACATGAAGGGGTATTGAAATTTTACCTAAGAGTTTTGCGGTGTTGAAAACGCATGAAGGGTTTGTGTTTGTTTTGAAAACAGAGATTTTGATGAGAGGGTTTTTAACGTTAGAGATTTGTGATTTTGGGAAATCAAAGGTAGCAGCAGTGAGAGAGTAGGGTGTGTTTCTGAGTCTGATATCAAAGGAACTCTTGCGACGTGGCAAGGTGGAGAATCAACGCCTTTGAGTTTGATTTCGCAGTAGCATGTGGAGCTTGAAGGATGAACTTTGTCGGAGAATGATGATTTTGATGATGATGGTGATTTTATTGCAAGGTTTCCGATTAAGATTCGTACGAATGAGCACGGATCCATAATTGTTGAATCAATTGAAATGGATTAATGAAGAAAAAGAGAGAGGAATTGATGATTTTAGATTTGAGTTTATGTTTGATTTTGAGTGTTGTTCCCATTTAATCTGTTGTTTGTTTGTGTTTTTGGTGTGGTTGTAGTGACTTTAATATGAGGAGATGGAAGAAGGATAAGGAGATGGAGGTGTTGGGTGAAGAAGATGAACAAGAAGATGAAGATCTCACGTGCCATTCCTTTTTTTTTTTAAATTCATAAAATACACGCGTGACTTTTTCATTTATTTTTAATTCAGAATTTACCTACATGGCGTCCAACTCACTTAAGTGAGTGGCCACGTGGGCGTTGACCGGGTCAAAATCAGAGGGGGCCTCAAAGTTGCAAAAGGAGAAAAAGTTAAGGGGCTGGAAAGTGATTTTTTTTTAATAGGGGGCCAAAATTGCAACTATGGTAAACTTAGGTGGTCAAAAGTGCGTTTAAGCCTAACATATATATCACCGATCACAATGCTAATATTATTGGCATTTCAAGTATTTACACACCTATCACATAATTGCATAATATAGTGTTAAAATTTCAATTCAGAAATAGATTAACTATTAAAAAAGAATCACTCCAATCAATTTTCGAAGCAAGCAGATAAATATATAAACATAATATGAAAAAGGTGGAGAGAATCTTGAAGAAGACTAAATGGAAGCCTTTCAGGAGAGGTTGGCTTCGTAAATAATAATGAAAAAAACTACTAAACTTAATATGAAAAAAGAAGAATCTAAGTCATAGTTTAGCAGCAACAATTTAAAAACCAATTGACAGAACAAAAATCTAGACAAACTTTCTTATAATGTGTTGGAATACACTCTCAAGCTCCGTCAGATGATTTTCAAGAACATCTATTTCACTCTGCTGGTTATCGTCAAGCAAATTTGTGGTCTTTGTAATTGGAGAGCTTTAATTTAACATCCTTATTCTTTACAGCATTCCTCAACTTGTAAACCCAATCATCTAATGCATTCATTACATTCGCCTTCCTAAGAAATTTCTCATCTTTAAAGCGGTAACCTTGAGCTTCTCTAATCATTTCTTCAATTTCTTGAGATGACAATCTTTCTTTGTTATTAGTTATTGTAATCCCGTTCATACTACCATTGGATTTGTCATTAGCCGAAACTATTAAGATACCATTTTCATCGATAACAAAGCATACCTCGAAAGGGTGGCCGCAGGGAGCAACTGAGAGGCCAGAAAGATTAAATGAACCAAGTAGATTGTTGTCACTAGCTTTTGCTCTCTCACCCTCATAAACATTAATAGCAACATAAACTAGGTTATCAATAGTTGTATCATATATGTTTGTTTTCTTCATAGGAATGCTAGTGTTCCTAGGAATTAACATCCATGATATCACCTTCAGTTGAGATACCAAGAGAAAAAGGTGCAACATCTTGCAGCACCAATTTTGGAACTCTTTTAAAGCCTTCACTTAACAAAGCAGCCTGCAAAGCTGCACCAATAGCAACTGCCTCATCAGGGTTAATGCTCTTACACAAATCCTTCCCTGCAAAAAATCCTGTAATATCCCGCTTATGACCCAAGTATTTATTAGTATTAAGACGATGTATCAGAGGTGTTTTGAGTAATGGCATTTTGGTAATTACCACTCATGGGTATTATATATATGACAAAAGTCATTTTCCTCTTCATTCTACAAACTTCTTTCTCTCTCTAGAACAACTCCTCTTCCTTCTCTCTTCTTCCACTCATGCGCCCCTCCCTCCAATCCTTCAACAATCATTAAACTTCACCCCCAAACTCTCCATCTTCATGCAAGCAAGCAAGATTATGACTTGGAGGTCAAGAATCAAGAGAGGATAAAAGGATTAGAAACTAGGGTTTTGGTGAAGAAATTAGCAAAGGAGAAGCAATCTAGCTAAGGTTCTGGAATGAAGCTTAGCAAGCATGGATCAAGCACGAATTTGAGGTGAGCTCCTAGGGGTTTTAGAACCCACTTTGTGAGTTTTGTTTATTTTGATCAAAGTTGGTAATTGTTACCCTAATCCCTATTGCTTGCAAATTCCTTGTTCAAACCTGTTTTAATCAATCAATTCATAGTTGTAAATCATTCCTTATGATGTTATAGTACTTGGGTATGCCTTATTATGTCAAAAATGGTGGAAAAATCATGTTTTGAACTAGTATTGAACTGTCAATTTCGCTCGGCGATCGCAGGGCGAGAATACGACGATTTTCACCAAATTTTCCCTGCCTCAAATCGCCCAGCGAAATGGATTTCGCCCAGCGAAAATGGCCAGGCATTTTATGTCTTTTCTGCTTCGTTCTGTGACCTGTGTACGCGTCAGGCGAGGCTTTTGGTAACCATTTTCAAAGAAAACCTTATTTTATAAGAAAAACACCATTGTGGCTTATCCGAGGGCATGTAACATATACGAAATGAATGGACAAGGGTTAAGCGACGCAATAGGAGTATAAGGGTTAATTGAATAGATAATCCTAAGATGGCATATGATAACGATATGTCGAATCCTTTGATAGGAAGACGAGAATTATAGTATGAGTGTAAGGATTTATGGATAGATCCCTTGCCTGTGAGTTGTTAACTCTTAAAGAAAGGCATACGACTTTACTAAGTCAAGAACCTACTTTAGGTATAAGAAATCATAGAGGTATTCAGTTTAGAATACGAGGATTATAGGAAGGTTTCTACAATCATAGTCACAGATAAGGTTTATAGTGTTGGTTCTCCAACGATTATAGGTGGCTTATGAGAACGATAAGCCAAGAATCATAGGTTATAGATTATAAGTTACAGGAATGTTATATGATTATAGTAACAGATTATATGTTCATACGTTAAAGTTAAAGAATTAAAGATTAAAGATATTGGCGTGCTTGCACGTTTTACAGTTACAGTCATAGGGCGTGTTCATCAGACTCCGGGATTCGCCGGATGGGACTTCTCCGAGAGGGTTGTCCACACGTTTCATAGGGAGTCCGGTGTTAGCCTGATATGATAGGAATTTCACCGGTTTATAGGGAGATGTATCTCGGGGTTGCTCCACCCGGGGTGCCCTCCGTAAAATGAACTCAGATAATTGTTTGTTCAACGCTAACAGCTAACATATAACTGCTATCGAACTGTTTATATGTTTTATGTTTTACAGTTATAGTCAAAGTTACAGTTACAGTTATAGTCACAGGAAACTCATAGTTATAGTTATAGTTATAGACAGTTATCAGAAAGTGTGTAACATCCCGCTCATAAGTATCGGTTAATAGTAGCGTTTATCTGTGTTAGAAACTTATGCCGCAAGCAATGGCAATTATGAAATTAGAAGGAAGTGGCAAATTTGTAATTTAAGCTAAGAGGGAGACTAATAAGTAAATGGAACAAGATATTTCTTTCTTGTAATCCATTCCTTTCCCATTCATTTTCCAAAAATCAGCTCCTTTCTTCCCCTTCTCCTCCAAGCCACACGCCCCCATCTCATCACCCATCCCTCATCCAAACTTCAATCAAACCTTAGTGGGAAACACTTGCAAGGAAGCTTGGGATAGAAGCTAGTTAAGAGAAAGAAAAGAAGAACAAGGAAGAACAAGAGAAGAGTTAAGCTAGGAGTGTTGTAGAGTTGTTGGAATCAAGTTTAATCTGCACCAAACTGAAACTTAAGGTGAGCTCCACAGGGTTTAGAACCCATTTTATGTAAGCTAGCAAAGTTTTACAAGTTAAGAGTAGAATCTAGGAATTATGTCATAAATCTAATAGTTTGCTAATCCCATGTCCAAGCATGTTTTTATCTATTACTATGTCTTAGTAATTACTCCCATAAGCTGTTTGTTTGTTTGGGAGTGTTTGGATTAGCCTAGGAAGCATGAAATTGAACTCTGCAAATGTCAAAATCGGCCACCGATTTGGAGGGATCGGCCCCCGATTTCAAGACTCATTTTCTAAGTATCTTACGGCAAAAATCGGGCCCCGATTTATGCCAATCGGCCGCCGATTTTGCCCTTCCCCAAACTCATGTTTTCTTGATATTAAGCAAGGTTTAAGATAGGATGGGTTATGGGTACTATAATGGAAGATGATTACCCAACTTCTAGGTTATATTAGAGAAGTATATGAGCTGGTTTTGGGGTTTAATCCTTATGGAACAATGATAGGAACATGAATTAGTTTATATAACAATAAGAATGATTTAAAGAATAAGCTTAGAACCTTTATAGGTTGAGCATTAAGAATGAATATTCAAGGATGCATTAGATATGCATAAGTCAAGTTATACATTATATGTATATGTATGTTTAAAGAATAAGAACAATTATTAAGATGGCTTGATGTGTCTCTCGTATGCTCGCTAGTTAGTATACGAGGGGTTCCTGTGAAGTTACCGCCTTTAATGGCAGCCGGAACGGTGAAGTTACCGCTCGTGAGGGCAGCTACACATCCAAGTCTTAAAAGTTAATGTGTCTCCTGTCTGCTCGTCAGTTAGTATACAGGGGGTCCCCGTGAAGTTACCGCCTTCAATGGCAGCTGGGACGGTGAAGTTACCGCTCGCGAGAGCAGCCACACAAAGATAAGAGGAGTCCGGTGTTAGCCTGATATGATAGGAATTTTCACCGGTAAGAAGGGAGATGTACTTCGGGGTTACTCCACCCGGATGCACTCCGTAAAATGAACCAAGATAATGTTATGTTTGTTCAACCCTAACTTCTAACTTAAAGATGCTAAAGATGATTATGTATATTATATGTAATACAAGAAATGATAATTAGTTCTCAGTGAACGAGACGTGATCATAGGATGTCCCCAAGATCACTCTGTATAAGTTTAAGATTAAGAATGGAATATGAAATGTATAAGTTAAGACTTGGCGATCATAGGTATCCCCAAGATCGCCGAGGTAGGCACGGCAACCCTAGGTTCCCTGTGGTTGCCAAACAGTAGGTAGGGTAGGAGCTCACTGAGACGTTATGTCTCATCCCTTTCCTTCTGGTGCAGGTTCTTCGCAGGTGGCACGACGTAAAGGTAAAGAGAAGGCTGTGGACTAAATGTGCTGCTTATGTTTTGTTATTATGGATAATTGTATAAGGATGTTGTATTATGATGTATATTATTGAAATGCTTGTATCGGATAACAAGATGTATGACAAACTTATGAGTTGTATAATTATTTCCAACTTTTCTGTATTGTATTTAATGTATCCGGTACGAAATTTTAATACTCGTAAGAGATCCTAGGCAATCTCTATGGGTGTTACAATTTGGTATCAGAGCAGGTCGATTCAGACCGTGCCTTGGGTCATTAAAGTACAATCCAAGTTTGTGGACCTCTTGGATCCAGGACATTATTCTAGTTGTTATGTTCAGTTAAAACTGATCACTTTGACTTGTATATGACAGCTAGGATAAGATGTCTGGGAGAAGAAGAGGTAGACCTCGTACTAATCAAGCCAGTGACGAGAGTGGAGGACCCAGTCAGAATTCATGGGAACAGATGATGCAACAACAGCAGGCCTGGCAGCAGCAATACCAAGAGCAACAAGCTCAGAATGCATTACAGTATCAGCAAATGATGCTGATGATGCAACAGCAATCTCAGCAACAGGCCCAAGCTCAACAACAATGGATGGAAATGATGCAACAAGGACAAGGTTTCCATCCACAGCCACCACCCCCTCCAGTAATTGGGAACCCCGTGTTCCGGGAGTATAACAGACATCACCCTCCGGAGTTTAACGGAGAAGGTGAACCACAAGAAGCCAGGAAGTGGATTAAACAAATGGAGAAGATTTTTAGAATGGCTGATTGTTCGGAAGAAGACAAAGTGGTCTATGCCACAAACCAACTCAGAGGCGCAGCAGAAGACTGGTGGGAATCTGCTCAGCGCAGGATGGAAGCCAATGGTGTAGAAGTGAATTGGGAGAATTTTAAAGGAGTGATGCTGGAAAAGTATTTACCTTTGTCTTACAAGGTAAAGAAGGAGCAAGAGTTCTTGGAATTGAAGCAAGGTAGTATGTCGGTTGCTGAATTCACAAAGAAGTTTGAAGAGTTATCCTATTATTCCACACACAACGAGTATGCTGAGAATGAAGTGTGGAAAATGAATCAGTATAAACGAGGCTTAAGAGGTGAGATCGATACTGCAGTGAGTCTCCAAAGAACTGCGAGTTACGATGAATTGGTACATGATAGCTTAGTAGTCGAAGCAGGACTTGCAAAGACTTCAAAGGAAAGATCAGTTGCTTTTGAAAGAAGAAAGAGCAGGATGCAGGATAAGTATCATGACAAGTTGAAGCCAAAGGGATCACCGCAAAGAGGAAAGCAATCTAGTCCGACCTCAGTATATTCTGCTTGCAGGAAGTGTGGGAAGTCCCACAAATGTGAATGTATGATGGGTATGGGTGTCTGCTACGGGTGTAAGCAACCTGGGCACTTCATACATGAATGTCCGAATAGACGTGGTAAAGGACCAGCTGAAGGAACGACTACTAGTAAGGGCAGGGTGTACTCCCTTGATGGTACAAAGGCTCTAGCCAATGAAGATTTGATTGCCGGTATGTGTTATCTTGGCTCATACCCAGTAAAAGTTCTTTTTGATTGTGGCGCTTCATGCTCTTTTATTTCATATAAATGTGTGGAGACGCTTCAATTACCTTTGTCTCCGTTGAATCCTCCCATGTTAGTATCCACCGCTACTGAAGGCGGAACTGAGGCGAGTTATGTTTGTGAAAACTGTCCTATCACTGTGTCCAGTAAGACTTACTATGTTGATCTAGTGTGTCTCCCGATGGAGCAACTTGACGTGATTTTAGGCATGGATTGGCTCTCTGCTAACCATGTGTATATTGGATGTTCAGAGAAAAGTATTTATATGCCGACCAGTGATACGGCAGAAGGTGTGGCTTTATCTGAATTGATTAACCGCACCCATCAGTTAATCCAATTCATTTGTGCTCAAGATAAGGGATTTTATGTAATGCTCACTGTGGCTTCAGAGTCAGAGTTAAGTCCCAGTGATATTCCTGTTGTGAATGAGTACCTAGATGTTTTCCCTTCAGAAGTAACTAGTTTACCTCCAGAGCGAGAGGTGGAGTTTTCAATTGATTTGATTCCAGGAGCGGAGCCAGTGTCTGTGGCACCGTACAGAATGTCACCAGCAGAGTTGAAAGAGTTGAAATCTCAGCTAGAAGAATTGATTCAGAAGCATTTTATCAGACCTAGTGTGTCACCATGGGGTGCTCCAGTTTTGTTAGTCAAGAAAAAGGATGGAAGTATGAGGCTGTGTATAGACTATCGCCAGCTTAATAAAGTGACTATCAAGAAAGTATCCTCTTCCAAGGATTGATGATCTCCTGGATCAGCTCAAGGGAGCAACTGTGTTTTCTAAAATTGATCTTCGGTCAGGTTACCATCAAATCCGTATTAAGTCTTCAGATGTGTCTAAGACGGCGTTTCGAACGCGTTATGGGCACTATGAATTCCTGGTTATGCCTTTCGGTGTAACTAATGCTCCAGCAGTCTTTATGGATTACATGAACAGAATATTCCAGCCTTACCTTGATCAATTTGTGGTAATTTTCATAGATGACATCTTGATTTACTCTAAGGATTCTCAGGAGCATGCTCAGCACTTGAGAATTGTTTTGGATGTTCTCAGAGACAAGCAGCTGTATGCTAAATTTAGCAAGTGTGAGTTTTGGTTATCTGAGATTAAATTTTTGGGTCACGTTATTTCTCAAGGAGGAGTAGCCGTCGATCCATCCAAAGTTGAAGCTGTACTAAGTTGGGAAAGACCCAAGTGTGCGCACCTCGTTTTTTCCCTCGGGAAAAAGACGCGCAAATCCTCCGAGGTCGTCCTCGAACGCTCGGAGGGCCTTTGTGAAGCCGCCACCAAAGTTTTTGTGTAAAGGGAACGTTGATAAACCCTTAAGTTTTTTTTTGTAAAGGGAAACGATAATAAAACCCTTTTGACGATGAGGATAAGGATTAGGTCATCGCAACCATTATCGGGTCCGGGAGTCGGTTACGCAAGGGGAAGGTATTAGCACCCCTCACGTCCGTTGTACTCAACGGGAACCTTCTATTTGGTTAATGCTTGAATTGCTTTTTAATAATTTGCGTGCATGTTTATTCATGTTAAAAATATAATAAAGGGGGGAAGAGATAAAAACAAACGAAAGAAAAAAAGAAAAAAGTTTTTTATTATTGCGCTTGACAAGATGTCGATCTTGCTCCTACGTATCTCCCGGTAGTCGGAGAACTCAAAGCGTACGTAGTTCTTTGGTAGAAAAACGTATGTGTGTTGGTTGATTTTAATTGGACGATGTTTTAACCGAATTCTTGCGATTAAACGTTGCTTGTATGCTCGCACTTGGAGACTTATTAAGCGTTCGTTCACGAATCACATTAGAATTGTTAAAAGGTACGTCCATTAGGGTAGAGGGTTGAATTGGTCGCTATGGGACCAAGGGAGGTACAATGGACTCATACAAGTCAAACATTGACCGAGTGGACTCAAACGAGTCGAGGGGTTGAGTCTAATGGCCAACGGGGGACCAAAAGGTTTTGATTGACCACAAGGGGCCAAGATTTGGTTTGGTTAGGGTTGTACATATTAAAAGGGAATGACGATTGTCCGAGCGACGAGACATACGTCACGCATTCGTACAATCGGGGCGATGGAGAGACATACGTCACACCATCCCTTTTTCATTCATGTTTTTGGATTGAATTCTTTAGAAATCCCAAGGTAAGTCAAAACATTTGGTTTGAAAACCCAAAATGGGAAGGTTTAGCAAATTTGCTAGAAAACGCGCAAGTTCGTCTCATTTTGCGAAAATGCGCACATTACCGGTGTATGTTCATTTTTGAGTTTTGAACATCATGAACAATATTTATTGCTCAAGTTTAGATTGAAAAGCTGAACATAGCTTGTTGGTTCATGTGGTTTTGAAAGTTTGGGAACATAACTTGCTTTGCAAGTTACCCACAAAATGGTTATACGAACTTGTGATTTGCCAAAATTATGCAAAAACCTTGTTATGATTTGAAGAACATAGGTTTAAAAACTCTTAGGTTCTGAGCTCTGGGGCTAGAACCTCAAAAATTGGTTGTTTTGACACAAAAACTCAGGTTCTGAGTTCTGTCATGGTCGCACTGCGACCATGACTTCGCACTGCGAAGCATGCGAAATTTTGGGTTCAGAAGCTGTTTCTGAACATTTGTTCAGAAACAACTTCTGAACACACTCAAGACCTTATATATGGGTGAAAAGCTTTGAGTTTTTGGGATGAAAAAGGTTGTACAAACCAAATTTGATGTTTTGAAAACCTTGGGATTTCTTTGAAATTCAAAAGGGGTTTTTTAGGACCAAAAGGTTTTGAGCCAAAATAGCTATGCAAACACAATTAGAAATGCAAGATAAAGAGCTTAGTAACTTACAGAACTCCTTAGCAAAGCTCCAGCTGCACTTGGCTTGATTTGGTTGAAGGCTTTCACAAAGGTTTGAAGATTTGTGATGAACTTGAACTTTTGAAAGCTTTGTGTGGATGGATTGTTTCTGGTTATTTGTGGAGATTTGTAGGTTGAAATGAGTAGAGTTTCTGCTCTTTGAATGTTGTGTTTTCTGTCTAATTGTGAGTGTTTAACCTTGGGCATTGCCTCTTATTTATAGGCCAAGATCAAATCTTTGTCATCATTACACAATCCTTTGATTCAGCTGATTTGTGGCCAAGATCAAGCTGAATCCCTTTGCATTAAATGCTAATGGATAGAGGCAACCCTGCCTTGTGCCAAGGGGCAAGTTCCAGCTTGATTTCAGCCACAAATTCAACCTATTCTAGAAGGTAATGATGAAGAACAAAGCTGATTTGCAAATGGCTAATGCTTGGGGATCAATCCTTGCAATCTCAATGGTTGGTCAATAAAAACGTGCACTGTATTGTGCAGAGATTGAGGGATGAAAAGGCTAAAATTGGCTGGTGTGAGAGGGTGAAAAGCTGCTGCAAAAACAGAGTAGGCACTCATGGCTTTTCAAGTGAGAAAATCCAGCTGGTTTGACTGGTTTTTGGGGCAGCAAGCAGGAGGAAAGTCCTCAAGCAGGTGGCTGGCAACCTTGTGGTGGTTAGCAGGTCACCTGGGAGGGGCTAGAGCTGCCCAAGGGCAAGCCCACTTGCTTGTCACATGCTAGGTTGGAAGAAAAAGCTTCTAACCTTGGCATTAATGGCAAGTCTTTCAACTCTGGCTTTGCTTGGCCCAATTGGCCATGAATGCTACTTAAAATAATTATGGAAGTGATGTGCAACAAAATCTGGAATTAAATCCAAGAAACCAAAAATCTGCAGAAAAATCGCAGACTTCGCAGTGCGAAGTGAGCTTCGCATTGCGAAGTCCTCAATTTTGAAAAGTTGACTTTTCTGTTGACTTTTGTTGACTTTTGACTTTTTCCCCTCTTTGATTTTTTTTGATTTTTGGTTTTAAAATGCGTAGGACAAAATTAGGGTACTACAGCTGCCCCTACTTAATTGTGTCTTCGCATAGAGTGCGTGAGTGCCGAGGGCATCTCATGAACTCTTTGCGGAGATCAATTAAGTAAAAAGAAAAAGAAGGACCCGAATTTTGTCCTTCGCGAAATGCAAATGAAAGGGTTGGTAGGGGTTTGATCGTATCCAGCCGCTAACACTGGAGGTAGATCCACTGGGGAATGAAGGTAATCTTATCTAGGCACTGCTTCTAGAGGTCGATTCCTGAGGGTGGTGATTTACTCTAGGCACTGTCACTAGAGGTGGAACGTTGATGGAGGCGATCTTCTCTAGGCACTGTCACTAGAGGTTGAACATTGATGGCGGCGATCGACTCTAGGCACTGTCACTAGAGGTCGATACCTAAGGGTAGTGGTTTACTCTAGGCACTGTCACTAGAGGTGGAACATTGATGGAGGTGATCTACTCTAGGCACTGTCACTAGAGGTCGATACCTAAGCTAGGTGATCTTATTCAGGTACTGCTTCTGAATATCGATTCCTAACGAGCTGTGATCTTATTCAGCCGCTAACACTGAAGGTCGATACACTGGGGGAGGTGATCTACTCTAGGAATTGCTTCTAGAGGTCGAACAATGAGGTAGGTGATCTATTCTAGGAATTGCTTCTAGAGGTTGATACCTAAGCTAGGTGATCTTATTCAGGAACTGCTTCTGAATATCGATTCCTAACGAGCTGCGGTCTTACCCTAAATAGGTGCCCCTGGTTGAATGTTAATGGATGTTGGTGAATATGTGATACTCACTGGAGGATCCTTGTTGCAGGTTTTATGAAATGAAATGCATGTGTATGAATGGTTTTAAAATATGCATGCATGAATAAAGTTAGTTGGGTGCCGAGCAGAGTCGGTCTTTGTTTGTGGGTGTGTTCATGATAATTGGGCTTTCTTTTTTTTGTTTTTTTGGTTGGTCGGTTTGGAAGGACAGGGTCCTTTGCCTACATACCCAAATGGGATCAAAACCGGTGTAGTTCGAGCCTAAGCCCGAAAATTTGTGTTTTTGCCAATAATGATTGGACTTTTGTTTGGGGTTGAGACTCCCTGGGGAGTGTCAATAAGAGTTGGGCTTTGGTTTGTTGTGCTTGACAAGATGATGATCTTGCTCCTACGTATCTCCTGGTGGGATGGAGAATTCAAAGCTTACGTAGTTCTTTGCTTTGCCAATGAATATTGGACTTTGGTTCGCCAATGATTATTGGGCTTTGGTTTGCCAATGAATATTGGACTTTTTGTTTGGTTGCCGAGCGAGGTCGGGCTTTTTGGATTTTGGTTGCCGAGCGAGGTCGGGCTTTTTGGTTTTGGTTGCCGAGCGAGGTCGGGCTTTTTTGATTTTGGTTGCCGAGCGAGGTCGGGCTTTTTGTTGGTTGCCGAGCGAGGTCGGGCTTTTTGGTTTTGGTTGATCTCACTGGGGATATAAGGATCATTTTGGAAGCATGATCGATATCCGGCCTTAGTGGATGAAAAAGATGTATGAGGGTGAGCTTTATTTGGGGAGATCTGTTCCTCCGACACCCGGGATCTTTGCGTTTTACGCGTCGTGAGCTACGCATTTGTTTCTGCTGAAGAGCATGAGTCTTAAAATGACTGATGCAAAGCTTCAAGTTTTGAGTCCTCTGATGCAATACCGGGGACCAACGAAATTCTTTTGACATTTAAAACGTCCAAGTAAAAAACACACATTTTCTTTTGCAAGTTTTTTTTTATTTCCCATATTTCAATGCATTATTTATCATGAATAAAAACACATTTTATGAGCAAGTAAGGACGCATAACAATGAAAAGGTTTAAAAATGACTTTGATTCAACGAAACTTAGTCCCTTGTGTGGGTAACTATTCGTGAAAATGTAATCCCTACAAGAGGTGATTACTGAGATAGAGAAAAAGAAACAAAAAGACAAATGGAAATTTGCTTGGGTTTCACGTGCTACTTTCCCTATGACTTCGAAATAACTCTTTTTTGAAAGATGATAATGAGGTTGATTCTTTCCCTCTTGAATTCTGTCCGGACCTCACGTGCCGCAGTCTTTTGCCTTTTTCTTTTTTTTTTTGAAACCCCTAATTTTTACCTAGACCGCTCTTTCGAGTTTTCAGTCCACTGGGGTACATTTCCTTTTTTGGTGTCCTTAATTTTTGCCTAGACCGCCTTTTCAGGTTTTCGATCTACCAGGACGCTCTCTATTGCCTAAACCGCCCTTTCAGGTTTTTGATTTAGCGAGCTCTTTTTTCTTTTTGGCATATATATTTTTTTGACTGCGCCGGAGTTTATTGATAGGGGGATCCTTGTGGATGGGTAATACCTTTTTCAAGCATTAAGTCTTCTTCTCTAAATTCTTGAGAATGAACTTTCTTGTCGAGCTGTCCATGCCCCAATGCTGTGAGGTGTTTTTCTTTTATGGGGTTTAGTTGGTCGAACCTTGTTTGTGTTTGAATGCCAATGGAAATTGGGTCTTGGGTGTTTGGATGCCGAGCAAGGTCGGACTTTTTGTTTTTGGTTGCCGAGCGAGGTCGGGCTTTTGTTTTTTGGCTTCCGAGCAAGGTCGGTTTTTTGTGATTTTGGATGCCGAGCAAGGTCGGGCTTTTTTTGGATGGGAATGCCAATGAAAATTGGGCTTTTATTGGAAATGGGGTTTGTGATTGCCAATGGAAATTGGGCTTTTTGTTTGGAAATTGTGTGTGCCAATGAAAATTGGTCTTTTGTTGGAGATGTGAGGAATGCCAGTGACGACTTGGCTTTTTGTGTTTGGGGATGCCAATAAAAATTGGGCTTTGTTTGTTTGGGGATGCCAATAAAAATTGGGCTTTTTTTTTTTTTTTTTTTTTTTTTTTGGAAATGGGTGATGTGAGGAATGCCAATGACGACTTGGCTTTTTGTGGGGAGTGCCGTAACGGCTTGGATTTTTGTGGGAAATTGTGGGGAGTGCCGTAACGGCAAATGGTTTTTTTTTTTTTTGATGAATTGGACGACCACTTGTTTGGTCATGTTTGCATAGGAAGCTGCTTCGACCAATTTGGTGAAACAGTTGATGGCAACTAGTATGAACTGGTGCCCTTTTGAAGCCTTTGGCTCAATCATTCCAAACATGTCTATGCCCCACATAGAGAAAGGTTAGGGTGATGTCATGACATTCAGAGGTGTTTGTGGTATGTGCCCCTTGTCGGCATTAATTTGGCATTTGTGATATGTCTTGGCATGGGTTTGTAAGGACTCCTCATGGATTTCTTTGGTGAGCATGACTGCTTCATGTTTATCCACATATCTGAGTAAGACCATAACTTCTCTTATAGAGTGTGCCCCGGCAGAGGGAAAACTGTGGTGCTATTTTTTTTTAGGGTTCTCTCGGTGAGGTTGTATTACCCTATCCTCTTGATCCCCAAGTCTGGACAATCCTTCAGGAGGTTCAAAATCGTTCTTATTATCATCTTCCATTTGGTTAATTGGAAAATCGAAGTCATGAGGGATCGTAGCAATGTTATTTTTTGGTGATGATGATTTTTTTTGTAGGGTTGCGGAAATTTATTTGAGAACGAAAGAAAAACGAACTCTTTTGAACATAAACTGCAAATTTATTAATGACGGAAATGATTTGAAATATGGGGGTCCCATAAAAATTAATCATTTGCCTTGGGAAGAGCAAAATGATTGTTTTTTTTTTTTTGAAAAGCAAGATAAATTTCTTGGACAAAGAAATGATTTCAAGAATTTCGATGGCCTTCCGATTTGCTCGGATCTCTTCCGAAACACTACTGTACACCGGGTCGGGTACTTCCCCTTTTTTTTTTTTGTGTTTTGGTGAGGGAATGATGTGAGGGTTTTGCTTTGAAATGCATGTAAATGTATGAATGCAATGAGTATGCAAAAATATGCCCCCCTTTTTTTTGTTTATGCAAAAAAATTTTAGGAATGCAAATGTAATGATATGCAAGGGTTTGGGTATGAATGCTCGGAACTTCCCCCCATCCTCACGTGTAGGCTCTAAAGATGATATTTCCTAAGAAGAGGTCCCTAGAGTCATAGATCTCACATGGAATTAGGGTTGTCTATGGACATACGTCAACATGACTTCAATTAATTCCACGTGAAAATCTCCTCTAAGCGGGGTTGGGCATCCTACCTCACGGACATACGTCAACGCGGGCTTCCGCACACAACCTCCTTCTAACTTAGTTTTTTTTCTCAAGCTCGGGTAGAGAGCCTCACACGTCCGGCATTAACCCGAACAATGTGGAGTAACATCACTCAAGTAACCCCCGCATTTGATATATATGATATGAATATAAAGCAGATAAAGCAAATATAAACATAAAGCATAAATATAACATGTATGAACAAAATAATAAGCATGGTACGCAAAGAAAAATAAAAACAATTGGCTTAAAAGCCAAATAGGTTAGGCTTGACTCGCTAGTGGGAAAAGATGTCCCCAGTGAAGTCGCCAGCTGTGCGCACCTCGTTTTTTCCCTCGGGAAAAAGACGCGCAAATCCTCCGAGGTCGTCCTCGAACGCTCGGAGGGCCTTTGTGAAGCCGCCACCAAAGTTTTTGTGTAAAGGGAACGTTGATAAACCCTTAAGTTTTTTTTTGTAAAGGGAAACGATAATAAAACCCTTTTGACGATGAGGATAAGGATTAGGTCATCGCAACCATTATCGGGTCCGGGAGTCGGTTACGCAAGGGGAAGGTATTAGCACCCCTCACGTCCGTTGTACTCAACGGGAACCTTCTATTTGGTTAATGCTTGAATTGCTTTTTAATAATTTGCGTGCATGTTTATTCATGTTAAAAATATAATAAAGGGGGGAAGAGATAAAAACAAACGAAAGAAAAAAAGAAAAAAGTTTTTTATTATTGCGCTTGACAAGATGTCGATCTTGCTCCTACGTATCTCCCGGTAGTCGGAGAACTCAAAGCGTACGTAGTTCTTTGGTAGAAAAACGTATGTGTGTTGGTTGATTTTAATTGGACGATGTTTTAACCGAATTCTTGCGATTAAACGTTGCTTGTATGCTCGCACTTGGAGACTTATTAAGCGTTCGTTCACGAATCACATTAGAATTGTTAAAAGGTACGTCCATTAGGGTAGAGGGTTGAATTGGTCGCTATGGGACCAAGGGAGGTACAATGGACTCATACAAGTCAAACATTGACCGAGTGGACTCAAACGAGTCGAGGGGTTGAGTCTAATGGCCAACGGGGGACCAAAAGGTTTTGATTGACCACAAGGGGCCAAGATTTGGTTTGGTTAGGGTTGTACATATTAAAAGGGAATGACGATTGTCCGAGCGACGAGACATACGTCACGCATTCGTACAATCGGGGCGATGGAGAGACATACGTCACACCATCCCTTTTTCATTCATGTTTTTGGATTGAATTCTTTAGAAATCCCAAGGTAAGTCAAAACATTTGGTTTGAAAACCCAAAATGGGAAGGTTTAGCAAATTTGCTAGAAAACGCGCAAGTTCGTCTCATTTTGCGAAAATGCGCACATTACCGGTGTATGTTCATTTTTGAGTTTTGAACATCATGAACAATATTTATTGCTCAAGTTTAGATTGAAAAGCTGAACATAGCTTGTTGGTTCATGTGGTTTTGAAAGTTTGGGAACATAACTTGCTTTGCAAGTTACCCACAAAATGGTTATACGAACTTGTGATTTGCCAAAATTATGCAAAAACCTTGTTATGATTTGAAGAACATAGGTTTAAAAACTCTTAGGTTCTGAGCTCTGGGGCTAGAACCTCAAAAATTGGTTGTTTTGACACAAAAACTCAGGTTCTGAGTTCTGTCATGGTCGCACTGCGACCATGACTTCGCACTGCGAAGCATGCGAAATTTTGGGTTCAGAAGCTGTTTCTGAACATTTGTTCAGAAACAACTTCTGAACACACTCAAGACCTTATATATGGGTGAAAAGCTTTGAGTTTTTGGGATGAAAAAGGTTGTACAAACCAAATTTGATGTTTTGAAAACCTTGGGATTTCTTTGAAATTCAAAAGGGGTTTTTTAGGACCAAAAGGTTTTGAGCCAAAATAGCTATGCAAACACAATTAGAAATGCAAGATAAAGAGCTTAGTAACTTACAGAACTCCTTAGCAAAGCTCCAGCTGCACTTGGCTTGATTTGGTTGAAGGCTTTCACAAAGGTTTGAAGATTTGTGATGAACTTGAACTTTTGAAAGCTTTGTGTGGATGGATTGTTTCTGGTTATTTGTGGAGATTTGTAGGTTGAAATGAGTAGAGTTTCTGCTCTTTGAATGTTGTGTTTTCTGTCTAATTGTGAGTGTTTAACCTTGGGCATTGCCTCTTATTTATAGGCCAAGATCAAATCTTTGTCATCATTACACAATCCTTTGATTCAGCTGATTTGTGGCCAAGATCAAGCTGAATCCCTTTGCATTAAATGCTAATGGATAGAGGCAACCCTGCCTTGTGCCAAGGGGCAAGTTCCAGCTTGATTTCAGCCACAAATTCAACCTATTCTAGAAGGTAATGATGAAGAACAAAGCTGATTTGCAAATGGCTAATGCTTGGGGATCAATCCTTGCAATCTCAATGGTTGGTCAATAAAAACGTGCACTGTATTGTGCAGAGATTGAGGGATGAAAAGGCTAAAATTGGCTGGTGTGAGAGGGTGAAAAGCTGCTGCAAAAACAGAGTAGGCACTCATGGCTTTTCAAGTGAGAAAATCCAGCTGGTTTGACTGGTTTTTGGGGCAGCAAGCAGGAGGAAAGTCCTCAAGCAGGTGGCTGGCAACCTTGTGGTGGTTAGCAGGTCACCTGGGAGGGGCTAGAGCTGCCCAAGGGCAAGCCCACTTGCTTGTCACATGCTAGGTTGGAAGAAAAAGCTTCTAACCTTGGCATTAATGGCAAGTCTTTCAACTCTGGCTTTGCTTGGCCCAATTGGCCATGAATGCTACTTAAAATAATTATGGAAGTGATGTGCAACAAAATCTGGAATTAAATCCAAGAAACCAAAAATCTGCAGAAAAATCGCAGACTTCGCAGTGCGAAGTGAGCTTCGCATTGCGAAGTCCTCAATTTTGAAAAGTTGACTTTTCTGTTGACTTTTGTTGACTTTTGACTTTTTCCCCTCTTTGATTTTTTTTGATTTTTGGTTTTAAAATGCGTAGGACAAAATTAGGGTACTACACCAAGAATGTAGCAGAGGTCAGGAGCTTTCTCGGCTTGGCAGGTTATTATCGAAGGTTTATCATGAAATTTTCTCAGATTGCCTTACCTTTGTCACGACTTACCAGAAAGGATGTACCATTTGTCTGGGACGAAGAATGTGAAGAAAGTTTTAGAGCTTTGAAAAGGAAGTTAACTAAAGCGCCAGTGTTGGCAATACCAGATCCTGAAAAGAGATACACCGTTTTCTGCGATGCATCTTCCAAGGGACTGGGAAGTGTTCTTATGCAAGGGGATAATGTCATAGCGTACGCGTCCAGACAGCTCAAGACACATGAAGAGAACTACCCCACCCATGATCTTGAGCTAGCAGCAATAGTTTTTGCATTGAAAATATGGAGACATCATTTGTATGGTGCACAATTTGATTTGTTCAGCGATCATAAGAGTTTGAAGTACTTGTTTGATCAGCGAGACCTCAACATGAGACAAAGACGATGGATGGAATACTTGAAGGACTTTGATTTCGATCTGAAGTACCATCCAGGAAAAGCTAATGTGGTAGCTGATGCCTTGAGTCGTAAAGCTTTAGTTAAAGCTGAAGTAATGATGCATACATGTGGGTTGTATGAGAAATTCAGAGATCTTAACCTTCATGTTACAGAGTTAGAAGGTGGCATCTTGCTGAACAAGATAGATATTTCGTGTGACCTACGGTTTAGGATTGCACAAGCGCAATCTGTGGATATGGACCTTCAGAGGAAAGTTGGCCAAGCAGGGTTTTCATGGGCACCAGATGGTGTAATACTGTTCGAAGGAAGGGTTTACGTTCCGAATGATGTGGAATTAAGGAGGTTGATTTTAGAAGAAGCGCACAAGAGCAGTTTTAGTATTCATCCTGGTACCACCAAGATGTACTAAGATTTGAAGAGAGATTATTGGTGGCCTAGTATGAAAAGAGATGTTGCGGAGTTTGTATCGCGATGCATTGTTTGTCAGCAGGTGAAGATTGAACATCAAAGGCCTGCGGGAATGTTAGTACCATTGGAGATTCCATTGTGGAAATGGGAAGATATAACCATGGATTTTGTGACTGGATTACCTCGAACACAGCGAGGACATGATTCCATTTGGGTGATAGTGGACCGGTTAACTAAGTCAGCTCATTTCTTGCCGGTTAAGACTACTTACCGAGCTTCCCAGTATGCCGAGTTGTTTATTTCAGAGATTGTGAAACTCCATGGTGTGCCAGCTAGTATTGTGTCGGATAGAGATCCTATCTTCACATCCCACTTTTGGAAGGCTTTTCAAAAGGCTTTGGGAACCAGATTAAAGATGAGCACGTCCCATCATCCTCAGACAGATGGACAATCCGAGAGGACTATTCAGACGTTAGAGGATATGTTACGTGCATGTATTTTAGAAGATGGAGGAAGTTGGAACGATCACCTACCATTGATTGAATTTTCCTACAACAACAGTTACCATTCTAGCATCGGAATGGCACCTTATGAAGCTCTATATGGTAGGAAATGTAGAACCCCGCTTTGTTGGGCTGAGGTTGGAGACAAAAGTATATTGGGACCTGAGATAATACAAGAGACGACCTTAAAGATTAAGTCCATTCAGGATAAAATGAGAACGGCTCAAAGTCGTCAGAAAAGTTATGCGGATAAGCGGCGAAGACCCTTAGAGTTTGAAGAAGGAGACCATGTATTCCTTAAAGTTACACCCAAGTTGGGGTTAAGAGGAGCATTCAGGACTAAGAAGCTTTGCCCAAGGTATGTCGGACCGTTTCAGATACTTCGACGTGTCGGGCCAGCAGCTTATCAGTTAGCGCTGCCACCGGCTATGTCAGGTTTACATGATGTATTCCATGTCTCACAGCTGAGGAAGTTCATTCCCGACCCTTTCCAACCGGTAGAACTAGATAGTATTGATTTAAGATCGGACTTGACTTTTCAACCTGAGCCAGATCAGATAATTGATCGCGATGTTAAGACTTTGCGGAACAAAGAAATTCCTATTGTTAAGGTTGTATGGAAAGGTTCTCCCGACGGCGAAGCAACGTGGGAGCTAGAGTCAGAAATGCAAGCAACCTATCCTCATTTGTTTTCAGGTAACTTCTAAATTTCGAGGACGAAATTTCTTTAAGGGGGGTAGATTGTAACATCCCGCTCATAAGTATCGGTTAATAGTAGCGTTTATCTGTGTTAGAAACTTATGCCGCAAGCAATGGCAATTATGAAATTAGAAGGAAGTGGCAAATTTGTAATTTAAGCTAAGAGGGAGACTAATAAGTAAATGGAACAAGATATTTCTTTCTTGTAATCCATTCCTTTCCCATTCATTTTCCAAAAATCAGCTCCTTTCTTCCCCTTCTCCTCCAAGCCACACGCCCCCATCTCATCACCCATCCCTCATCCAAACTTCAATCAAACCTTAGTGGGAAACACTTGCAAGGAAGCTTGGGATAGAAGCTAGTTAAGAGAAAGAAAAGAAGAACAAGGAAGAACAAGAGAAGAGTTAAGCTAGGAGTGTTGTAGAGTTGTTGGAATCAAGTTTAATCTGCACCAAACTGAAACTTAAGGTGAGCTCCACAGGGTTTAGAACCCATTTTATGTAAGCTAGCAAAGTTTTACAAGTTAAGAGTAGAATCTAGGAATTATGTCATAAATCTAATAGTTTGCTAATCCCATGTCCAAGCATGTTTTTATCTATTACTATGTCTTAGTAATTACTCCCATAAGCTGTTTGTTTGTTTGGGAGTGTTTGGATTAGCCTAGGAAGCATGAAATTGAACTCTGCAAATGTCAAAATCGGCCACCGATTTGGAGGGATCGGCCCCCGATTTCAAGACTCATTTTCTAAGTATCTTACGGCAAAAATCGGGCCCCGATTTATGCCAATCGGCCGCCGATTTTGCCCTTCCCCAAACTCATGTTTTCTTGATATTAAGCAAGGTTTAAGATAGGATGGGTTATGGGTACTATAATGGAAGATGATTACCCAACTTCTAGGTTATATTAGAGAAGTATATGAGCTGGTTTTGGGGTTTAATCCTTATGGAACAATGATAGGAACATGAATTAGTTTATATAACAATAAGAATGATTTAAAGAATAAGCTTAGAACCTTTATAGGTTGAGCATTAAGAATGAATATTCAAGGATGCATTAGATATGCATAAGTCAAGTTATACATTATATGTATATGTATGTTTAAAGAATAAGAACAATTATTAAGATGGCTTGATGTGTCTCTCGTATGCTCGCTAGTTAGTATACGAGGGGTTCCTGTGAAGTTACCGCCTTTAATGGCAGCCGGAACGGTGAAGTTACCGCTCGTGAGGGCAGCTACACATCCAAGTCTTAAAAGTTAATGTGTCTCCTGTCTGCTCGTCAGTTAGTATACAGGGGGTCCCCGTGAAGTTACCGCCTTCAATGGCAGCTGGGACGGTGAAGTTACCGCTCGCGAGAGCAGCCACACAAAGATAAGAGGAGTCCGGTGTTAGCCTGATATGATAGGAATTTTCACCGGTAAGAAGGGAGATGTACTTCGGGGTTACTCCACCCGGATGCACTCCGTAAAATGAACCAAGATAATGTTATGTTTGTTCAACCCTAACTTCTAACTTAAAGATGCTAAAGATGATTATGTATATTATATGTAATACAAGAAATGATAATTAGTTCTCAGTGAACGAGACGTGATCATAGGATGTCCCCAAGATCACTCTGTATAAGTTTAAGATTAAGAATGGAATATGAAATGTATAAGTTAAGACTTGGCGATCATAGGTATCCCCAAGATCGCCGAGGTAGGCACGGCAACCCTAGGTTCCCTGTGGTTGCCAAACAGTAGGTAGGGTAGGAGCTCACTGAGACGTTATGTCTCATCCCTTTCCTTCTGGTGCAGGTTCTTCGCAGGTGGCACGACGTAAAGGTAAAGAGAAGGCTGTGGACTAAATGTGCTGCTTATGTTTTGTTATTATGGATAATTGTATAAGGATGTTGTATTATGATGTATATTATTGAAATGCTTGTATCGGATAACAAGATGTATGACAAACTTATGAGTTGTATAATTATTTCCAACTTTTCTGTATTGTATTTAATGTATCCGGTACGAAATTTTAATACTCGTAAGAGATCCTAGGCAATCTCTATGGGTGTTACAAAGTGGTCCTAGGTTTCCCCTCGATCACTAAGTTTAAGTTATAGGCAGATTACAGTTATGGTTATAGACAGTTACAATAAGTGGTTATAGGCAGTTTAAGTTATAGTTACAGGAGGATTTATAGTCATAGGCAGTTAAAGACTTGGCGATCCTAGGAAATCCCTGAGATTGCCAAGGTAGGCATGGCGACCCTAGGTTCCCTGTGGTTGCCAACAGTTGGTTGGGCTAGAGTTCACTGAGACATTATGTCTCATCCCATTCCTTCTGGTGCAGGTTTACAGGTTAGTCAGAGGTTCGTGACGAAGATCTTCACAGAGGTGCTGGATGGAGTACAGTTGCTCGTTGTGTACCAGCTCAGAAGCTTAATGGACATTTGTAAAAGTATTGTAACAGTATTGGATTATTGTACAAACGAGTAAACATGTATTTATTCTGTTGTGATGTAATATTATTATTGAAATTTTTAAATGTATCCAGTATCAGTTTAACGCACATGCTAATATACTAGTTAAAATTAGTATGGGTGTTACAATTGGTATCAGAGCAGGTCGATTCAGACCGTGCCATGGGTCATTTAAGATTCAATAAAAGTAGTGGAATCATTGGGTTCCAGATGTTGTTCTGAATGTCATGTCTAGTTGAGCCTGATCAACTCAGTCTAGTATATGACAGTTAGGACCAATATCCGAGAGCTGAATGTGACCAAGGAGGAAAGAAGTGTTCAAAGGGTGAAGGTTAAGACGTCAGATTCTAAGACGGAAATTGGCGAGGTATTTAATGTCAAAGGATGGTTCTCTAATAATGAAGGGATTGAGCCTGTTAATGGCATAGTTTCAGGAATATAAGAGGTATTTAGGAGTAGGTCAAGTACCTTAATCGGTTGGATGCATCCTGGAGGGATGCCTTCTCCGAGGAGATGTGTAGCGTAAAGAATTATGGAATACACTAAGAATTGATTTGGAATCCTAACGGGAACCGTAATTTGGAAAGTTAAAGTGAAATGTAAATTAGAGTCTTAATTCCGGCTGCAGATGCAAAGGATTGTGATACCTAACCCAGCGACTTGGAATAAGGAATGACCAGTTAACAATTGGAAGCTCTGGACTTCCAGTAAGGATAAAGAGTGTAAGGATGGAAGGACTTGCGCACTCGACCGGAAATAGACTACCTTCCTTTATTATGGGACATCAAGATGCTTGGTATGAGGAAACGCAAGCTTAGCGATAAGCGAAGTAAACCCCCTGTAGGGGTATGAAATAAAAGGTTGAATCTTATGTCGTCAGATTATAGTAGACCGGTTTCGAAGACTAAACAGGAAGATTGTCACTAACGTACAAGTTGTAATTAAAGCTATGGTTAATGTTAAGGAGTTCTATGTTTTCTTTCGATGGGCTCCTTACACGAGTATTCAGTTAAGCCGACAGAGATCATCTTGTGATAATATGTGTTAAGGACAGTGGAAATACAGATCTCGGATTGTTCGAAACCATGAAGAGGGCAATGGTCGAGTAGACATATGGAATATTATACAGATAACAGGATTAGAATGGAATTGTGAATATAGTAATAAGTTATAGGAAGGACCCAATGGAAAATGTTAAGTATTACAGATTTATTAATCGGGTATTCGAAGAGGTGTATCATGTGTTTAAATTTACAGGAGAGCCGGTAAAAGTTGAGTTTTATCCAGACGGATTATTCCCGGAGAAACCCGAGGAGTAACCAAGAGTTATGTTAGAGTTTTGTGGACCTAAGTGTCTTGGAAAAGGTTGTGGACGTGAAATCCCTACGGATAATTATAGGATGAGACTTGATTCATTAATCGATTAAGTATATGAAAGACGAGGATTTCCGGAAGTCGTAGAATGTTTCTAGAAGTTACCACAAGTGAAAATGTATGAACTTAAGTTGTTTTAACAGGAGCATAGTTGGGCTCGTATTTATTGTTAAAGACTGTTTATAGATTTCGGCGTACTTTCGTGAAAGTAAGAACATTGTTTATGTCCAAAAAGGAAATACAAAGTCAAAGGATTGGCCAAGGAGATTTTATATGATAATAGTGGTGTACTACTTTTATTCCAAGGTTAATTGTTTAAATCAGAGTTGCGCAGCGGAGAAGTAACCCAATTATGAGTTAACAGACAATCCAAGCTGAAATTTAGAGAAAAGGATGTTCGTGAAGTCCTTGCCAGATGAATTATAGGAAAGGTGTTCAAAGATTAATTCTTAAGCTACGGAATATTAGTAAGTAATGATGACTTGAACCTATCATAAGTTCTATGGAAATTTAATAGATAAGTCGAGGGATGTTTTAGATCTCGAAACTCATGGGATAAGAGAATCGAAGTAGTTTGATAATTTAAAAGGATGTGTTTACAGCAAAATAAGTACATAGCAAAGGAGGCTACATTTTATACGGTGATCTAGCTGTTTAGCTCAGTAACTTTAAGTTAACTTGAATGGTAAGTTTAACCGAAGAGGAATTATGCCGTGGTATGTAGTTATTCCGCATCGTATCTACGTTATGCTAGCATGTCGCATGTAACAGGCATGTAACAGGTTATGATTAGTATTATGTATACTGATCAGGCAGAGTTTATGCTACTTAGATAGTAGTGTAACATATTTTATAGTCGTGTGACATGTATCGGTAACCGTGGTACGCAGTCGGTAATGTTTTAGCAGGAAAGTCTCAGTTGAGTAGTTCAGAAATTCTTGAACTTAATGTTAACAGTTAAAGAAAGGAAATGTTTTACACCGATCAGAAGATTACTCATAGTTTATAGTAAAAGGCTACGTGAATTCAAGTCATGAATTAAAGGATTTAGAGTTTAAGAGTGCTATTTTGAATAGCGAACAAAATAGAGTTTTCTTTTAGAAAACGGAGAATGTTCTTGAACAAAATAAGTTATAACGTCTATGGGACGTAATTATAGTTACATACGGGATTGTAGTTACTCAAAGAGTGCAAACATGAGTTAAGAGCAAGAAGAGTGACCTTAGATGGCGTGGCTTTGTCTCAAGTATATTTTGATTAAGTATGATGTCCCGTAGTTGGACAATGATGATGCGGCGTACGGTGTACCCGATAGGAGTGTACACGTGCTCGATCATGTATAGAAGCTATGTGCTATGGACTATATTATATGGTGATATGTGAGACGGTTTATACCACACGTCACTTATACTGGATTTTCATAAGTTTGAAAGTATTGATAAAGAAGAAGGTTCCTAAGACCTTTGGCTACATGTTATTGTTGATTATTAATCGGAACATAACCGACTTGTGAGACTTCTCGAGCTTAAAGGATTCCCGCAGTGGGAATGTGAGCAATACTTATGGTTGTGATAATAGCTACACCAGGACAACAAGAAAGGAACGTAAACCATAAGTTCAGCCGCCACCTTATATTTGAATTGTGGAGATAGTTGTAATAGATTTCACTTTCGTTTGAGATTACTCAATATCAGATGCCTTTCAGTGTAAGAATAATTTATATGAAGAATGTTACGAGTGTAACAGTAAAAGGTCGTTTTGCGAGGCGAAAGTTATAGACAAAAGTTCTTTGAACTAAAAGTAATGTAATAGATTCCTCGGAAAGTTGAAATAATTGGGGAAAACAGAATGACTCAACGTCTTCAGGTTAATATGGAATTGTCAATTAAAGAAGAACTGATAGAATTCAGTAAAGGAAATCCGAGACTTAACAATTTTAAATTGGATTAGTAAGGAAAATGTCGAACAGAGATCATAGTCAGATAATATGGATATGTTGGTTCGGATAACCTCATATCCTACTACGTAAGAGTTATGTAATGCACCATAAGCATCATAGTTAAAGAAAAGATTGTCGAGCATACTCGACTTATAGAGTTGGTAAATCCAAGAGATTCCGATAAGCAAGATGAATTGAATTTTGGCTAGTAGAGAAGGTAGTATAATAGATTTATTCACAGACGATAATGAGTGGATTCTAAATTTCGAGGACGAAATTTCTTTAAGGGGGGTAGAGTGTAATATCCCGCTTATGACCCAAGTATTTATCAGTATTAAGACGATGTATCAGAGGTGTTTTGAGTAATGGCATTTTCGTAATTACCACTCATGGGTATTATATATATGACAAAAGTCATTTTCCTCTTCATTCTACAAACTTCTTTCTCTCTCTAGAACAACTCCTCTTCCTTCTCTCTTCTTCCACTCATGCGCCCCTCCCTCCAATCCTTCAACAATCATTAAACTTCACCCCCAAACTCTCCATCTTCATGCAAGCAAGCAAGATTATGACTTGGAGGTCAAGAATCAAGAGAGGATAAAAGGATTAGAAACTAGGGTTTTGGTGAAGAAATTAGCAAAGGAGAAGCAATCTAGCTAAGGTTCTGGAATGAAGCTTAGCAAGCATGGATCAAGCACGAATTTGAGGTGAGCTCCTAGGGGTTTTAGAACCCACTTTGTGAGTTTTGTTTATTTTGATCAAAGTTGGTAATTGTTACCCTAATCCCTATTGCTTGCAAATTCCTTGTTCAAACCTGTTTTAATCAATCAATTCATAGTTGTAAATCATTCCTTATGATGTTATAGTGCTTGGGTATGCCTTATTATGTCAAAAATGGTGGAAAAATCATGTTTTGAACTAGTATTGAACTGTCAATTTCGCTCGGCGATCGCAGGGCGAGAATACGACGATTTTCACCAAATTTTCCCTGCCTCAAATCGCCCAGCGAAATGGATTTCGCCCAGCGAAAATGGCCAGGCATTTTATGTCTTTTCTGCTTCGTTCTGTGACCTGTGTACGCGTCAGGCGAGGCTTTTGGTAAC
Source organism: Medicago ruthenica (assembly GCA_018208015.1). NCBI lineage: Eukaryota > Viridiplantae > Streptophyta > Magnoliopsida > Fabales > Fabaceae > Medicago > Medicago ruthenica. The sequence continues at coordinate 95,905,882 of CM031374.1, forward strand.
CATTTTCAAAGAAAACCTTATTTTATAAGAAAAACACCATTGTGGCTTATCCGAGGGCATGTAACATATACGAAATGAATGGACAAGGGTTAAGCGACGCAATAGGAGTATAAGGGTTAATTGAATAGATAATCCTAAGATGGCATATGATAACGATATGTCGAATCCTTTGATAGGAAGACGAGAATTATAGTATGAGTGTAAGGATTTATGGATAGATCCCTTGCCTGTGAGTTGTTAACTCTTAAAGAAAGGCATACGACTTTACTAAGTCAAGAACCTACTTTAGGTATAAGAAATCATAGAGGTATTCAGTTTAGAATACGAGGATTATAGGAAGGTTTCTACAATCATAGTCACAGATAAGGTTTATAGTGTTGGTTCTCCAACGATTATAGGTGGCTTATGAGAACGATAAGCCAAGAATCATAGGTTATAGATTATAAGTTACAGGAATGTTATATGATTATAGTAACAGATTATATGTTCATACGTTAAAGTTAAAGAATTAAAGATTAAAGATATTGGCGTGCTTGCACGTTTTACAGTTACAGTCATAGGGCGTGTTCATCAGACTCCGGGATTCGCCGGATGGGACTTCTCCGAGAGGGTTGTCCACACGTTTCATAGGGAGTCCGGTGTTAGCCTGATATGATAGGAATTTCACCGGTTTATAGGGAGATGTATCTCGGGGTTGCTCCACCCGGGGTGCCCTCCGTAAAATGAACTCAGATAATTGTTTGTTCAACGCTAACAGCTAACATAAAACTGCTATCGAACTGTTTATATGTTTTATGTTTTACAGTTATAGTCAAAGTTACAGTTACAGTTATAGTCACAGGAAACTCATAGTTATAGTTATAGTTATAGACAGTTATCAGAAAGTGGTCCTAGGTTTCCCCTCGATCACTAAGTTTAAGTTATAGGCAGATTACAGTTATGGTTATAGACAGTTACAATAAGAGGTTATAGGCAGTTTAAGTTATAGTTACAGGAGGATTTATAGTCATAGGCAGTTAAAGACTTGGCGATCCTAGGAAATCCCTGAGATTGCCAAGGTAGGCATGGCGACCCTAGGTTCCCTGTGGTTGCCAACAGTTGGTTGGGCTAGAGTTCACTGAGACATTATGTCTCATCCCATTCCTTCTGGTGCAGGTTTACAGGTTAGTCAGAGGTTCGTGACGAAGATCTTCACAGAGGTGCTGGATGGAGTACAGTTGCTCGTTGTGTACCAGCTCAGAAGCTTAATGGACATTTGTAAAAGTATTGTAACAGTATTGGATTATTGTACAAACGAGTAAACATGTATTTATTCTGTTGTGATGTAATATTATTATTGAAATTTTTAAATGTATCCAGTATCAGTTTAACGCACATGCTAATATACTAGTTAAAATTAGTATGGGTGTTACAAATCCCTGCAATAGTTGTTGTACTTTTGGAATTCTAGAGGAGCCACCAACAAGAACAACATCATGTATAGCATTCTTGTCCATCTTGGCATCAGTGAGCAACTCTCAACAGTTTTCAAACACTCATTGAAAAGATCCATATTGATTTCCTGAATTATAGTCCAATTAAAACGCTTTTTATGCTTATCTATTTAATAACTAACTTTTTGGATTATAGTCCAATTAAAACGCTTTTTATGCTTATCTATTATTACTAATCTATAAAATTGGTGTCCACCAATTTTCCTAATATACTAGTAAAAGACCCGTGCGAAAGTACGACCACGTAACATTGTGATAATTATATAAAAATTAATTAGATTGTTAATATTGTAAAATATTTATAGATATTAAATAAAAATTATGAGTATTAATGTAATGTTTTTATTAAATATTTTTCTCTTATATATACAAAAATTTGTTAAATAGTTGAGTCACACAAGTTATGGATTTTATTTGCTTATATATGCGTAAACAAATTTTAATGTAGATATATGAGAAACTTGATATGATATAATTTTGAAAATTCATGAATATTTTCAAAATCAAAATTAATTTAGTGTTTCTATTAAATAACTTGTTATTTTATATGTTAAAGACTGTTCAATGTTTGCACCACACCCGTTGCAGATTTTATGTACTTATATCTGCATAAACAAATTTTTATATAGATATATGAGAAAGTCGATATGAGAAAATTTTGAAAACTCATGACTATTTTCAAAATCAAAATTAATGTATTGTTTCTATTAAATAACTTTGTATTTTATAAGTAAAAGACTGTTCAATGTTTGCACTGCACCCGTTGCAGATTTTATGTACTTATACCTGCATAAACAAATTTTTATGTACATATATGATAAAATCGATATGATAAAATTTTGAAAACTCATGAATATTTTCAAAATCAAAATTAATGTAGTGTTTCTATTAAGTAACTTTTTATTTTATATGCAAAAAACCGTTTAATGTTTGCACTGCACCCGTTGTAGATTTTATGTACTTATAATATCTGCATAAACAAATTTTTATGTACATATATAAGAAAATCGATATGATAAAATTTTGAAAACTCATGAATATTTTCAAAATCAAAATTAATGTAGTGTTTCTATTAAGTAACTTTTTATTTTATATGCAAATATTGTTCAATGTTTGCACCGCACCCGTTGCAGATTCTATGTACTTATATCTGCATACACATATTTTTACATACATATATGAGAAAGTCGATATGATAAATTTTTGGAAACTCATGACTATTTTCAAAATATCAACATTAATGTAGTGTGTTTATTAAATAAATTTATATTTTATATTTAAAACAACGTTAAATATTTAAACCACACTCGTTGAAGATTTTATATGCTTATATATGCAGAAGAAAATTTTTATGTACCGATATGTGATAGTATATATGATAAAATTCGTGACTATTTTCAAAATATCAACATTAATGCAGTGTTTCTATTAATTAAATTTTTATTTTATATGCAAAATACTGTTCAATGTTTGCACTGCACTCGTTGCAGATTTTATGTATTTATATCTACATAAACAAATTTTTATATACATATATGAGAAAGTCGATATGATAAAATTTTGGAAACTCGTTACTATTTTCAAAATATCAACATTAATGTAGTGTGTCTATTAAATAAATTTTTATTTTATATTTAAAACACTGTTAAATATTTAAATCGCACTTATTGAGGATTTTATATGCTTATATATGCAGAAGAAAATTTTTATGTACCGATACGTAATAGTCGATATGATAAAATTTTGAAAACTCGTGACTATTTTCAAAATATCAACATTAATGTAGTGCTTCTACTAATGAAATTTTTATTTTATATGCAAAATACAGTTCAATGTTTGCACCGCTGCCGTTGCAAATTTTAAATATTTATATCTGCAGAAACAAATTTTATATGCATATATGAGAAAGTCAATATGATAAAATTTTGGAAACACATGACTATTTTCAAAATATCAACATTAATGTAGTGTGTCTATTAAATAAATTTTTATTTTATATTTAAAACACCGGTAAATATTTAAACCGCACTCGTTGAGGATTTTATATGCTTGTATATGCAGAAGAAATTTTTTATGTACCGATATGTGATAGTCGATATGATAAAATTTTGAAAACTCGTGATTATTTTCAAAATATCAACATTAATGCAGTGTTTCTATTAATTAAATGGAAAAAAAAATTATTTTATATGCAAAACACCGTTCAATGTTTGCACCATTTTCGTTGCAGATTTTAAATATTTATATCTGCAGAAACAAATTTTATATACATATATGAGAAAGTCGATATGATAAAATATTCGAAACTCGTGATAATTTTCAATATATAAACATCAATGTAGTGTTTCTATTAATTTTTTTTATATGCAAAACATCATTCCATGTTTGTTGGACGATTATATAAATAAGGATGATTATGAAATTTTGCAAAAAAAAAATTGACAAAAAAAACTTGTTACACTTGTGATGACCATTATCCGTAATTAATTTTTTAAAAAACAAATAAATTAAATTTTGTAAAATGACCATTATGCACATAAAATTAAGGAAATAATGAGTTTTAATAAGGACGATTACGAAGTTTTGCTGGACTTCGATTTTTATCTGTAATAATTAATTTTTTAAAAAAATAAATTAGTTTTATAGTTATCCGTGGAAATTGGTTACACATATGATGACCATTATCCGTAATTAATTTTTTAAAAAACAAATAAATTAAATTTTGTAAAATGACCATTATGCACATGAAATTAAGGAGATCATGAGTTTTAATAAGGACGATTATGAAATTTTGCTGGACTTTGATTTTTATATATTGTTAGTAGATATGCAATCGGTTAGTCTTACTAAATTGGAGGACTATACAATCTTTTGCAAATAATCAACTCTCCCAATAAAACACTTTTTTTTACAAGCAATAAAATACTTAATAGCCCTATTTTTTTAGTATATCTTAATCTTCGTTAATCTTTAAATCAATAACTAATATCCTTCTCTTTCAAAAAAAAACTAATATTCTTCTTTTTAGTACCTATTTCAGTAACAAATAGGGCTGAGTTTTATCCATATTTCTTATATTCCCTGAGTTTTTTTATTCCAATAATACCCTTAAATAAATTTCTATAATAACCAGCGGAAAGACAGACACTCACGTGTCCGTTTTCTACTTTTTTTATTGCGCTAACGCGTAAAGATTATCAACGAAATTTTATAGAAATTTTGCATATAAATTACAAACAATATTTTATATAAAAATTTTGATATAGATTAAAATTGTAAGTATAGATATTTGTGACTTTCAATTGTAACAAACTCAACAAACCATATTTATCTTTTTCAATGATAACAATAATATAACAAAAATCTTATCTTTTTAATAACACCAACAATATAACATTATTATAGAATTTTTTACCTAAGGGTATAATTGGAATAGAAAAAAAGTCAGCCTAAAACCCCCCAAAATCCCACTATTTTCTTTATATATAGTATAGATATAGATGTTATATTGTTGTTCTTATAAAGAAAGATAAGAATTTATATTATATTTTCTATATTATTCGTATTTGTTTGGTTTGTTACAATCTAAAAGTCATAAATATCTATACTTATAATTTTAATCAAAATAAAAATATATTTTACTCCCTCCGTCCCAAATTGTATGTCGCTTTGGAAAAAAAATTTGTCCCAAATTATATGTCGCTTTACAATACCAATGAAACATTAATGTTATTTTTCCTATTATATCCTTAACTATTTATTACTCTATATTTTTTCAATTCTTTAATTTATTTTTTCCATACCATTTATTAAGGACAATTTTGTAAAACAACTTATAATATCTCTTTCCCACACAAAATTAATTATATTTCTTAATACGTGTGAAATGCCCAAAACGTCATACAATTTGGGACGGAGGGAGTATACTATATATAAAGAGAATAGGAAGACTTTGGAAAGATTTTGGGCTGACTTTTTGTTTTTACAATTATACCCTTAAATAATTTTTTTCTCTATAATAATGTTATATTTTTTTTTTGAAGGATATTATAATGTTATATTGTTGGTGTTATTAAAAAGATAAGAATTTTTGTTATATTTGTTATATTATTGTTTTTTTTACAAGTTTGTTATATTATTGTTGTCATTGGAAAAGATAAATATGGTTTGTTGAGTTTGTTACATTCGAAAGTCACATATATCTATGCTTATAATTTTAATCTATATCAAAAATTCTATATAAAATATCGTTTGTAATTTACACGCAAAATTTCTATAAAATATTGTTGATAATCTACATGCGTAAGCGCAATAAAAAGAGCGGAAAGACGGGCACATGGGTGCCCGTTTTTCCGTTAGTTTTATATAAAATACATGTTTATAATTTACACGCGTTAGTGCAATAAAAAGAGCAAACAAAATAAGGGATTTTGGGCTGGATTTTTTATTATTCCAATGATACCCTTGAATAAAAATTCCTATAATAATGTTATATAGTTAGTGTTATTAAAAAAATAAGAATTTATTCTGTCAAAAAATTATATTACATTTGTTATATTGTTGATGTCATTGAGAAAAATAAACATGATTTGTTGGGTTTGTTATAATTTAAAATTCACAAACATCTAATCTTTATATTTGTAATCAAAATCAAAATTTTATAAAAACACATAATTTACAAGCGTTAGAACCCACTTAGGTTGGCCTAGTGGTATTGGCTTGGGACTTGGGAGTGTGCTCCTCCTCAAGGTCTCAAGTTCGATTCTCTTCAGTACCAATTTGGGTGGGCTAATATATGATTTTGGACTGACTTTTTCACTTCCAATTATACCCTTAAACAAATTTTACTATGAGAATGCTATTTTGTTGGAGTAATTCCAAAAGATAAGAATTTATATTTGTTATATTGTTTGTATCATTGAAAATGATATTTATAGTTTGTTACTATATGAAGTGCAAAACATCCATTATCTATACCTATAATATTAATCAAATCAAAATTAAAATAATTTTAATCAATTTTTTTTTAAAAAAAATATTGTTCGTAATTTATACACATTAGCGCTAAAAAGCGGAAGGACGGGCGCGCCCGTCTGAACACTAGTATCTATCTATTCTATATCTATATTATATATTATCTATATATATACTATATATAAAGAAAATAGCATGTTTTGGGCTAGTTTTTTCTCTTTTCAAAATTACCTTCAATTTTCAATACAAATAACATATATAATAAATAGATAATAGTAAATTCACATATTAAAAAAATGTAACAATCTGTTCACGAACAGTAACTAAGAATCTCAAATAATTTATCTATACTATTCTATACTATAGGGCATTTTGGGTTGACTTTTTTGTTATTTCAATTATACCCTTAAATAATTTTTCCTATAATAATGTTATATTGTTGGTGTTATTAAAAAAGATAAGAATTTTTGTTATGTTTGTTATATATTGTTGCAATTGAAAAAGATAAAGATGGTCTGTTGAGTTTGTTACATTTGAAATTCACAAATATCTATACTTATAATTTTAATCTATATAAATTTTTTATATAAAATATCGTTTGTAATTTACACACAAATATCGTTGATAATCTACACATGTTAGCGCAATAAAAGAGCGGTCTTTCCGGTAGTTATATATATAAAAAATAGGCCGTTTTGGACCGACCTTTTTTTACGTATTTTATACATCATTTAAACTATTATATTTACTATTTTATCTTTTAATAATATTATTTAAAACATTAATTAAAAAAACTCATTAAAATAGGACTGTCTCACTACAATATGAACAATATTATCTATATGTATACTATATATAAAGAAAATAGGTTGTTTTGGGTTGACTTTTTCTTCTTTCAATTATACCTATCAGATTTATAAAAATGTTTTTTTGTTAGTGTCATTAAAAAAGTTGATAGACCTATCGGATTTATCAATATCACTCTCCTTTGAAGTAAAAAGAATGCAATACCATTGTTTTCACATATGTAACCTTGTAAATTTCATAACTAGTATTATTTTCACATATGTCGCTCTAGCAGTGGTAATATTTCATAGCTGGGATTATTTTCACGCATGTCGCCTCTGGAAATTTCATACTTAAATAACAACTTTGAATGTTAACTATATAAGAATAGAAAAGATTACATATCATCTAATAGTCCGCGATAACTTTGACTATTTTGAGTAGACAATATGTTGTATATTATGAATACTTCATATTTAAGTAATATTTCAAGTACATCGCCTTTCTGGAATACTTTTTCAATGGAACATAACTTTCGAGGTTTTTAAAGAGTCATGTTTCAGAATTTACCTTCCTCGCAACTTCCTCAACATGCGTGTTTATGAAACATTTTGAGTGTAACATCCCGCTTAGACGTAACGTTTATCAGTATCAGAGAATTATGAGCGAGTAGGGGCAGAATTGTAATTACGAGATGGAAGGGTTTTAAATAGAGGAAAGATAAGATTTTCTTCATATCCTCCTATTCCTTCTCTCTCTAGAATTCAGATTTTCTCTCCCTCTCTCTCTAGGATTTCGGCTATCACCAACAGCAGCCCTTAATCCACCAGGTTTGCAATATTCAACCTCTTGTATGTTAAGCAAGCTTTTGGGAAAGATTGAAACAAGAGGATCTAAGGAAAACCAAGTCAAGAGGAAGAGTTCCAAGACTAGGGTTTTGGTAGAAGGAAGCTTGGCAAGACCAGCAACTACATGGTGAGTTCCATAGAGTAGCTTAACCCTTTTGGGTCATTATTGTGTGAGATTCACAACAAATTGCTAAGGTTTAGGAAAAAAAATAGTTTTCCCCTTTCTTGATACATATGCTTGATTCCAGTTTAATCCTTGGATATAGTTTGTTTTATAGTTCAAAATGAGTCCCTGACATGTTTTCAATGATCATTGGGCAGTTGGGTATCAAGGTTTTTAAGATTGAAACACGTTTTTAAGAAAATTATAAGTCCTGCTACAGTCGCAGAGCGACCAGGAGTTTGCTCTGCGAAGTAGCAGAGTTTTGCTACTGCCTAGCCATCGTCTAGACTTCGCTTTGCAAAGTAATCAGAAGCTGAGTTCACAGAGCAAAGTCTTTGGACGCTCTGCGAAGCTTCAGACTCAGGAATACCAGGTTCTGAAGGTTCAGACTCTGAATGTTCAGAGTCTGAAGGATCAGACGCAGGAGTTCGCAAAGCGAAGTGGCCCAGAACCTCATTTTATTAACAAATAACTGTACCATGCCAATGATCTTCGATATGCTTTGGGAGAATGATGCTCATGATCTTTCAAGGATTAATCTAGGAAATGCATAGGTATCATACAGAGTGATGGGTAGTTTACCCACAGGATTTCAGGAAGTTATTATAGATGGGATAGTAAGCCCATAAGTAAGACATATGACAACGATATGTCTAGAACCTTTAATAGGTTAACAGGAACAGAGGGGTATTCAGATAAGTATAGTATCAGTTATGTTAAGGGTTAGTTTCAGGATACCCTTAACCAGGCAGGTTTTAGTGTACCGTAGTTAGAGGTACCAGGCTTTCCCCCAGTTTCAGGGTACATTTATATGTACATCAGGACGTGCCTCAGTCGTTCACGTCCGAGTGACAATGAGGGTACACGTAACAGTTCAGGATAAGATGTACCCTAGATAGTGGTACAAGGTTATTATCAGGATAAACTTTGCGTCTTCTGGGTTCTCGCAGTTAGAGAGCGCAGGGGGTTCCAGTCATTACTGGAACAGGCAGGAACTTTCCGTGAGGATAACCACACATAAGTTTATAGTGTGTCTTCTGTGTTCTGGCTAGTTAGAGCACAGGGGGTTTCAGTGCAGCTAGAACGGGCAGGAACTTTCCATGAGGATAACCACACACACAGGCAGGAGGAGTCCGGTGATTAGCCTCAGATAGGAATTTTCACTGGTTATCAGGGGAATGTGCTCCGGGGTTACTCCACTCGGGGCATTCCGTAAAATCAACTCAGATAATAATGTTTGTTCAACGCTAACATCTAACATAATAATATCAGGAAATACTTTATTATGTTATCAGGCAGGAAATAGTTATCAGGCAGGTATCAGGTATCAGGCAGTGATCCTAGGTTCCCCCTCGATCACTAGGTTAGCAGGACGTAGTCCAGATTTCACAGCTACACAGGATAGCAGGAACAGGCAGGTAGACCCTATATGGGTAAGGTTAAGGCTTGGCGATTATATGATTCCCCGAGATTGCCAAAAGTAGGCATGGCGACCCTAGGTTCCCCGTGGTTGCCAACAGTAGGTTGGGTGGAGCTCACTGAGACATTATGTCTCATCCCAATCCTTCTGGTGCAGGTTTACAGGTAAGCACGAGATTCGTGATGAAGTTTGTTTAGGAAGATGCTGGATGGAGTACAATTGCTCGTCATGTACCAGCTCAGGAGCTCATCAGACTTTTGTATAAGTATTTGTTATGGTACTTGATTGGTTGTAAAAACGAGCAAACTTGTATTAATTCAGTTGTGTTGTATTATTATTATTGAAAAATTTTGATGTATCCAGTATCAGTATAATGCACATGCTAATATTCTAGATAAAATTAGTATGGGTGTTACAATTGGTATCAGAGCAGGTCGATTCAGACTGTGCCTTGGGTCATTAAAGATTCAATAAGAGTAGTGGGACCATTGGGTTCCGGATATTGTTCTAAAGGTCACATCTAGTTGAGCCTGATCAACTCAATCTAGTATATGACAGTTAGGACAAATATTTGAGAGCTGAATATGACCATGGAGGAATGAAGCTCATGAAGAGCGATGTTTAAGATGTCATATTTTTAAGTCAGGAATTGGTGAGAAAGTTATCTATGCCAAGTGGTGGTTATCAAATGGTAAAGTAACGGAGCCTGTTAATGGCAGAGTTTCAGGAATATGAAAGATATTTAAGAATAAGGTGAAGTACCTTAAAACAGATGGACGCGTCATTGAGAAATGTCTCGTCTGAGGAGACATAAGAAGTAAGGAATTATGGTGAGACTTTAGAGACTTAAGTTGTCTCGGGAAAGACTATGAGTATGACTCCTTATGGAATACTCTGAGGAATGATTTGCAACCTAGGAACCAAGATTTTGAGGTTAAAACGCAAGTTTCAGGATTCTGAGTTCTGCTACGATCGCAGAGCGACCAGTACCTTTCTCTGCGAAGCTTCAGACTCAGAATCAGGCTTCATATTCACCCTTCAGACCCAGAAACTCGGAATGAGAATTATCAGTCGATTATTGGAACCTCTAGACTGCCAACAAGGATAGGGTGTGTAAGAATCAAAGGACTTGCACACTTGAACCAGATGAGAGTTTATTACCCAAACAGTTAAGAGAATCAATTATGGATTAGGCAAATTTTTGTGACAAATAAGTTTATCCCCCTAATGTGGTCATCAAGCGAGAAGCGCAAGATTAGCGAGAAGTGAAAGAGACCCCTGCAAGGGGCATGAGATGAGATGTAAATTTTCAACAGGATCGAGAAATAAAGATTGAATCGTATGTTGTCTGATTATGGTAGACCGGTTTTGAGGAATAATCAGGAATTAACCAAGAACTATTGTGAGGCTCTAGCATCAGGAAGATCGTCGCTAACGCACAAGTTAAAGTTAAGGTTGTGGCTAATGTTAAGGAGTTTTATGTTTCGGTTGACGGGTTCTTTACACAATTATTTCGGAAGGCTGAAAGATATCACCTTATGTTGGTAAGTTTCTGAAAGTGATAGAAGGTACATACCTTGGATCATTCAGATAGTAAGACCAAGTTTTTGAATTGTGGATACAGTAACAAGTTACTGGAGGGATCCAATAGGAGATGCTAAGTGTTGAAGTTTAAGATCAATTAATCGGGTACTCGAAGAGACGTAACCTATGTTCGGGCTTACAGGAGGGCCGGTAAGAGTTTGAATCTATTCCAGACGGATTGTTTCCGAAGAAACTCGAGTAGTAACCTAAGTAGTCTTGGAGAAGGTTATGGATGTGAAATCCTTACGGATGATAATAGAACGAGACTCGATCCACCAGTGGATTCAGTGTATGAAAGATGTGAATCTCCAGAAGCCATAAATTGTTTTCAGAAGTTGCCACAAGTGATTATGTGTGAACTTAAGTTGCTTCAGGTATGCTTCAGTAGGGTTTCTGCAATGTTTAAATGATTAGACGTGTCGAGCTGACCATGAGATGGTTACAGAATTCAGAATATGGAGGGTAACGCTAGAACTAGTGTATAAGCTGTTTTGACAGAAGCACTGTTGGACTCGTAACAGTTGCTGAAAATTATTTACAGATTTTGGCGTAATTTCGTGAAGGTAAGTATATGGTTTATGTTCGAAAGGAAATGCAGAGTCAGGAGATGACCAATCAGTAAGTTAAACAGGTGGTTTAAGCCACAAGAGAATTAACAACGTAAGATGATTCTGCTATGATAGCTACAAGTCATTAAGGAACGAGGTTAGCCAGGAAATTTAATAGTGGTGTATTACCCCTATTCCAAAGTGTATTGTTTAAATCAGAGTTTTGCAGCGGAGAAGTAATCCGAGGATGAGTTAACAGACAAATTCTAAGCTGAAGGTTAGGGAACAAGGATACTTGTAAAGTCGTTGTCAGATGAACCGCAGGAAAGGCAATAAGTGCCCAATTATTGAACCACAGAATAGCAGTGACGACTCGAACTTATCATAAGTTCTAACAGGAAATTTTTTTAAAGTTAAGCTGAGGAATACTATGAACTTCGAAACTCATGAGGAAAGGGAATCGAAGCAGTTTATGAATATAAGGTAAGAAACAAGAAAGATGTGTTCCTAGCACATTAAGTCTAACACAATGGAAGTCACCGCTAATACGGTAATCTAGCTATTTTAGCTCAGTAACTTCAAGTGGACTTGAAGAGTAAGTTTAGTCAAAAAGGATTATGCATAAGGCAACATCAGTAAAGGTTGCACTTGCAAGAGGATATTTTTGAATTTGAAGCATTGATCAGAAACGACAATGCAGTGGCATATGAGTTTAATCCACGTTGTAGCCTGTTATGTCAACATGTCACATGTACCAGGTTATGTTTAGTATTATGTATACTTATCAGGCAGTGTTTATACTACTCAGATAGTAGTGTAACAGATTTACAGTTATGTGACATGTAGTAGTAACCGTGGTACGCAGTCAGGAATGTTTATGAAATTCTGGCCAGGCAATAACACAGAGTTAACAGGTTCTGAACCAAACAGGTTCTGAACAATAACTTAGCACAATTAAAAACAGTTAAGTAGCAGAAATTAAAAGTGCAGGAAAGCTAAAGAACACAAGGTTTGTTAACCCAGTTCGGAGTAAACACCTCCTACTCTGGGGGATACCAATCCAGGAAGGAAATCCACTATTGGAATTAATCCTTAAGACTCAGACACTGACTCCCAGTTCCTATCCCAAGCAATCAACTTCCACCTAGTCAGACTTCTACCCAACTCTTGAGTATTAGTAACCACTAACTTCCTATTCAAGCAACTGCAACCCAGCCACTTGAACAACCCTGAAAACTACCCTGTTTTGAATAAAACTTCAATAACAAACCTTCATTCGTACCTACAGGCTTAGAATGAATTTACAACTCAATAAAAACACTAAACCAACTCAAACACTGAGTGGTGCACAAATAAAGCTAACAGCTTAAAACTCTAAGACTCTATTCTCTGATTTTCTTCAATAATGCGTATATCTTGAATAGCAGCAAAGCACTCCTTATATAGCCTTCAGTCAAGCAGCATAAAACTCAATCCAATCTTCTAAATTGATTTACTTCTGAATTATGAATGATCCAATAAGGAACCAAATAAACCAGGAAAGTATCTTGCCAAGATTTATTCTGAAAAATATGAGCATTCATAAAAACGTGCCAAATCTTCATTAAATCTTCACCAATTCAATCATCATTCTATAAGATATATGCGTGGATAAATCCTTGTTAAATCTTGCAAAGATTCGCGCCAAAACAATTCAGAAAAACCAGCTTCTGATGAAGTCAACGAAAGTCAACGCGGGCATCAGACTCACATTTCAGCTTCTGAAGTGCTACAGTGCGTCTGAAGGTGCTTTCAGCTTCTGAAGGTGATTTCAGCTTCTGAACAGCTTCAAATCAAAAAACTTGTAACTGAAGACTTGTTCTAAACATTGAGATGCTTCTATTCAACACATTGGATTTGCCAAAACATGCAGCCAACTCCAAAATACTCAACAGTTTAAGTAGGAAGATTTTGACCAGAACAGGTTTGTTGTTATCAACATATCTTAGTCGAGGAGTTCGGAAATTCTTGAACTTAATGTTCACCAGTAGAGGAAGGAGAACTTTCTATGCAGATCAAAAGTCACTCTTAGTCTACAGTAAAGGGTTACGTAAGTTCAGGTTATGAATAAAGAATTGAGAGTTTAAGTGTGCTATTTTGGTAGCAATCAGAGTAGAGTTTTCTTTTGAAAACAAGGAGTGTCTTTGAATGACATGAGTTAAGTTATAGACAGGTTTCATGAGAATAGTTTTACTCACCCCGTTACGACCAAGGTATATCTTGAATGATGCAAGATTGTCAGAATCCTAGTAAGGAGGAAAATTCCTGAATCACAGAGATACGCGTTGTCGTCAACTAGTTAAGGCGGACACGAGTAGCCTAAAGATTTCTCGAAGGAACGGAAGTAATGCTTACGGTTGTGATGAGTGTTACGCCAGGATGTCAGAAGGAGGGAGCAGGTACCATAAGTGATGCCTCCTCCTTGTATCGAATAATGGAGGTAGTTGCAGTAGTCTTTACTTCCAGTTGAGAATACTCAATATCAGGTGCTTTTCAGTGTAAGGATAATTCTATATAAAGAATGGTACGAGTGTAACTATAAGATGCCGTCTTGCGAGGCAAAAGTCAAAGATAAGGATTCGGTGGAATTAATTGAAGAGAATAAATTGACCCGATGTCGTCAGGGTAAGACCAAGTGGTCAATGAAGGAACCTTATGAATTCAGTACGAGTATCCAATGCTTAATAACCTTAAGTTGGATTCGCACTAAGTGTGTGAACAAGAGTTATAGTCAAGTGAGTCGAGTATTGGTTCAGACAACCATACATCCTACTATGTAAGAATTGTGTAATGTACCTCAAGTCCTTCAATTAAGGAAGAGATTGTCAAATATTTTGACTTACAGATATGGAAACCATGGTTAGGGAACATTTTTAATCAGTCAGGTGTAATCAAGGTGCATGGATAATCTATATGTCAGACCATAGAGTAGCCATGGAAATCCCGATAGGCATTGAATTGGAGATTTGGCTAGTAAAGAAAGAGGTAGAAAGGATCTATTCATTCATGATCTCAGGAGAATTTTAAATTTCGAGGACGAAATTTCTTTAAGGGGGGTAGAGTGTAACATCCCGCTTGGACGTAACGTTTATCAGTATCAGAGAATTATGAGCGAGTAGGGGCAGAATTGTAATTACGAGATGGAAGGGTTTTAAATAGGGGAAAGATAAGATTTTCTTCATATCCTCATATTCCTTCTCTCTCTAGAATTCAGATTTTCTCTCCCTCTCTCTCTAGGATTTCGGCTATCACCAACAACAGCCCTTAATCCACCAGGTTTGCAATATTCAATCTCTTGTATGTTAAGCAAGCTTTTGGGAAATGTTGGGTATTTGAAGGTTGGCTACATGTTTGGTAAAATCAAAATGTACAAGCAATGTGTCTTCAGAAGCAATTTGTGCTTCAGTAGCTGAAAATATCATTTTGTGCATCTTAAGAAGCTGGGTCAGAAGCTACAGTACTTCAGAAGCTGATAACTTTGCCTTCAGATGCTGAACTGTTCATCAGACGCTGGTACTGTTCATCAGACGCAGAACTGGTCTTCAGACGCACTGTTCAGACGTTGACTTCTGTTGACCTTCAGAAGCTGCATTTCAGAAGCTGAATTTCTGCGTTCTTTCTGTTAATTCTTTCTGTATCTTTTGAAGTTTGTTTGAAGTTTTATTCAGGCTAATGGTTCTAGAAGGTTGAGTAATTTTACGTGAAGATCTTGTTGAAGATTAGTTTCTTTTATTTATGAATATATTTTCAAAGGAATCTTTGCAAAATATATTTCAGAAATATATTTCCTTCTATGAGCTTCTAAAGAATTTCAGAATTATATCTTTGAAGATTATATTGTTCAGAATTATGTGTGCTGCTGAAGACTATTTAAGGAGGACGATGCATTTGAAGACTTGATTGAAAAAACCAGAAGTTAACATTAAAAGAGTCTTTGTGTTTTTTGAGTCTGTAAGCTTTAGGCTTTGTTTTGTACACCACTCATCTGTTAGAGTTGGTTTAGTTTGTTTTGAGTTGTAATTCACTTAAAGCTTTTAAGCACAAGTGATGTCTTTGATGTTTTGAAGTGTTGAAGTGTGACTTCGTATTTGTTTTGTTGAAGTGTCTGATAATCACTGGGCTGTGATTACTTGATTGGGAAGTAAGTGGGTTCTTATATCTAGGAGTTCCTAGGTAGAAGTCTATACGGGTAGTGATTAAGTGATAAGGCTGGAAAAACAGGGGTTGTGACTTGAGTCTTAGAATTAATACTACTTAGTGGATTTCCTTCCTGGATTGGTATCCTCCAGATGTAGGTAAAGTTTGCACCGAACTGGGTTAACAAATAATTGTGTTCTTTATCTTCTGTCTGTTTTATTTTCTGCTTCTGAACTATAGTTTTTCAGACTCTGTTTTTTAGTTCAGAACCAGTTCCTGCCAAAATTTCAATTGGCATCAGAGCTGGCACCCTGCCTGTATTTGGGTGAGCTCTAGGGAAGATATTTTCTGGCATAATGAAGAAGAAGACAGGATCTGATGAGAAAAGCAGTCAATCCAAAGGTGTTCAGTGCCATGAATGTAAAGGATATGGTCACATTAAAACTGAATGTGTCCCATACCTCAAGAGACAAAAGAAAAGCTTGGCTGTTGCTTGGTCTGATAACTCAGAAGGAGAAGAGAATGAGTGTGCTAAGCTTGTTGCTGCCTTTACTGGTAAATGCATGACTGATAATGAAGATATGGTTTCAGAAGCATCATCAGAGTCTGAAGAATCATCTGATGCTGAATCCAGTGATGAAGAACTGTCTTACAAAGAACCTGCTGAGTTTTGCAAGAAGTTGCATGCTCAATTTGCAGAAGTGTGCAAGCTGATGGAAGAACAGAAGAGAACTATCAGCTAACTTCAGTCTGAAAGATGTGACCATCTAGCTCAAATTTCTGATTTCAAAGATGAGGTAACCCAGCTGAAATCTCAACTTGAAAATATGAAGAAGCAAGTCAGAATGATGAACTCTGCTATTGATGTGCTAGATGAGATTTTGGAGAATCAGAATCAAGGGAAACCAAATGGCATAGGATTTGTTGATAAGACTCTGAACATCAAACAGCAAAATCCTGCTAAGAGGTTCATACCTGCTGATGATACTTATGTTCCACTGATGATCAAACCTAAGAACAAACCTCATGAATCTAAAGACAAGAAGGCTTCTCATCCTTGGGTATGTCATCACTGTAGTAAAAAGAGACACATTAAGCCTTTTTGTTACAAGTTGCATGGATACCCCAAGCACTTTCAACAAAGAAAGTCTGAACATGTTGCAGTCAATGTCAAGAAGATATGGAGACCTAAATGTGCAAGTGTTGCCCAGAATCTGAAAGATAGGAAAGGAAATGTTGTTGCTGCTGACAGCAGGCCCACTCCTGTAGCAAAGAAGATTTCTGTTGCTGGACCATCTAAAGTCTGGAGCAAGGTTTTGGTTCCTGTCCCTGTTCAGAAAGCACTAAAAGGAGAGGAAGTAGTTCCTAGTAAGTCTGAAGATGTTGTTAAGCATGATACCATGCCCTATGTTCAGTGTGCTGAGGATGATGAATATGTTACTGATATAAAAGCCTTAGATGGGAAGCAATTTGAAAATTTGAGGGGCCAACTAGGCAAATTTGTTATGAGCTTTTTCTGATCTTCTGAGGAGACTTTGTGTGGATACTGTGTGATTCTGATAAGTCTGTTTCAGAAGCTGTTCAACAGTTCAGGGGGGGTTGGAGTTTCTGAATGTCTGTTTCAAGGGGAGTTCTTGAGTGATGTGTTTCAGGGGGAGAAGCTGTACCTCAGAAACTGCTGTTGTATGTTGAAGGGGGAGTGTTTTGTGTTGTGGTATTTGTGGTACTTCAGAAGTTGAAGTTGTTTGTGTTTACATAGCATTTAATCTGCTGTTGACTCTGGTGCTATGTTTAAATATGTGTAGTTCTTCATGGTTGAATATTTTGGTTGAGTGAAGAACTTATCTTTGTGGTCCATTTGATTTTAGCCAAAAATTTGCCAAAGGGGGAGATTGTTAGGTATTTTAAGGTTGACTACATGTTTGGTAAAATCAAAATGTACAAGCAATGCGTCTTCAGAAGCTGGGTCAGAAGCTACAGTACTTCAGAAGCTGATAACTTCGCTCTGTGAAGCCACTGCGCTCTGCAAAGGTCTTCATATGTAGAACTGTTCATCAGACGCTGGTACTGTTCATTAGACGCAGAACTGGTCTTCAGGCGTTGACTTCTGTTGACCTTCAGAAGCTGCCTTCAGACGTTGACTTCTGTTGACCTTCAGAAGCTGCATTTCAGAAGCTGAATTTCTGCGTTCTTTCTGTTAATTCTTTCTGTATCTTTTGAAGATTTTTTTGAAGTTTTATTCAGGCTAATGGATCTAGAAGGTTGAGTAATTTTACGTAAAGATCTTGTTGAAGATTAGTTTCTTTTATTTATGAATATATTTTCAAAGGAATCTTTGCAAAATATATTTCAGAAATATATTTCCTTCTATGAGCTTCTAAAGAATTTCAGAATTATATCTTTGAAGATTATATTGTTCAGAATTATGTGTGCTGCTGAAGACTATTTAAGGAGGACGATGCATTTGAAGACTTGATTGAAAAAACCAGAAGTTAACATTAAAAGAGTCTTTGTGTTTTTTGATCTGTAAGCTTTAGGCTTTGTTTTGTACACCACTCATCTGTTAGAGTTGGTTTAGTTTGTTTTGAGTTGTAATTCACTTAAAGCTTTTAAGCACAAGTGATGTCTTTGATGTTTTGAAGTGTTGAGGTGTGACTTCGTATTTGTTTTGTTGAAGTGTCTGATAATCACTGGACTGTGATTACTTGATTGGGAAGTAAGTGGGTTCTTATATCTAGGAGTTCCTAGGTAGAAGTCTATACGGGTAGTGATTAAGTGATCAAGCTGGAAAAACAGGGGTTGTGACTTGAGTCTTAGAATTAATACTACTTAGTGGATTTCCTTCCTGGATTGGTATCCTCCAGATGTAGGTAAAGTTTGCACCGAACTGGGTTAACAAATAATTGTGTTCTTTATCTTCTGTCTGTTTTATTTTCTGCTTCTGAACTATAGTTTTTCAGACTCTGTTTTTTAGTTCAGAACCAGTTCCTGCCAGAATTTCAGGAAAGATTGAAACAAGAGGATCTAAGGAAAACCAAGTCAAGAGGAAGAGTTCCAAGACTAAGGTTTTGGTATAAGGAAGCTTGGCAAGACCAGCAACTACATGGTGAGTTCCATAGAGTAGCTTAACCCTTTTGGGTCATTATTGTGTGAGATTCACAACAAATTGCTAAGGTTTAGGAAAAAGAATAGTTTTCCCCTTTCCTCGTAACTCCCTTAGCGAGTTCATGGAACATTTCGTACAAATAAAACTTCCATAGAACTCATCAATGGAATTTTCATATCGATGACCATATTCATAATACTCTAAAAAACAACTGAAATTTGGTAATTAGGGTGCTTCTTTAAAAAATAATAAACCACAATGTGGAGTCTCCTTTAATTTTTCGATCCAATAGGAGTGCAATCATCATTCTTTGCTGGCGAGAATCATTTGACTTGCTATTTCTTCGATCCAATAGGAGTGTGGTCATGCTCAAATTTAACAAAAGAGAATTAATACCTCAACTTTCCAAAACCGAGTTCATATATAAAATGAGACCAAAAATGTCATAGTAATATCTCAAATCTAATCGACTCATTAAAAATAAATCACATACGATTCACATAATGAAGAAAAATGATCTATTTAAAAGAAGTCATATTAAGATCATAAAATTCTTGCGTTCAGATGTTACAACATTCCTGATACTAACTCAAATTAAAAACAACCATCAACTCCATAAATTGAAGAGTAGAAAAACATATACAAAAATTAATATACTCCCTTCATTTTTTATATTTTGATGTTTTAACTTTTGATACAAGTTTTAAGGAGTAATTAAAGTATATAAATATTTGTATATTTTGTACTAAAAAATCCTTATTTATGATTAAATTCACATGTGACAAGTCAAAGGTCACAACTCATTTAATAGTTTTATGGTGTGTTTTTCAACAAGGGTAAACTTGGGAAAAATATTAAATATACTAAAACATCAAATACTTTGAAATATAGTTGAAGTCTTAAAACATCAAAAGAAAAAAAGTGGAGGGAGTATGTAAATATAGTAAGTATTATAAATGTATTCAATTACATCTCATCATTATACATTAATTACTACCGTTCATTTCTTTAAATCAAGTAAGTGAAAACTTAGCAAGAAAACAGAGTACGTCCATGAGATTCTAAACACAAGAAAAAAGGTCTTCCCACACTAAACACATACACCATACGCATTTGAATGAGGACAAATATTTATCTTCCAAGAAGGAGACTCCTGCAACATGATGATTAATTGGACCATGGTACATGACTTCATAAAAGAATACAGGATATTGCTAGACAACAATATCATATCTTTAGTCAAACCCATTTGTTATATGATTAGCAATTGATACTTGATACAAATTGATACTATAGCAAAACATTATATCTAAACCGCTAAAAACATTCAGATTCGTACTAACAGTCTTATTGGAAAATTGCTCTTCTCTCATACACTTTTGTTCATTTCCACGTGAACTGACGAAAATACCTCCAACATGAGTTAACTTACATTTGGTATATCCTAACGTGAGTTAAGTCACGTTGGGATATAACCTACGAGTTAATTCACGCCGCGTGACTTAACTCATGCTGAAAATACCCCAACGTAAGTTAACTCATGTTGGGTTGCAATGTCAAATTTTAGATAGATTGAAAATGCAATATCCAAAACAAGCATATTGTTGTTTTTGGATTTCCAAACTGTTGTATTTGGATTTCCAAATTCTATTTTGAAATAGAATATCTACCGAAGTTGTTACTAGGTTGAGTCACGACCAGGTCGCTCTCTTTAAGACGTTTCGTGGCACTGCCCAAAATTGTGCAAGGCAGACTATCAACCACGCCGCCTCCAGGATAAAACAAGCCCAGCTACAACTGTGCGGTTAACTACTGCACTGTAGAAAACCGTTCGAGATTTACACCTTCAATATGGTACTAAGACCACTCTTTAGTACTGAAACCACTTTCTAATATGGTACTGTGACCACTTTATTATGGTGCTAAGACCACTCAAATATGGTGTTATCACCATTCTAACCTTTAAGTTCTCCAAAATGTCAATATGGTACTACGACCACTCAAATATGGTGATACCACCATTCTAACTTTTTAACTTCTCCAAAAATATCGAAAGAATATTTATATACCGTTAAGATCATTCTTAATTTCGACGGGACATTATTATTTCAGAAAGGGACTATGATCTTAAAAGTACTCTTTATTCCGAAGGGACATATATTATCGAAGGGACTATGTTCTTAAGACCTTTCTTAATTCCGAAGGGACATTATACCGAATAGGGACTAAGGTCGTAAGAACACTCTTAATTCCGAAGGGACAGAAAAAGAAGATGAGGAGAAGAATAGCTCGTTAACACAAGCTGGAGGGAGAAGAGAGAAAGAGTTCTCGACAACTCAATAGAACTCTTTGGTGTGATTTTTGAACTGAGTGGAGTCCTCTATTTATATAGAGATTTTGTAACTGTTTTAGCTAAAATTGCGGCAGCAGTCACTCTAATGGATAAGATCAAAAAGAAACTTCATCATTAATCAGTTCAACAATACTTGTGGATAAGATCAAAAAGAAACAAATCCACAAAAATGGAGGAAACAAACTCATTGGATATGAATGAATGAAAAATAGGAAGTTCAGTTGAATTCTCAAACTTTATCACAACCAACATAAACTAAAATTGTGGGAAGTGATATCTATGAATAAAAATAATAATTACTATTATTTTTATCATTATAAAGTATTTAAAATTAAATACCACAATTTAAACACTACTAATGTGTGTGTTCTATTTTATGTGGGACCCCCACTCTCTATTTTTTCAATTCACATCACACTAGCTCAAAGTCTTTTTACTTGGTGTTTAATCATTCAATTTCCTTCCAACTTCACACCAATGTTCCAACAATCCCCCACTTGAATTTAAAAAATGGTTTCAATAGTAACGTCAAAACGTTTCTATAAGGTTGCTAATAAACAAAGGTGTCGCCTACAACTTGAACCTTTGCATAGCGAATACTATTCCGATTCAACAAGAGTTGCTTACAGCATTGAACTCTATCTCAGACATAGAGTCCGCACACAAACCTTTTCCTAAGGTGTATTCTAAAAGCCCGTGCGTTTATGGCCCTGCACGTTTATCCCAGTTTTAACGAACGCTCTAGGTATTCTGCCTCAAAATTCCATAGGAACCGGCCTCAGTTCCACATTCGTATAGGTGAGTCTATCAAGAGTACTCCTGTAGCTATGTACTCCACTCAACATAGAGTATAGATCTCATTAAGAGTTTCTATTATCTCATCCTTCTGTCGCTGCAGGATTCATGCTTTCTTAATTTTCTCATAGCATGTTCTATCACTCATGACTTGTTATTACCCATTGAACCTATTTCTTGGGATCTCCAGTCATTTAGGTCGGGTTACCATCACTTGTGATCTTTAGGCATTAGTCCCATCCTATTGGATGTGTTTATGACTTTCTTTCTAGTTATTCCTTTCGTCAAAGGATCAACTAAGTCTTCATCAGTACGTACATGATCTACTTTAACCGTTCCTATTGAGAGTAGCTAGCTCTCTAATTGTTATGTGTTCGTGCCTTAATAATTGTCTCTTACTATTGTAGTAACGATTCTCAATTTTGTAATAGCTGCAGTACTATCACAATGAATTAACACTTCTGCAACGGTTTTACCCACTAGGGGATCTCAACTAGCAAGCATTTTCTCAACTTGCTTCTTCACTAGTTTTCTCTAGTGTTCTCATCTCAGATCATTCCAGTGTGGATTGAGTCAATATCATATGTTTCAACAAACAACTCCTCCAGTGATGCTCAATGTGCAGCCACTGGTCGCTTAAGACTCATCTGAAGGATGTTCTATTTTGTATCTTGTACCATTCAAGTACAATAGGATACTCCTCATAATGTAATCCTAGAGTCATAGTCTTCTTAAGGCACCTTATGACTCTTTCAATAGCATGTTAATGCTTCTCACTTGGTCTACTAGTAAACTTGCACAAGAGTTCCACGACATAGGCAATGTCGGGTCTAATACATTCAGTGACATATCTAAGGACTGCCAATGATGCTCGCATATTCTATTTGTCTAACACCACCTCAAGTGTTCTTGAAGAGTTTTACACTTGGATCATAAGGTGTGCTTGCAAGTTTATAGTCACATAATTAAATTTCTTAAGATCTTGTGAGATTGATCAAAAAATTTCTTTTTTTTTTTTTTTTTTGATATAGTAATCTTGAAACCAAGAATTACTTCAACTTCGCCTAGGTCTTTCTTATCAATGTTGTTGATAAACAATGATTTCTCATAATTTATAGCATGAATCTTTGAACCAAATATGAGCAAGTCGTCTACATAGAGACATATGATCGTGCAAATGTTATTTCCATATTTGTAGTGAATACATTTGTCACTTTCATTCACTTTATATTCATTCGATATCTTTAGGTTGTCAAAATTTCCATGCCAATTCTTAGGAGGTTATTTTTAGACCATGCAAAGATTTTTCTAACTTACTGACCTTGTTTTCTTGTCCATGAATCACAAAAACCTTCGGGTTGTTCTATATAAATTTCTTCTTCTAATTCACCATTTAAAGAGGCAGCTTTCACATTCATTTGGAGTACTATGAGTTATGCACATCGGCTAAAGGGACTAGTATCTCTCATGAATATGATTCAAGTGACTGGTGAATGAGTGTCGAAGAAATCTATATTTTTTTCTTTGCCTAAAACCTTTTTCTACAAGGTGAGCCTTGTATTTAGCAACCGAACCATCAGGTTTTAGTTTTTCATGTCCAAAATTCAAATACAACCAACTGGTTTGCAATTAGGAGGCAAGTCAACTAAGAGTCGTGTTTCGTTAGACTCTAGAGAATCCATTTCATCGTTTACTGTTTTTTTTTTCTTTTCAAAAGTTAGCATCCAATGAAGATAAAGCTTCTTGAAGGCCAGATGGATCCTCTTCCAATATACAAACCATATAACTAGGTTTATACTCTTTAGCAATTATAGCTTTCTTACCTCTTTGAGGTTCTATAACATCTCGTACGATGTTTTCATAACTGTTTATGATTACTGGAATGTGATCAGATGCAGTGCCCCCACTAGCTCTCAATTTAAAAGGGGAAATTACTTTGCCCCCACTAATGGCGTGCTTCCATTAGCACCCCACTATTCTTTATTTAAAGGGGTATTTATTTACATAGAAATCAGTATCGTTTAATTCTATGCTCACTTTAGCATTTAGGTTTTAAAACTTACATGCTTCGTTATTTATAGCATACCTAATGAATACACATTCATAGGCTCTACTAGTGAGTTCAATTTTCTTGGGGTCCAGAATCCAAATATAATCCAGACAATCTCAAGTTCAAAAAATAAGACAAGTTGGGTTGTCTTTTCTTCAAAACTTCTTAATTAGAAATTTTGTTCTTAGACTTGGGTACTCTATTCAACATAAATTTCAATTTTCGTTATAAAAATTGAACGTATCAAGCGTATCAATTTTATTTTTCAAAATTTACAGTCATATGATAAAATATATTTTTATCATTTCTAGTTTATGTGTCATCAAGTTCGCACATATCATAATTTATTAAGTTTAGAGGTTCAAATTCTCTAAACACTGATTTATATGAACTTTTGGTTCATTCATCTTGACTGCAAAAAATAAAATTTTCTAGTCATATAACTTTGGAATTAAGTCCAAGTTACTCAAGTTTAAAATTAAACGCTTGTTCATATGACAAATTTTGACATGTCAAATATTAAAATCACACAACTTATAAAATAGAAGGAGAATTTAATTTTGAGCATATCATCAAAGGTGCAGTCTTTCCCCAACAAGAACGCATGATGCACAAGTCTCTTTTTAAGTCCGAGTCAACTCAGTCTTATTCAATAGAAATCTGAAATTCAGATTCTTTCTTATTTTGGAGCATGCATCACGTCCTAGAGAATAATTTTCTTTTCGGAAATGATTTGCAACTTCACATCTCCAATGCCAACGAATTTAATGTTGTTATAATATACTAACAACACTTTCTTATTTACAGCAGTAGCATATGTTTTTGAACATAGCATAATCATAACAAACACAGCACGACGCTAATGTTTATCCACCATTCACTTAATTCACCAACGAGATTGATTTAACTAGTTATATCAGTGAATTTCTTTTTAGTTAGGTTAGGCAGCGGAGCAACAATTTACTTGCGGGACATATGACCTAGTTTCTCACAATTGTATTAAAAATACATTGTGAACTAGTGTCATTTCTTGATGGTGGCTGCTGATTTTTAATTTAGGACCCTTTTGGGGTTCCTATTCTCTTGGCAATTAGAGTTATTTATTCACAGTGCGGTTCTGATTTTTTTAAAATAGTTTTTAAACAAAAATTCAAAATCGCATATGTGAATTTCTGAGTGTTGTTGTTATAACAACAAGCACTTCATTGTGTTCAGTATATAGATGCATTTCTATAGCCTTTTTATCCTTCTTGTATTTAGGGACAATAAAACTCGAGTTAGTAATTTCTTCGGTAGACATGGCAGAAGGAAACGTCTTAAAATTGTTGTTTTTGGATTTCCAAACTGTTGTATTTGGATTTCCAAATTCTATTTTGAAATAGAATATCTACCGAAGTTGTTACTAGGTTGAGTCACGACCAGGTCGCTCTCTTTAAGACGTTTCGTGGCACTGCCCAAAATTGTGCAAGGCAGACTATCAACCACGCCGCCTCCAGGATAAAACAAGCCCAGCTACAACTGTGCGGTTAACTACTGCACTGTAGAAAACCGTTCGAGATTTACACCTTCAATATGGTACTAAGACCACTCTTTAGTACTGAAACCACTTTCTAATATGGTACTGTGACCACTTTATTATGGTGCTAAGACCACTCAAATATGGTGTTATCACCATTCTAACCTTTAAGTTCTCCAAAATGTCAATATGGTACTACGACCACTCAAATATGGTGATACCACCATTCTAACTTTTTAACTTCTCCAAAAATATCGAAAGACCACTTTATTATGGTGCTAAGACCACTCAAATATGGTGTTATCACCATTCTAACCTTTAAGTTCTCCAAAATGTCAATATGGTACTACGACCACTCAAATATGGTGATACCACCATTCTAACTTTTTAACTTCTCCAAAAATATCGAAAGAATATTTATATACCGTTAAGATCATTCTTAATTTCGACGGGACATTATTATTTCAGAAAGGGACTATGATCTTAAAAGTACTCTTTATTCCGAAGGGACATATATTATCGAAGGGACTATGTTCTTAAGACCTTTCTCTTAATTCCGAAGGGACATTATACCGAATAGGGACTAAGGTCGTAAGAACACTCTTAATTCCGAAGGGACAGAAAAAGAAGATGAGGAGAAGAATAGCTCGTTAACACAAGCTGGAGGGAGAAGAGAGAAAGAGTTCTCGACAACTCAATAGAACTCTTTGGTGTGATTTTTGAACTGAGTGGAGTCCTCTATTTATATAGAGATTTTGTAACTGTTTTAGCTAAAATTGCGGCAGCAGTCACTCTAATGGATAAGATCAAAAAGAAACTTCATCACTAATCAGTTCATCAATACTTGTGGATAAGATCAAAAAGAAACAAATCCACAAAAATGGAGGAAACAAACTCATTGGATATGAATGAATGAAAAATAGGAAGTTCAGTTGAATTCTCAAACTTTATCACAACCAACATAAACTAAAATTGTGGGAAGTGATATCTATGAATAAAAATAATAATTACTATTATTTTTATCATTATAAAGTATTTAAAATTAAATACCACAATTTAAACACTACTAATGTGTGTGTTCTATTTTATGTGGGACCCCCACTCTCTATTTTTTCAATTCACATCACACTAGCTCAAAGTCTTTTTACTTGGTGTTTAATCATTCAATTTCCTTCCAACTTCACACCAATGTTCCAACACATATATATTACTGAGGGCTACATCCTGTATAAGCACTGTATTTTCCTCTCAACAAAAAAAGCACTGTATTTTCTTATTTTATTAATCATTTTATAGCATACAACTTATAAGTGAGGGCTACACCATATTTTGACAAATGACTCCTTTATATTCCATTTACAAATCATTGTTTCAAATTTTAATTATCAGATGCTGCTGACATATGTATCTAGCGAATTGCATAACCTTTTCATTGTCTAATTTTTTTTATGGTATGTAATCAATCAATAAACAGTGATTGCAAGTTGCAAATCTTCAAAATTCTGAGTTTAGATAGTGACATTAGTGTGTCACGCATTACTAATATCCAGAGCATATAATATGATAAATTGATGACATGCATAACATATGCCACATTACTGTTCTAGGTTTCAACTGTGATCCGGAAGGGATGTGGGAAAAGACACCACTTGTCTTTAAATGGGTCATCATCAACCCAAATGTTAAAAAATGAACTATATTATCTACATTGCAACCCGACGTGAGTTAACTCACGCGGGGGTATTTTCAGCGTGAATTAACTCACGTAAGTTATATTTCAATGTGACTTAACACACGTTGAGGATATTTTTGTCAGTTCACATGGGAATGAACAAAAATGTATGGGAGAAGAGCAATATTCGTCTTATTGGTGTAGGCTTGTTTTCTTAAGAATGGACGTCCCCGGTCCTTTTCTTCCCTAGTCTCTACTCAAAATACAAACAGTTTCAATAGAAACCAAACTAAAGAAACACTCTTTTCGTTCATTCTTCAAGGGAATAGGCATAAATGAAAAGCCCTCATAGAAAATAAATTATTCTTCATAGAAACTTGTTTCGCTATAAAAAAATTATAAATGAATGAATTGTACACGACATCATTGAATTATCATGAATAAAAAATTTAATTCAAAAATAACCTCGATAAACCGAACAAATAACTTTATTGATGACTTATTGACATAAAACCGCGATGGGCAATCGATAAGCATTGAAAAACTTCTGAATTTAGAACAAATTAAGATATTGAAGCCATTATTATTCCAAAATAAATAGCAATACAATTTGTTCCGACCACTAAAAATTGCCTTTATCAAATCAACTTCAAAATATATCTGAACATACCCAAACAAATATATCACGTTTCAATTAAAAGAAGACCATTCATGTTCTAACCAACCAAAGGATTGTATCAAAATCAAAAACAAATTGAAAGAGATCAGTAACTTATGATTCAAGGTCTTAAGTGAGACTTTGGGTCTTATAAGACCCCAACAACTTTTCTTCCCAATGGGGGTACCTAATATGTATCAAGTCTTAAAAGTTTAAGACTCCCCATTGGGAATGGTCTTAATTCTTTTATCCTTTTCTTGTTCCTGGGTGGGAACCGCCTTGCGGTTACCTCGCCCTCTAACTTCCTCAAACCGCCCTTCAGTCATGCGTTTGAATATCCTGCCTTCCTTTCTTGTACTCGCCCATGTGCAGGGCACATGATTTCTTCAAGCCATTAAGTATTTCCCTTATTTAGGACGGAGGTGTATAGTTATATATCATATGATGATCCATGAGCTTTTAGGGTTGTAATAGATATGAATCTAATATTTGTTATTATGTTTTCTTTTAAGCTCACTATGAACCAAACTCTTGTGTTAGGTTATGTTGAATTTGTCATGCGATAGTTATTTTTAATTGATGTCACTTGGTGTTTAACACTTTTAGCTGTTGTACATTTATGTTACATGTTTATTATGAGATTTGATCAACTTCAGTTCATTCAAAATCAAAATAGTTTATTGAATAGATTTGAAATGGCTAAGTATTTAGGCATAAAACTTAGAACCATAAATTTAAGAGCAAATTGCAGTCACCTTTCCCGAGGTTTTATTAAAAGACACTCACACCCCCTCTAGTTTGGAAAAAACATTTACCTCCCTTGACTTAACACCGTTAGCATGACTTAAGTTTTCTCTACATCCCTCTCCTACTCTCAGACATCCAATTTTAAACCCTAATTTGTATTTTCTCCCAAAAGTTAGGAATATGAAACAATGCCACCAAAATTCATTTCACTCTGACCTTTCATCACCTTTCCACCAAAACACACCTTGTCGTTCGCCCTTGTCTCTTGATTCTTGCTTTAACTCATAAACAACAATTATGGTTTTATCTTTCTCATTCACATACAAAACCAGTCATCTTAGACATCATCTTACACCGTCTTTTTCCATCGTTTGTCAACAGGTTAGTTGAATATTTCATTCTTATCAATTTTTAATAATTTTTGGCCCTAGATTCTCACATATTTGTCGTGTGGCTATGTTTAAGGTGGGTTAGCATATGGAGAATAATCGGCATGATGAACCAGAACCGGGATGTGTGCATTTGCTTCTAAACTGTGCAGGGGATGTAACTTTGCCACTACGAAGTATTGATCCTAACCATTACTTGTATCTTGATTTGATCGATGATATTCATAGATTGCTAGATATTCCCAATGGATGCAACCATGTTCGATATTTTTAGTCAGGATAAGAAACAAAATGGATGTTTCTTTTAATTTGCCAATTTTTTTAGTGAGGATAACAAACAAAATTGTGTCATGAGTATCTATCATCTTGCAAACCAATGTGCATGCTGCCTTTATAATGGGACGTTCCTTTTTGTTTGATTGAGAAAAATCAAAACTCCTTTTATGCATTATTATAGAAACAACATCCATGCACTACATGTATATATGGCTTACATAATACCCAATTCATCATAGTTTTACATTATATTATCAACACATACAAACAAACCAACAATTAATCAGTAGTATGTATCCTAATTCAAGCTCATTTTTATGCATTGTAGAAACAGCTACCATGTCCTCATAATACATTTTTATTTCTCCCGCAATTACCAATCTCAAGTTCCATTGATTTGAAACACAACTTCAGTTCCATTGCTTGATGCTACTGGACAGAAAAAACAAATAGATTTGACTCAGACAAATCAACAAACACCTTATATTCCAAATTCATAAGCACCATGTCAAAGAACTTGAACAATAAATGCAGAAAATGAAATTGGAGAAGAATGTCACAACAAGAAAATAAATGAAATATGTAGTTTCAAAACTTAATAAAAGCATCAAATCACCTAAACTTCATAGAGCTTTGAAGAGTTGGTGAAGGAAACACGATAAAGAGAGCCGAAGAGATGAAGGAATACTGAAAATGGGGAAAACATATAAATGGTTGTGCTTATTGAGCTGGTGTATAAGAGAATTTCTAAAAACTGTGAATGAAGATGAAGGGAAAGATTTTGGTGTTCCCCGTGAAAAGTGACGGACGTTAGTGTGGAAGGGAGAAAGTGCCTCACTCGTGAAATTATTAAGGGAGGTGAATGTTTTTTTTCAAACTAGAGGGGGGTGAGTGTCTTTTAAAAAAAAACATCCGGGAGATAAGTTCAATTTGCTCTAAATTTAATGAATCATATTTAACTCTTGTAGAGTGACATTGATGAGAGCTCCGATATAACTAGAAATGTTCAAAATTGAACCAATGTAATATAAAATCATAAACAAAACCAACTCAAACAAAAAACCACAAAAAATTGTGTTTGATTCAAGTGTATTCAGACTAATTTTTCATTCAACCACGCGATTCAGTTTGATTTGCGGTTTTTGTTTTGCCACCCGAATCAAACCGCATACTTAGAGAAACACTAACTTAACTCAACTCATGTCACTCATCCCAAACTCACCGATGGCCACACCAACATATCATTTAATCGAGTCTTTTTATTTTTACCATTTTCTTTTTTAATTTTTCTGTTATTTGGT
This sequence comes from Medicago ruthenica, assembly GCA_018208015.1. Classification (NCBI taxonomy): domain Eukaryota; kingdom Viridiplantae; phylum Streptophyta; class Magnoliopsida; order Fabales; family Fabaceae; genus Medicago; species Medicago ruthenica. Next base: position 95,936,737 of record CM031374.1, read on the forward strand.
AAATTGAGCGTTTTCACTTGTTCCCTATTTTTTTAAGCAAATCCTCTACCCCAATTTAATTAAAATAAGTAAATAATTACTCCTCTATCTCAATTAAGCATTCTTGTTAAAGAATGAATTAATTCACTACCCCAATTAACTAAGCATTTTCATTAATCAATTAATTTAAGTAAATATCTATGAATTAATTTTAACTTACTATAAAAAAGGTATATAATTGTTTTTTTTTACAAGAAAAAAGTATATAATTGTTAATCGTTAATTGCTGCAGCTAATATAATCAAATTATTGACATAATTTTAAATTATGTGTTGTCTCGAAAAAAAAAACCAAACCAACTTAAAATGCATGTTTTTTATCTTACGGTTCGGATAACTTTTAGTCTCAAAATCGAACTAAACCGCATTACGAACATCCATAATTAAATACGAACATCTTTAAAAGTAATTACTCCCTCCGTCTCATTTTATTTGTCATTTTAACATTTGTTCTGCCTCAAAATAATTGTCACTTTAAAATACCAATGTAACATTTATTATTTTTTCAACTATTATACCCTTATTTATTGAAAGAGAAATGTTAACTAGTGCCCTAAGGGCACTCTTTAACAACCTTACATAGTAAGTTTTTATAGAAACTTATGAATTCAATGCATTAGAAATTGAACTATTTGACTTTTTCAATAAATATTTTCTTAACTATGAATCCTTAAAGAGTGTCTTTAGAACACTCGTTAGCAAGACCTTATCGAATTTCACTCAACGTAATTACTTCACTAACTACAATTAATTAGAGTATTTTAGTAAATAATACTAATTTTAACATTGAAAACTAGAGGTGGACAGAAATTGAAAAATCGGCCCAAACCAGCCGAACCGGATGGGCCGAAGCATGCTGGTTCGGGTCGAGCGGTTGAGTGGGTGGAGTGGTTCAGTTGAAATGGTTTGGTGTGGCTTTTAATGGTTGGTTACAGGTTGTAATATCCAACCTAATGAAAACCGTTTTCGACCGAGTCCAGCCCACATGTGGTCCAATACATCACTAAAGTCCAGCCCAAAGAAGTCCAGTCCAACCCACATATATAAGCTTGAGTTAAGAGAATATGAAACCCTAGTTCTCATTCATGTTCGTTTGTTCCTGTGGCTGCTGTTCTTTTCCTTCAAACAAAAAATGGTTCCTTTCCTTCAAATCAAACATCATCCAAAAAAACACAAATCACAAAATCGTTCATTTTCTTCCATTTTCCAGAAAAATCTTCAAACAAAAATCACAAATCAACAATGTTAATCAAGATTTTCAACCTTCCTTTCTTTTCTGTTACATAAATCCGAATCTCAATCCACTTTCTAAGATCTTTTTTGTTTGTAATTTTGTATGAATATTGCTACTCGTTGATAATATTCATCAATAGTAAATTTTAGAATTTTTGTAAATGACTTTGAAATTTAGCTTCCGTGATGTTTTGCGTTTTTTTCCTGCATACCTGTGTCAACCGAACCGCCTAAACCGCATTTCGACCAACCCGTCAAGTACCGTAACCGATCGTCTAATGGGCGAAAATGGACTCTATTTTACCAACCGCGGTTACATTTCGGTTTGGAGTTCTCGGACCGAATTCCAACCGAGCCCGACCGTTGTCCATCCCTATTGAAAACAACTCAACTAATTATTTCCTTAAAAACCGTGCACAACCCAAAACGACTATTATATTGAGCCAAATGGAGTATCAAATACATTATTTTTATTGGACGTCATGGAAAATCAATTTACACTAACATTTGAATTTATTCTTTCTCGAGACTTATACGAAAAAAGTTAAACTATATGGACTAAATTAAAAATGATAGTATCATAAGAACATAAACGAATCAAGAAAAAATTGCAAAATGAGTATGATACACAAAATGTTTAGGCTTGAATTTAACTAAAGAAAAACAAAATTTCATTTGTATATATACTGTTTTGTTGCATCCATCAATCATCATGTGGTAAAAACGTCAACTAATCTATATTTTTTTTTGGTCAAGTAATCTATATACTGTTTTGTTGCATCCATCAAGGTTTAAATCCCAAATTTCTAATTCCTCCACTTGCATGTGAGTCAAGTCATTAACTACTTAAACAAAAAAAAATATATCTACTCTCTATATATGAAATCTGATAACTGTTGCAATTATGTAACTGCCCTTCACCTAATAAAATTCTACTTCCTTAATCTTATGGGTATAACTGTCAATTTACACGCCTCTGATGGCTTAAAATGCTTCCATTTCAAATCGTCATTTTCTAACAATATTATCCAAGTCATTTAAACTACTTAATAGATGAATTAGGGGTAACTTTGACAATTACATATACAATTCAACTCTTCAGACATTCGGTAGAGTGCAAGCTATACTCCCATGCAATGCAAGCTATTACCCGCTAGGCATAAGTCATCATAGCCTATCCAGCATACACGGTTTCTCACAAAACAAATCTACACAAAAATTGCTCTGTCATTGAAGAAGATAACAGGACACACCAACTACATCAATCTCTGAATTCGTTTTTTGTTTCAGATTCAAAGGTGTGTTTCAACTTCTACATGTTCTTGCATGTTGTTATCTGTGATGTTTTAACACCAAATTTATATGTTCAAGGTTCTTTCTATATGATTTAGGTGTTTAAATATGATAATGGATTTCCTTTCTTCAACTTCGATAGATCTTTTAGGTTGCATGTTCCTTTTTTTCTTAAACTGGATTTTTAAAACCAATCATACAGGAGTATCAGCTTATTCATGTAAATCTGAACTTTTTGTCGAAATTTCAGTTGAAATGGAGTTTTTTGGGTTATTATAGAGTCTGACCAAACAAACTTATTTCATAAATACGAAAATCTGAACCTTCTGTCCAAATTTGATATGGGTATATATTTCAGTCAACTTATTTCCATGCTTAAAGTCTTAGTTTTGTGTAAAAGTGTAAATTTCTATGCTTAAAGATTCAATCTTTATGTTCAAAAATTATGTTGGGAGAAAATAATTGTGTATGCCCAGATTGAGTAACAAATAGATTCAAATGAAAGCTTACAAGATCAATGTTACAGATCTGGTACTAAATTCCATCGATGTTAAAGCTAGATGACTGGAAATAGAGAGTTTTTTTTTTGTTGTGGAGGAGAAATATGAGTAGAAGATGAGATTGACCTATTTTTCAAATTAACTCCTTTAAAAAATTTGTTTGGATAGAAATGTAGAGGAAGACGACGGGATGAAAAATACTACCTCCGTTCCTTTTTAATTGTCACTTTTTGACATTTTACACAAACCAAGACAATTAATAAATATCACTACTTTTGATACAATAATTTATACTTTTACTATAATAACCTTATTCATTTAATATATCATCTCATATATTTCTCTCTCCGTAATAAATAGCTAAGGATAAAATTGGTAAAACATTATTTAAAGTTGCATAGAACTTTGAAAGTGACAGTTAAAAAGGAACAAATTTTTTCTTCAAAAGTGACAATTAAAAAGGAACGGAGGGAGTATGATTTTTTATTGCAAAAAGATGGCCGAAAATGCATTGTTTGGTGGGCGGCGGTGTGGATTTTGGGGGTGAAGTATGGGAGGAAAACGGCAGAACCAGGGAGACAGATAGAGAAGGGCGATAGTGTGTTGAGAGAGAGAATAGAAATGCTTTACTTTTGTAATTAATAATTAATTAATGAAATATTAAGTGAAAAAATCTTTTTGTTTTTTTTACAAGAAAAAAAAAATCTTTTTGTTATTTCTCCAGATTTTGTGGTTGATAGTTTCTTTAAAAAAGGTTGATATGATAGGAGTAGTAAAAGAGAAAAATTGGTAAGTACAGTAATAATAATTGAATACTCATTTATGTCATTGAATAATTTTTTTTAGGGAATATATTAATAAAACAAATGTAAGTATATGTTTTTATACAGGACCTATATTTATCACTTATCAATTAATTAAAATTAGCATTCGAAAATATTTTTACGGATTTTCGCATATAAAAAAGATTCTATAAAAATACTATATAAAATTTCGGTTTTTAAATACTTCATGTAACCAACTAATACCTTAAAAAAACTTGATATAACTTAATTTATTTATTTATTGGAATGTTATATGTTTCCTAAATAAAAGTTAATATTTGTTTTTTAAGATATATCAATCAAATATATGAGAGAATATATTTTTTTACGAGAATATGGCGTTATATGTTTATTTATCAAATTTAATGTAAACTTTATATTAATAAAATATATGTGAGTGTATGGACTTTATATGAATAAAAGTATATGTAAGTAAAAAAAATACGGAAATATGTTAGTGTATATTTTTTGAAATTCCCAACAATTAGATTGGAAATTTTTACCATTAAGAATTGTTAGGGTTAAATGATTGTTTAGTTACTTGTAACACCCATACTAATTTTATCTAGAATATTAGCATGTGCATTAAACTGATACTGGATACATCAAAGTTTTCAATAATAATAATACAACACAATTGAATGAATACAAATTTTACTCGTTTATACAACCAATCAAGTACCATAATAAATACTTATACAAAAGTCTGATAAGCTCCTGATCTGGTACATGACGAGCAATTGCACTCCATCCAGCATCTCCCTAATGAACTCCATCACGAACCTCGTGCTTACCTGTAAACCTGCACCAGAAGGATTCAGATGAGACATAATGTCTCAGTGAGCTCCACCCAACCTATTGTTGGCAACCTCTGGGAACCTAGGGTCGCCATGCCAACTTTTGGCAATCTCGGGGAAACCTATGATCCCCAAGCCTTAACCTTACCCATATAGGGACTATTCCTGCCTGAGCCTGATAACTGCATAGTCATGAAACTAGACTATAACCTGATAACTTGGTGATCGAGGGGAAACCTAAGATCACCACCTGATAACTGATAACCAGATAACCTAGTGATCAAGGGGAAACCTAGGATCACTGCCTGATACCTGCCTGATATTACTGATATTATTATGTGATGTTTAGTCAAAAGTAAGTATATTTTTATATCGTCTCCACAGGGATTAATGCGATATCATAAACCGTTCAACACCGATTATCATTTTAAGTTAAGGGTTTAATAATTTGTTTGCTATAAACTATTCGACTTTAAAGACGTTAATAAAAACGGAGAGTAATAGGGCGTAAAAAGCGTTAGGATCAAAGTTCATCAATCAAACATCGATTATATTCTAATGATCATATATATGGATTCTAGCTTTTCTTATATACGATATTATCACGTATCACTTGACAACATCATTCGTGTCCAAATGACGTTGTGAGATCGATCGTATCATTTAATCGACGATGTCTCAATCTATTAAACGATTCGAAAGCTTTACGTTCAGACACTTTGTGTGATTATCAAAACCAAATTCCATGTCTAGAATCTCTTATTTTGATAGAATATTATTCTAAACCTAGATTCAAAAGTATTTTTCAATAGCATTTAAATCAAACATAATAATGGAAAACAAGAATAAACTCAATGATATATAAAAGGCTAGAATCATATATTTGAAAGATCAAAAGTTTACATCTAAGATTGATCGATTACCTCTAATCCCAACAAAGGGGATTTAGTTGTTCATTTTCATGACAACAATACAAAAGTGGAAAGAAAGATGGAGATCCAAAGCTAAGACTTGATTTCTCAAAGATTCTTAGTTAATCTACACTTAGATCACTTTTGCTCTATGAAGAATGCCTCTTTTTAGCCCTATTCTCTTTCTGGAAAAATATGTTAATATTCAGAAAATGAGCTAAAAGGCTTAAATACTATCTGATTTTTATAAGGCTTGCTACAGCGATGAGTTGGTCGCTGTAGCGATGGAAGATTTCTTGGCCTTTGGGTTTGCTCCACGTCAGCAAACGGGGTTCAAACCGCCCTTGGTCGCTATAGCGACCAGATCGATCGCTGTAGTGATGGAACCTTAGTTTCTCCCTGCCTAGGCGTGCTATAGCGACCAATCCTCCGCTGTAGCGATGAAGCCTTATCAATTCTTCATGTTTCTTTGCTCAATTTCAGGTCCTAGCATGCTATTTCCTGCACAAATGGATGGGGTAAGACATAGGATCAATAATTTGGTATTCGATCAATAATTCTGAGCTTATCATATGATAACTTGCAAAACAAGTAACATAAGTGCCTAAAAATATATCAAAAGATAACTTCTTTCTGGCACTTATCAAACTCTCCCCAACTTAGCTTTTTGGTTTGTCCTCAAACCAAAGAATCAAAAGGAAATTTTCAAGGCTTTGGACAAAGTTTTGAGCAATAAGCAAAAAATCTAAAGTTTGATGAAAAGTTTCTTAGATGAATGATTCAACTGTGACTGCGCAGGCAAAAGTGAAGTTTCTCATTAATCGAGATATATACTATGAATGTGACATAAGTCATGAGCACAAAATTCATATCACACAATTCAAATCAATAACATATTTATCAATGAACCACACCTAACACACTTCTTTGAAAGTAAATGAAACAAATTGAACTCATGTTGTGAGGGTTTTTGAACACACATCCGGCAACTCTGCTAACATCCTGATTAAGTTATGTGTTCATCAAAATATCATTTCAAAAATCACAAAAGCATAGATCAAAAGGTCTTTGAGGGTTGTATCTTGGCTTGGTTTCAAAATAAATGTCATATGTGGGAAAAATTGAATTCAAATGGCCAAGCATAGAGGAACATTCTTTCTATTTACACAACTTCCTCCAAAATCTCATTATCAACCCTTGGTGATATACAAAAAGTACTTTGATCTTGACAACTTTTTTGATTTATTGATTTTTTTTCTCTTTTTCTTTTCTTTTTCTTGGTTTCTTTTCTTTTTCTTTGTTGTCAAGATCAATTTTCAATTTTTTTTCACCTTTACTTGACATAAACGAAATACCTCCCTTTTCTCCCCAACTTATACAAAATGATACCCTAATTGAATGTTCCCTTATCAATAGGCAAGGGACAAATATACATGATGGTTAAGGGTTCAAAATGAAGGTAAAAATATCAGAATCCAATAGTGATTTAACTATGAACTGGATTTTGAAAAACTTGGGCAAATTCATTAAGCATTGTGCTTATGAATATTGACAGTTCATAGTTAAGGATTCTGATTCATTAGGCTCAATTGGGGTTATCAGATACTCACTTCTCACTGGGTAGGCTTTTTGTGGTCAAGTGTTTCTTCTCATTTTCAAAAGAATTCCTTGATCATTTCTGTGCTTTCATACAATTAAAACAATTTTTCAGATTTAACATAAAACAACCGAGTTAGACAAAAATACCGGTCTCCTGCATATATACATAGAACTTGAGGATTCCTCACATTTAGGTTAGTTCTAAGTGGTTCATACATAAGCATGTTATCGCGTCAAACTAAATGAGATAAATTTTGTGCAATATACTCATTTCACATTCAAATACACACCTAGAAAAACAAGAAACGAGTACCTTAGCTCTGCGCTTTGTCACAAACTTTATCATAATCACTCACCTGATACTTTGCTCAATCTTTGGCTTTCATTCAAGCACTTAACTTTTGAATTTTTTTTGACTTTCTTTCCATTGTTAGATAAAATAAAATATTAAACATAGTTTGCAATAAACATAATACAAAAATTCCAAAATACGGCAACATAAAAAGAAATAAATACTACAAAGCAAATTGTTCAGATTAAAACTAAAAAGATTAAGCCAAAAGTAAAATGAAAGAAAAATGAAGGAAAAACAGCCAGCTTGCAAAATTCTTTAGTCAGACTCCATTTGATCAGCAACTTCATGATCAATGGTCCTCGTATCCTCTGAGGAGTCATCATCATCATCATCTCCACCAGCTGCAGCTGCACTCGCCCCTCCAGAATAAAAAGGCCTGTCCACAGGCCAAGCGATATGTTCCTGAAAAAACTCCGGGGTCCAAGGTGATTGGCCTGCCTGATGCATGTGGTTCTGAATGGTGGTTAGAGCTCTATGGTTGGATTCATTTTGATTCCAGGTGTAGGTGTAGGCAGCCATATGGCGAGGGTCCCAATCCGAGAAATTCAGTGGTGGGAAGCTAGGGGCTTGAGGGACAGGAAGAGGTACATGAGATGGCCCAGGTGCAGTGGGTGTCTTGTATGAGCAATACCTATTGATGTACTTATCATCAATAGGATTTTTGATCTCCTCATCAACCTGAGTAGGCAAGTGAATATGTGCCTTCAAGCAAAGTCCCATTATGAGTCCGGGAAATGGCAATGGGCACTTTGGTTTGGCAGGGGGCACAATACCATTTTCAGCTACTACCCTAATTCCATTTGCAATTATCCTCACAACATCAACCTCCTGGTTGCTGAGGATGTAGTAGAGTAGAGGCGTGACATCCAAGGTGGTGGAGGAAGTATGACTTTTTGGCCGGATGTTGTAAAGGATGAGAGTTAGGATAACCTGAGCTGGAGTATTCATATCTTCTTTGAGGGCTCTAAAAGTTTCCCTGAGGCCTGGCTTATGTCATAAGTCTTCCCCTCTTGAAAGATGGCATGTGCAATGGTTTCATGATCCCAATTCCCACGGGCTTGATGCTGGTGAAAGGCGCACAATTCGTCCATGTCTATCAGGTCAAGGGGATCGCTAAGATCCAGCGGGTTGCCAAGATAGGAATTAATGGCATATCGGTCGAATTTGATTGTGCGGCCTCGAACAAAGGTGGTGAATGTGAATTCATCACTTGGATCAGCCGGGATGGCATTGGCATAAAACTCTCGTACAATGTCATGGTTGATTTTTTTAGGAGGGTTAACAAGTATGCCCCACTTGCGGTGGTTTATGATTTGAGCTATCCCTTGGTATTTCCCTTCTTTAGCAATTCTAAATTCCTTTTCTGCCCAAATTCTTCGTTTGGTTAGCTCTGCATAACGTTCCTGGTTACGCGGGCTGAGGAAACGGCTAGAATCGTGGGGTGTAGATGGTTGGGGTCTTGCCCTTGAAGACGAACCCTCCACATTCCTTTGCCTTTTGCTTGAAGTTTTAGGTGCCATTCCTACAAAAAAATAGAAGCACAAAGACAAAAATATAGGAATTCAAGTTAGAATAAGAATGAAAAAAATTTGAAAACAGGTTCTGGACACGCGCGCTACAGCGACGAGACTGGTCGCTGTAGCGATGAAACCCAGAAATTGTTCTTGTTTCAGGGCTACATCGACGAGACTGTGTGTAGCCATGAAACACAGATTTTCTCATTTTTCTCATTTTTTTCATTTTCAAAACAACTTGAGGCACGGATAATCAAAAGTAAAGCTCATAAAAATGAATTATAATCACCAGAACTTCCTAATCATCACATACCCATTTTTATTTCAAATTTTTACAAAATGGGTAAGTTTCAAAAAACGATTTTTAAGAGGAATGAAGATGTTAGGCAAGTTTGGTTGGTGATTCTATTTCATTTCTAACAGCTTAAACCAAAGATTAAAATGGGTAAACTTCAAATGATTAAATAAAGGCATAACCCTAATTTCAAACTTCTGAAAAATGCACAAAGCAATCATAAAACTTGAAAACATAAGAAGTGAAAAGAGAAAGTTGCGAATTCGTACCTGATAGAGATGATTCACAAGATGGAAAATGGAATATGGACTTGGAATATAGAGATGATGCAAGAAAATAGGAAATTTTGCTTTGTAATGGAAGATGAAATGAAAATGGTTAAGTTACTAGGGTTTGCAGTTTTGGTGAAATGTAACGGATAAGAGAAGATGAGTGGGTGGTTGGGGGAAGTTAAGGGGAGTTAGTGGCATTGGGTTCTGCACTGACAGATTTTTCTGTCATCGCTACAGCGACCACCCGTCGCTATAGCGAGCGTAGAGTCTGAAGCTTCAGACTCTGAAATTTTGACTCGTCGCTATAGCGATGGGATTTCTCGCTATAGCGACCATGACAGAAAACAAAAAATTTAAGATTTTGACTTGTGCCACTAACTCTTCACGCAAAAATGAATTATAAGGACTAAAATACAATTGAAAAAGCAACATACTTACAAAATTGGGTTGCCTCCCAACAAATGCTTGGTTAACGTCATTAGCTCGACGCCTATTTCAATTTGATCACGGCCCATCAAGTGCAATGTTCCTTCGGGTTGGTCTTTGTGTTGGCAGTGAACGTTCCTCCTTGTTGATCAGCTAACTGTCTTGCTAATTGTCTGACTTGTGTTTCAAGATTCTTGATGGCTGCGTCGGTGTTCTTTTGATTAGCCATTGACATTTGCATAAATTGATTCAAGGTGTCTTCCAACTTCTGGTTGCGGTCATGTTGGGGTGGATATTGATTGAAATTGTTGTATGGTTGTCGGTTTGATGGCCCAGCATCTTGTCTCCATGGTTGGCCATAGCTTGATCCTTGACCAAAGTTCGGGTTGTTTCCTCTTTGGAAATTGTTGTTATTGCCTGGATATTGTCCTTGATACTGATTCGGTCTTTTTTGATTACCGACATAGCTCACTTCTTCGGTTGGCGGTGGACAATAGCCTGTGGGATGATCACCTGAACATAGCTCACAAAATGCGACTTGTTGATGCCTTCTTTGTTCATTCTGCATCTCTTTCATTTGTTGTGGAAGGTTGGCCATCTTCCTTGTGGGTTCCTCCACTTGTTGAGTCAACAGCTTGTTTTGTGCTAGAATGGCATCATTTGTTCCCAAGTCGAGAATACCGGCTTTTCTTTGTGAGGGATTTCTGCTGTGCTGAGCTTGATGATCATTGAGTGCCATTTTTTCAATAATTGCTACGACATCTTCCGCACTCTTTGACATTAGTGAACCACCTGCGGTTGCGTCAAGTAAAAGCTTTGATTGTTGTTGCATTCCATTGCGGAAAAGATGTATATGAGTACGATCATCAAAACCATGGTTTGGACATTTTCTTAACATTGACTTGTATCGCTCCCAGGCTTCACAAAGTGTCTCACTTGCTCCTTGAGAAAAAACGGCAATGGTAGTCTTGGCTTCCAAGAATCTGTTTTGTGGAAAGAATCTTTCGAGAAATTTCTCCTCAAGAGTATTCCAATTTGTCATTACTTGTGCTGGTTGGTCCAAGAACCATTCTTTAGCTTTTCCAATCAATGAATGAGGAAACATTCTCATGAATATGGCCTCTTCCTCATCTTCAGTTGCTCCCAAGGTGCCAACAATTTCATAGAACTTGGTCAGGTGTTGAAAGGGGTCCTCATGATCCAAACCTGAAAAATGGTGAGCATATAAAATCTGGAGAATCCCAGTCTTCATTTATGTCTGTTTAGTAGTCCTTGGAGACTTTCCCAGTTAAGAGAGACGTTGTAACACCCATACTAATGTAATCTAGAATATTAGCATGCGCATTAAACTGATACTGGATACATTTAAATTTTCAATAATAATATTAATACATACAACTGAAAGGGTACAAGTGGCTCGTTTATACAATTATCTGTATACCAAAAATGAATACTTATACATAATAATGATAATCTCCTGAGCTTGTACTTGACGAGCAACTGCACTCCAATCCAGCATCTCCCTGATAATCTTCTTCACGAACCTCTTGCTTACCTGAAAACCTGCAACAGAAGGATTGGGATGAGACATAATGTCTCAGTGAGCTCCACCCAACCTACTGTTGGCAACCACGGGGAACCTAAGGTCGCCGTGCCTACTCTTGACAATCTTGGGGATTCCTACGATCGTCGTCTTTCTCTACATATTCCGCGATCAAGGGAAACTAGGATCGCTATATGTCTTAATCTTATGCTTATCATATTCTAGCCTTAAACTTAAACTTATACTTAGTGATCTGGGGACATCCTATGATCACTTTCTTTCTCTGTTGACTACTTGTCATATTCTCATAATAATTTCATAAGTATCAATATACATCATTCTTAATCATAAAGTTAGTAAGTCAGTGTTGAACAAACAATCATTATCTTGGTTCATTTTATGGAGAGCATCCGGGTGGAGTAACCCCGAAGTACATCTCCCATCATACCGGTGAAACTCCTATCATATCAGGCTAACAGCGGACTCCTCTTATCGTTGTGTGGACAACTCTCTCGATGAAGTCCCATTCGGCGTATCCCGGAGTCTGCTGAACACAACTTAACTTGCATGTAGACAACCCTCTCGGAGAATTCCCATCCGGCGTATCCCGGAGCCTGCTGGACACGTTTAACATAGTCTTATAACTTACGTGTGGATAGCCCTTTCGGAGAAATCCCATCCGGCATAATCCGGAGTCTGATGAACACGTATAATCTTTATCATTAAGTTCTTAACTTAAGCTTATATGTATATCTAATACGTTTCATATTCTTATGCATATCTGATGCATTCCTCGTTAAATAAATGTGTGCTACTTAACCTATAATAAAGGTCCTTGGCTTATCGTTCTCATAAGCCTCTTACTTGGTCGTTGGAATACCAACTCTTAAGCTTATCTAAAGCTTTGAATGATGAACATTCCTTATGCCTCATACTCTTAAATCTTGTTTTCCTATCAAAGGATTCAACATATCGTTATCATATGCCGTTCTTAGGGATTTACTATCCCACTTACTCATCGTTGGGAAACTAAGCCCTTATCTTACTTGATAACTTAGAAATAATTCTACCCATTCACTCTTATGATACCTATGCATTTCCTAGATTAATCCTTGGAAGATCATGAGTAACATTGTCCTAAAGCATATCGAAGATCATTGGCATGGTACAGTTATTTGAAAATAAAATGCCTTTCTGGGCAACTTCGCTCTGCGAAATCATGCGTCTGAACCTTCAGAACCTGGTGATCCTGAGTCTGAAGCTTCGCAGAGCGTCTGAAAACTTTGCTTTGCGAACTCAGCTTCTGATCACTTTGCAGGGCGAAGTCTAGGCGGTGGCTAGGCAGTAACCAAGCTCTGCTACTTCGCTTTGCGACCCTGAGCGTTGCTCTGCGACTGTAGCAGAACACAGAATTTTCTGAAAAACATGTTTAATCTTAAAAACCTTGGTACCCAGTTATCCAATGATCAATGAAAATATGTCAGGGACTCATTTTGAACTATAAAAACGTACTTTACCCAAGGATTAACTAGAATTAAACATAAGTATCAAAAAGGGGAAAATACTATCTTTTTACTTAAATCTTAGTAATTAAGTTTGTGATCTCACACAAAACTTACCCAAAGGGTAAATTGCTACTCTAAGGAACTCACCTAGCAATTGTTATGATTCTGATCCCTTTGCCATGCTTGACAACCAAAACCCTAGCTTAAAATTCTTCCTCTTTACTTGATTTTCCTTAGCTTTCTCTTGCTCTAAATCTCCCAAAGCTAGCTTGTTTGCTCGTGTTCCAAGAGTTGAGGAAGAAACTGATGGATGATGGCAAGAGAGGATGAGGCGTGAGTTTTAGAGAGGGAAAGAGAGGGAGAAGCTTGCAGCCCTTTAGAGAGAGAATGGAAGGAATAAATTGGGAAAAATATCTTGCTTTCCCCTTATAAAATCCTCTCTTCCAAAAATATTACAACTTTGTCATTCTTCCATTTTAATCCTCAATCACCGATAAAAGTTACGTCTAAGAGGGATATTACACTCTACCCCCCTTAAAGAAATTTTGTCCTCGAAATTTAGAATCCACTCATTCTCATATATGAATGAATCTCTCAAACTACTTCCTTTACTAGCCAAAACTGCAGTTCGTCTTGCTTATCGGAATCCCTTGGATTTCCAACTCTATAAGTCAAATATACTCGACAATCTCTTCTTTAACTGGAATGCTTGATGTGCATTACACAACTCTTGCGTAGTAGGATGTGAGGTTATCCGAACCATCGTATCCAACTTGTTGACTATGTTCCTTGTTCATACACTTCTTGCAAACCCAATCTGGAGTTATCCAGTCCTGACAATTGTACTGAATCTTATAAATCCCTTCATAGCCCATGTATTCTTATTCTGACGACATTGGGTCGATCTCATTTCCTCAATATTTCCAAGTATAAGCAGGAGATCTCACCTTTAGCACCTGCTTCTTTCTTTTCAACATCTCGATGTGATACTTATCACAATCCTAATCATTTCTTCCACTATGGAATTCTCAAGGGCTCGCGGACTCTTACAGATTACTCCTGTTCCGCTCCAATTGGTCTACGACGTCACTTATCTTAATAACTTAAAAATCGTTCTTCATACTGGGAGTTTGCTGATCTTCTATCATCTCTGCCACAACTTATTCTCGAATTCTTGCCGTAACATAAATATTTTCTATACTGATATATCCAAAACTCATAGGAGTTTAGTCCAGGTAATGAGTGGTATAAACCGTCTCACATATTATCATATAGTATATTTCATAGCACTTAATTTACATATATGTTAGAGTACATGTACACTACTAACGGGTACATAGTACGTCACATCATCCTTGTCCAACTAACGGGACATCATTCTTGATCTTAACATGTTTGAGACACTACCACATCAATTGGGAATCTTTTCTTACTCTTAACTCATTTTGTAACATCCGGGATTTGCCTTTCAACTGGCTTGCCAGGTTTGCCCCGCCAATGTTACTCATGTTTATTTCTTAAGTATATAACAACCTACAACGTAAATTATGGTTACATTCTCTCGGCATCATAAACTTATTTTCTCATTCTGGATGTCTAGTTCAAGATCCTTGAATATCCTTAACTAAGACGCGTTCGGTATCACAAACCTGTTACATGCAGCATGTTATCATAATGTGGGTACAATGGGGAATAACTTACACGCCACTGCCTTGTCGTTCTGATCAATGCTTCAAATTCACAAATTTCATCTTGCAAGTGCAATCTGTACTGATGTTGCCTCATGCATAATTCTTTCTTGGCTAAACTTACTCTTCAAGTCTACTTGAAATTATGGAGCCAAAAATAGCTGGGTTACCTTGCTAGCTGTGACTTCATTCGCTTAAGACTTAACCTAGTAGGAACACATCCTTCTTATATCTTACCACACACTCTTAAACTATTTCGATATTCCTTTTCTCATGGGTTTCGAGGTCTGAAGTATTCCTCAACTTAACTTCCAAAATTTTCCATTAAAGCTTGTGATATGCTCAGGTCGTCTCTACTTACTGCTATTCCGTATTATAAGAATTAAGCACTTAACATCTTCTCGTTCTCTAAGCTTCAGCTTAGCATTGTTCATTAATTCATTCTTGGATTACTAGTTTACTACTCCGCTGCGCAACTCTGATTCTTAACAACTCGAGTTAGAATTGGAGCAATACACCACTATTGCCAAATAAAATTTCCTTGACCAATCCTTTTACTTTATCACCTTTTAACTACCGTAACAAAACCCTTTGATGTTATTGTTTCTCTTGTGGCTTAAACCATCTGCTTAACTTACGGATTGGTCATCATCTGAATTTGTGTTTCCTTTCGGACATAAACCATATACTTACTTTCATGATAATACGCCAAAACCTGTAAATAGTTTTCAGCACTGTTACAAGCCCTGCAATGCTCCCGACAAAACCGCTTAAACACTGGTTCTAACTTTACTTTCCATACTCGAATTCTGTAACCATCTCACGGTCAGCTCAACATGTATGATCATTAAAACATTG
Organism: Medicago ruthenica; assembly: GCA_018208015.1. Classification (NCBI taxonomy): domain Eukaryota; kingdom Viridiplantae; phylum Streptophyta; class Magnoliopsida; order Fabales; family Fabaceae; genus Medicago; species Medicago ruthenica. The sequence goes on from CM031374.1 coordinate 95,952,388, forward strand.
CAGAAACCCTACTGAAAGCATACCTAAAACAACTGAAGTTCACCCATTAACCACTTGTGGCAACTTCTAAAACAATTTATGGCTTCTGGAGATCCACATCTTTCATACACTGAATCCACTAATGATTCGAGTCTCGTTACCTTCCCTTTTTATTCTTATCAGCAAGGATTTCATACTTATACTCTTTTCCGAGACAACTTCGGTCTCTATGGTCTTACCATATCTCTTAGGTTACCTTCGAGTTCCTCCAGTTAACTGATCTTGAACTTCAAAACCTTATCATTACCTTTTGATTCATTCAGCAACTCGTTACTGCATTAACAACTCAAAATTTGATTCTATTATCTGAATGATCCTCCATTAATTAATAAGTAATTCCCATAGGTCTTCTCGACTATTGACTTCTTCACATGGTTTTGAACAATCCATGGTCTGTACATTCTACCACCTTCATAAGGTGATCACTTCCGGCTTTCCAGAATAATTGTGTAAGGAAACCCATCGATTGAACATAGAACTTCTTATATTAACCACAATCTTAACTTTCGTACTGGCGAAGATCTTCCTGTTAATAAAGCCTCTAAATAAATCTCGGCTAAAATTTCGATTATTTCTCAAAATACTGGTCTACTCTAATCTTGTGTTATTTTGAACTTGCCTTCTTCATCCAATCAAGGGAATTCGACTTTGTTCGTCCATCAGTTCACTAAATTTCAACAACTTATTATTCATTATCCACCTTTCATTGAGTAAAATTCCGGTTAAGCTTAACTTATTTCCAATCTTCTTACTAATAGGCAATATCTGAAAATTTGATTCACGCTTCGATATGCAACAGGTCTTATTATCACCACTTAATCATCCATCTTAGTTCTTAGGTTGCATACCATCTTCTCTTCTTAATTCACAACTCTGGCATTTATGGTTCGAGAGATGTGGCTGATCTGATGGGGTTAAACTTACTCGCGATTCACGCTCAATGACCACATTCGAGTGGTTAGCTTCATCTGTCCAACTAATTCGCTTAATCCATAATTAATTCTCTTAACTGTTTAGACATTAAAATATCATCTGATTCGAGTTTGATTCTTCAACACTCTATCTTTGCTGGGAGTCTAGAGGTTTCAAAACCGACCGATAATTCCTCATTTCAAGTCTCTAAGTTTGGTACTGCAATTCCTTAACTCCGTATTCAGAATTGTTACTTAATCCACACCTCACTTTAACTTCTCAAACTGTGGTTCCCGTCAAGGTTCCAAGTCATTCCTTAGAGTATCCCATAATTCCTTAATCCTTATATCTTCCGCAGACGAGGTGTCATACCCCAATTTTTGACCTAAAATTTCTTTTTCAATTGTCTTTTTAGTTCGGAATTTGTTCGGAGTTTCAGACAAAATTTCGACAGGGAGGTATTTTAAAATACCTCATTTTTTTTTAATTTCGTCCGGGTCCATCTTTTTGTTTTATTATTATTTCTCTTTGTTTTTATTTCTTTTAAATATTTTATTTGTTATTTTATTTAGTATTTTTATTTTTATTTACTTACTTTTTTAAAACAGCTGACTTTTTTTTCATTTATTGTAGAGGAGACTTTGTTAATATTCATTGTGTTTTTAATTTGTCTTAATTTGTCCATTATTGAGTATTATTGTCTTTTAATTTGTCAACAAAGTCTTTATGATTAGTGTGGGCAATTAGTATTTAACAGAGGGCAGCAACACGCAAAAGAGAAATGAGCAGAAACTTCTCTTCCAAAAACTCAACAATCATCAAAACCACTCAATCCCACCACCACATAACATCACACGCCTCCACCTTAAACTAATACTCAATCCCACCACCACCTACCATCAAAACCACTCAATTCCACCACTAACACTAAACCGTAAACCACTCCCAAACCCACTTCCTCACTCATCCATTACCTCCCCCACTCAATCACTCAAATACACAGCCACTTACCTCCTCAATCGTACAATCCACGCATCCACTACCACCCAAAACCGTACGTTCACCCTCCCCTTAACCAACAATCACCACACACGCCCACACCAACACAACAGCCTCACTCTTACCCACCATTCTCCCTCATCGAAACCGCAGCCACCAAACCACAACCGTCAAACCACCACTATCCACTCACGCGCCCCTCATCTCCCAAAACAAACAACAACTCACGTCTCCCCTCCAAACCACCAGCAAACCGCGGCCTAAAACATCCATAAACCCACACTAACCGAATCAAACATCAAAGCCGTCCTCAATCAAAACCGAAACCAACAAAAGGTAGTCTTTTTCTCCCTTTTTTAAAAAAAATCAAACCTAGATCCGGCCGTTTTAAGGAAGATTTTGAAAAAATAAAACTGATTTTTGAAAAGAGGGAGAGGAGAGGGTCTCGAAAATATACTTTTTTTAAAAAAGGGGGGGATTTTTTTTTTTCCGGCGCGGTGGCGCCGCCCCTTTGGGCCGGCCAACCACCGCGCCTGTTCTTTTTATTTCCGGCCATGGCAGTTTTTTGAGAGAGAGTTAGAGAGAAGAGAAGAAGAGAGGAAGAGTAAGAGAGAGAAGTGAAGGAGAAGAATGAAAGAAAAAATCTGAAAATGAACTTAAAGCCAGCCCTTTGACACAAGGCCCATGCGGCCCATCTGGCTTCCTCCTTTTCTTCTTGCTGGTTGCTCTTCCCACCCCCTGATCCTCTTCTGCACCCCCCTGTTCCTTTTTATTTTCTTTATTTTTCTCTTATCATTTCTTGCGTTTTATTTTGTTATTTTCCTTATGTATTTTCATGCATATTGTTCCATTGCATTTACATTATAGTATTTCATGCATTTTTTTTTCTTTTATTTTCATGCATTATCATTTTATTATTAGCATATTTATTTAATTTTTAGTGCATTTGCAAATTTTTACTTTTAATTATTATTTTGCCATTTCTTAGAATGTATTTAGGTTATTTTCATGCATATTATTCCATTGCATTTACTTTATAGTATTTCATGCATTTTTTCTTATTATTATTTTCCTTTTGTTTTCATGCATTTTCATTTTATTTTTATTCTTAGCATATTTATTTTTTTTTAGTGCATTTGCAATTTTTATTTTTATTTATTATTTTGCCATTTCATAGAAAATATTTAGGTACAATGTAAATATTAATGAGAATTTGCACCGACACTCACACTTTATTTATTCTGCTTTATGGCTTTTGTTTATTTTTATTTATTTCGCTTAACAAAAAAAAATACAAAAAATAGTAGGTTAGTTTAATTTCAAAGGGTTTTCGTGGTGATCCAACGTCACCACGGAAATTCCTCGCGTTTAGCTTTTATTTATTTTTAGTCTTAATCCATATTAAAAAAAAAAAAACAAAAAACATGCAAATATCAAAAAATCATAAAAAAAATCTTTTCATAATAAACCTTGATTTTCAATCAAGGGTCCGTTTTTTCTCTTTTATTTTCTTTAAAAAAATCATTAATCCACTTTAACTACACTTTAATCCTTTTTTTAAAAAATAAAAAACACAAACCAAATCTCCTTTTGCCATTTGGCTTTTTATCTTTAAAACTTTTTTAAAACTAATAAAAAACATCAAACAAATCAAACGTCATTTTCTACCCCGAACTACGAGGTTTTGATCCCTCACGGGTACGTAGGCAGAGGACCCTGTCCTTCCAAATCATAAAAAATACAAAAACATTTTTATTTCTTTCCCTCACTACTCTAATTCATTCTTTCCTTAAAAAATTAAAAAATAAGCAAGTTATAGCCAAGATAAATAAATAAAATCAAGAGGTTCTCGTAGAGTACTACGAACGTTTAGGGTGCTAACACCTTCCCTAAACGTAACTAACCCCCGAACCCTAAATCTTTTTAAATGTGGTAATTTAGAACTTTTTTCCACTTTTCATTTAAAAAATTAAAAGTTCAGTCGTGAAATAAAATTAGTGAGTCAACGCTAATCAATAGCTTGATCTCCGAAAATCACCGCGACAGAAATGGCGACTTCACTGGGGAGGATTTCCCTAGGAGGGTTAAGCCTAACTTGAATTTATTTAATTGTTTTGTGCTATAACTTGCTTAAAATAAAAATAAAAATGTAAATATGTGCCTATGTGTTTTTTTCTTTTTACGTGAGTGGTGAGATAAGTCCTACACCCGGACTTGAGGGAAACATAAGATAGGATGGTGGTATAATCAAAGTGTCTTTCCGAGAGTGAGTTTCGGATGTGGCACATGTGATAACCCCACTCAATGGAGGAATCTTGGAAGTATCACTATGTTGACATGAGTAGTCGTGTTCGGCATTGTTATTTTCAAGTGACCTATGAAGTTGAGGACCTTTAGTTACCTTTAACCCATCTTGGCCTTTTAGGACGTAGTGCGGTGGCTAATCAAGAGTAGTCTTGAATTGGTTGATACGCGATACTACACTCAAACGAGACTTTCTTACAAATGTCGTTGGACCGGGAGTCAGTCCCGTAATCCGACAATATTCGGAAGTGGTCGATGACTTTGGGAACTTGGTAGAACCCGTGATACAGGTACATTTGAAACCATAGTCCTTACCAAATGGCGTGTTTACCCTTGACTCCAACATTATTGGACTTAACCTCACCATGTTTTCTCTGTTCTTTAGCATAATCATGCATGCATGCATCCATGCATAAACTCATTTTTTTCATCCAATTACCGAAGGACTTAAACAAGTTTTTTTTAAACATCATAGAGGAGCACTAGGAAGTACACCTTCAAGAGCCCTGATTTGTTGAATTTAAGGAAGCTAGGAGTCTTCAGACCTTTTTTTTAAAAGAAAAAATCTAGCTTCCACTAAAGGACTTTTGAATTGGTCCCTTGGCTTAGTTTCTAAAAAAGAACTATTTTGTAATGCCTTGATGCTCAAATGAAATGTTCAAACCATGATGTTTACAATTACTTCAACAAAGTCCTTCGATAACAAACCCTTCTTTTTTGCATAAGCATAATCATGCATCATACTGCATTCATAGTTTCCAAGTCGAGTCCCATCTTTTGTTTCATCACAAAAGGGTCAATCTGCCGCAGTCAAAGAAAGTGGCCCGGCGCCTTCATTACAAACCCACTCGCCCCTACAACACTCGTGCAGACAGAAAAGAAAAATGGGTGTGGTCATGCAAACACAAGGAAGGATTTGCCGCAATTGGGTCGCTGTTGACATTCCCTCAGTTACTCATAGGTCCAAGTGATGTGTTTTGTTGTCTTGTCTTTTAAAAAAAAAAAAAATCCTTTCGTTCCGCCCGAGACGAAAGTGAACTTTTGTAGGGCTTTTTGCTCCATGCATTTCCATCATCAAATATAAAAGTCGTTTTGTCCCCGACTATGTCTTTTTATTCTTTGCTTTTTCTGGAAAATGGTAACACAAAAAACCCAAAAAACTTTATTTTATTTTCAATCAATTTCAAAAGGTCTGCATTTTTCACTCATTTTCTAAAATCAATCATCAATCATATGTAGACTGAACATCAATAAACCCGTTGAACACTGTAACCCTATGCTCTCTCCCGACTTTGAGTTCCCTGTTCACGAAGCTGAAGAGGAGGAGGATGAAGGGATTCCCTTAAAGATCCATCGGTTATTAGTATGACATGAAAGCCATTCAGCCTCATGAAGAAGCATTTGAAATGATTAACTTGGGTTCCGAGGAGCTGCCACTACAGTATTCCTGATAAAATTCCAGATGAATGGTGCCATTGAATCTGCAAAAAAAAAAAACAACAACAAATACAACAAGAAAGAGAAAAAAAGCAACAAAAAAAAGGAAAAATACATCAAGAAAATAGTGCAGAAGATGGTAGCCACTTACAGGACTGACATGTTACCGTACCGTACCTCGGTGCGCACTTCAACAGGGGCAACCCCATTCTCTTTAGTTTACGGCATGAAAGCATTGCTCCCTGTGGAAGTCGAGATCCCGTCAATGAGAGTTCTGATGGAAGCCAAGTTGTCTCAGGCTGAATGGTGCCAAAGTACGTATGATTAGCTGAACTTGATTGAAGAGAAACGCATGAATGCTTTGTGTCACGGGCAGTTCCCGTGTGTTCCAAGAAGGAGGTCTTGTGCTCAAGAAGATCCTATCTTTTCAACCCGATTCCAGGGGCAAATGGACGCCTAATTACGAAGGCCCATATGTCGTCAAGAGAGCTTTCTCCGGTGGCGCTTTGACTCTTACGACAGTGGATGGTGATGAGCTTCCCCGTCCTGTGAACGCCGATGCAGTCAAGAAATACTTTGTCTAAAAAAATAAAAGAACAGCTCGGTGAGTCGAAAACCCGAAAGGGCGGCTTAGACAAAAATGAGCGTCTCGGTGGACTGAAAACCCGAAAGGGCGGTCCAGGCAAAAGTTAGAGACATAAAATAGAAAAATAATCATCCTGATAGGTCGAAAACCTGAAAGGGCAATCTATGCAAAAGTTAAGGATCGAATGACAAAGTAACTGCATCGGTTTAGCCATGACTCACTTGGGGCACTTTAAATGTCAAGGAGACTCTGAATCCGAAGCATCCAAACAGTGGAATTCAAAGTTGTTAGGGAGAATAACGGTTATTGTGTTCAATGTACCTTCCCCTTATATTTACCATTTTCCAAACTTTTGAGAGATCCGTGGGGCAACGCCATTGGCAGACCACCACTCTGTTAAAATGAATTTGAGCCTGTGCCTTTTATTTGGAATTCTCATTTATTCGGTTTATAAAATTTCTTCTATTTTTGATGGTAGTACTTGAAGCAAAACTTTTTTCAAAATCATAAATCTTTTTTATATATTTTTTGGAAAGCATAAACAACAGATACATTCTCTCTGAACTCATGAATAACTGAAGTGTGCGTCAGCATCTGTCCCAAGAACGGGTAGACTCCGCAGTTTAAACGTGGTCAATTGCTTGAAAAAAAGAAAAAAAGAGAAAAGAAAAGCTCGGTAAGTCGGAAACCCGAAAGGGCGGCTTAGGCAAAAATGAGCGTCCCGGTGGATCGAAAACCCGAAAGGGCGGTCCAGGCAAAAATTAGGGGCATACAGAAAGAATATATTCCCGGTGGACTGAAAACCCGAAAGGGCAGTCCAGGCAAAAATTAGGGACTCAAAAAGCTGACAAAAAACAAAAAAATAAGCATGACCATAGAAACACCAGTTCTTCTGCCAGGTCTTTGGATTAACACGTCTCCCCCAGGAAGTGTTTACTCCCCACCAGTTGTTGCATACATCGGGCCTTACCCCGTCAATGTTTTGATATGTCCCCAGTGGCATCATCCCCATTGAAGATTGCCGAGTGTTTGTGATGTGACGTCGGGTCACTTTCCTTCTTATCCGTCCAATCTTGTCTCATCAAGTCGGTCTTTCATACAATCATACCAGTCAGTCTTTCATACAATCATACAAGTCAGTCTTTCATACAATCATACAAGTCAGTCTTTCATACAATCATACAAGTCAGTCTTTCATACAATCATACAAGTCAGTCTTCCGTACAATCTTATCAGTCAATCCTTCATACAGTCACAAGTTAATCAGTCATGCCAGTCATACAAGTCACATCATCATTCATGCATCCATACATTCATGCATATACACCTTCTTGCATACACAACATGCACATAACATCATTCATACATGATTGCATTGACCACCCTGAGTCCTGTTTTTTATATCCATCAATCTGAACAATTTGTAACTCTTTATCCCCAAGTGTCATCCCCAGTGTGTCTGGTCTAGAGACGTCATCCTCTTTTCGCAAAGTGGCAGTTCTTTAACGAACAGTTTGTGCATTTTCCTATCCAGTCTTTTGTCGTCAGTTGACTCGTTCGGCAATAACCCGAACAGCTGACATTTATCCTTTTTGTTTCCTGTCGTCAGTTGACTAGTTCGGCAATAACCCGAACAGCTGACATTTACCTTTTTTATCCTGTCGTCAGTTGACTCGTTCGGCATTAACCCGAACAGCTGACGTCTATCCAATCTTTTGTCGTCAGTTGACTCGTTCAGCATTAACCCGAACAGCTGACGTTTATCCAATCTTTTGTCGTCAGTTGACTCGTTCGGCATTAACCCGAACAGCTGACATTTATCCAATCTTTTGTCGTCAGTTGACTCGTTCGGCATTAACCCGAACAGCTGACATTTATCCAATCTTTTGTCGTCAGTTGACTCGTTCGGCATTAACCCGAACAGCTGACGTTTATCCAATCTTTTGTCGTCAGTTGACTCGTTCGGCATTAACCCGAACAGCTGACATTTATCCAATCTTTTGTCGTCAGTTGACTCGTTCGGCATTAACCCGAACAGCTGACATTTATCCAATCTTTTGTCGTCAGTTGACTCGTTCGGTATTAACCCGAACAGCTGACATTTATCCAATCTTTTGTCGTCAGTTGACTCGTTCGGCATTAACCCGAACAGCTGACATTTATCCAATCTTTTGTCGTCAGTTGACTCGTTCGGCATTAACCCGAACAGCTGACATTTATCCAATCTTTTGTCGTCAGTTGACTCGTTCGGCATTAACCCGAACAGCTGACATTTATCCAATCTTTTGTCGTCAGTTGACTCGTTCGGCATTAACCCGAACAGCTGACATTTATCCTTCATCCAGCATTCAAATTTCATCCAGCCTTTATATTTCATCCTGCTTTTATATTTCATCCTGCTTTTATATTTCATCATGCTTTTATATGTCATCCTGCATTTATATTTCATCCAGCTTTTATATTTCATCCAGCTTTTAAATTTCATCCAGCTTTTATATTTCATCCAGCATTTATCTTTCATCCAGCTTTTATCTTCCATCCAACATTTATCTTTCATCCAGCATTTATCTTTCATCCGGCTTTTATATTTCATCCAGCTTTTACCTTTCACCCAACATTTACATTCACCTTTGTTTCTTGTCGTCAGTGGCATGTTACTTTTATTCCGGTCTTTACCTCAAATGGCAAGCCCTATAAACGGGCAGTTTGTGGTCGGTGTCTTTTCCCACATCATATTTCCTTTCTCAGCTGTCAATACGATAGTTGATCCCTTTCCCCAGTGAAACTATGTTATTCCCCAGTGGAGTCGGATCCCTTGCTTTAACAAACTCGGGTATCCTTTTGTTTTGTTTTATTCCCCAGTCAGGTCATCTTCGCCGTCTTGCATTCACCTTCGCATCACGAGCATTTCACATTTTTTGTTAGGTCAAAAATTGGCGTACTCTGTATTTAAGTCCCTTCGACCCGCCGAATCAAAGATTTTCTCTTCGAATCTCCGGGCGAAGAGACTTAAATAGGGGCATCTGTCATACCCCAATTTTTGACCTAAAATTTCTTTTTCAATTGTCTTTTTAGTTCGGAATTTGTTCGGAGTTTCAGACAAAATTTCGACAGGGAGGTATTTTAAAATACCTCATTTTTTTTTAATTTCGTCCGGGTCCATCTTTTTGTTTTATTATTATTTCTCTTTGTTTTTATTTCTTTTAAATATTTTATTTGTTATTTTATTTAGTATTTTTATTTTTATTTACTTACTTTTTTAAAACAGCTGACTTTTTTTTCATTTATTGTAGAGGAGACTTTGTTAATATTCATTGTGTTTTTAATTTGTCTTAATTTGTCCATTATTGAGTATTATTGTCTTTTAATTTGTCAACAAAGTCTTTATGATTAGTGTGGGCAATTAGTATTTAACAGAGGGCAGCAACACGCAAAAGAGAAATGAGCAGAAACTTCTCTTCCAAAAACTCAACAATCATCAAAACCACTCAATCCCACCACCACATAACATCACACGCCTCCACCTTAAACTAATACTCAATCCCACCACCACCTACCATCAAAACCACTCAATTCCACCACTAACACTAAACCGTAAACCACTCCCAAACCCACTTCCTCACTCATCCATTACCTCCCCCACTCAATCACTCAAATACACAGCCACTTACCTCCTCAATCGTACAATCCACGCATCCACTACCACCCAAAACCGTACGTTCACCCTCCCCTTAACCAACAATCACCACACACGCCCACACCAACACAACAGCCTCACTCTTACCCACCATTCTCCCTCATCAAAACCGCAGCCACCAAACCACAACCGTCAAACCACCACTATCCACTCACGCGCCCCTCATCTCCCAAAACAAACAACAACTCACGTCTCCCCTCCAAACCACCAGCAAACCGCGGCCTAAAACATCCATAAACCCACACTAACCGAATCAAACATCAAAGCCGTCCTCAATCAAAACCGAAACCAACAAAAGGTAGTCTTTTTCTCCCTTTTTTAAAAAAAATCAAACCTAGATCCGGCCGTTTTAAGGAAGATTTTGAAAAAATAAAACTGATTTTTGAAAAGAGGGAGAGGAGAGGGTCTCGAAAATATACTTTTTTTAAAAAAGGGGGGGATTTTTTTTTTCCGGCGCGGTGGCGCCGCCCCTTTGGGCCGGCCAACCACCGCGCCTGTTCTTTTTATTTCCGGCCATGGCAGTTTTTTGAGAGAGAGTTAGAGAGAAGAGAAGAAGAGAGGAAGAGTAAGAGAGAGAAGTGAAGGAGAAGAATGAAAGAAAAAATCTGAAAATGAACTTAAAGCCAGCCCTTTGACACAAGGCCCATGCGGCCCATCTGGCTTCCTCCTTTTCTTCTTGCTGGTTGCTCTTCCCACCCCCCTGATCCTCTTCTGCACCCCCCTGTTCCTTTTTATTTTCTTTATTTTTCTCTTATCATTTCTTGCGTTTTATTTTGTTATTTTCCTTATGTATTTTCATGCATATTGTTCCATTGCATTTACATTATAGTATTTCATGCATTTTTTTTTCTTTTATTTTCATGCATTATCATTTTATTATTAGCATATTTAGTTAATTTTTAGTGCATTTGCAAATTTTTACTTTTAATTATTATTTTGCCATTTCTTAGAATGTATTTAGGTTATTTTCATGCATATTATTCCATTGCATTTACTTTATAGTATTTCATGCATTTTTTCTTATTATTATTTTCCTTTTGTTTTCATGCATTTTCATTTTATTTTTATTCTTAGCATATTTTTTTTTTTTAGTGCATTTGCAATTTTTATTTTTATTTATTATTTTGCCATTTCATAGAATGTATTTAGGTACAATGTAAATATTAATGAGAATTTGCACCGACACTCACACTTTATTTATTCTGCTTTATGGCTTTTGTTTATTTTTATTTATTTCGCTTAACAAAAAAAATACAAAAAATTGTAGGTTAGTTTAATTTCAAAGGGTTTTCGTGGTGATCCAACGTCACCACGGAAATTCCTCGCGTTTAGCTTTTATTTATTTTTAGTCTTAATCCATATTAAAAAAAAAAAACAAAAAACATGCAAATATCAAAAAATCATAAAAAAAATCTTTTCATAATAAACCTTGATTTTCAATCAAGGGTCCGTTTTTTCTCTTTTATTTTCTTTAAAAAAATCATTAATCCACTTTAACTACACTTTAATCCTTTTTTTAAAAAATAAAAAACAGAAACCAAATCTCCTTTTGCCATTTGGCTTTTTATCTTTAAAACTTTTTTAAAACTAATAAAAAACATCAAACAAATCAAACGTCATTTTCTACCCCGAACTACGAGGTTTTGATCCCTCACGGGTACGTAGGCAGAGGACCCTGTCCTTCCAAATCATAAAAAATACAAAAACATTTTTATTTCTTTCCCTCACTACTCTAATTCATTCTTTCCTTAAAAAATTAAAAAATAAGCAAGTTATAGCCAAGATAAATAAATAAAATCAAGAGGTTCTCGTAGAGTACTACAAACGTTTAGGGTGCTAACACCTTCCCTAAACGTAACTAACCCCCGAACCCTAAATCTTTTTAAATGTGGTAATTTAGAACTTTTTTCCACTTTTCATTTAAAAAATTAAAAGTTCAGTCGTGAAATAAAATTAGTGAGTCAACGCTAATCAATAGCTTGATCTCCGAAAATCACCGCGACAGAAATGGCGACTTCACTGGGGAGGATTTCCCTAGGAGGGTTGAGCCTAACTTGAATTTATTTAATTGTTTTGTGCTATAACTTGCTTAAAATAAAAATAAAAATGTAAATATGTGCCTATGTGTTTTTTTCTTTTTACGTGAGTGGTGAGATAAGTCTGTTGGAACAAAATGTGTTTAACAAGTCTCTTACAAATAAGAGGGAGATTGTTGAAACATTTATGTGTAAACATATCTCTCTTTATGGTTTTGATGATAACAAAGTATTAAAGAGAAAATTGGTTATATGCTAATGCTTTGTTCAAGTGTTTCAGAACCACATGCTTAATAGATATTAATTGATAATGGTTATGAAGAACAAGCTAAAGAGCAAGAAGGAAAGCCAAGAAGCAAGGTTGCAAGGCTAAGAAGAAACTGGTCCTGAAGAAGTGCTCCTGAAGAGAAGCCTCTGAAGAGGTTCTGAAGAAGTGCAGCTTCTGAAGTCTGGGTGCCTCTGAAGAAGTCAACGCAAGTCAACTCCTGAAGCCAGCCTCTGATCCGTACAACTAAGTCAGCTTCTGATCCGTACAAAGAGAGCTTCTGATCACTGTTCAGTGAGAAGCTTCTGAAGCTGATATGGCATGGATTTTGACCAGTACTGTGCGCATTTAATGCCTGGAGATGTCAGAACAACTCAATGGAACAGTTGTCTCCTTGACCCAAACATTCTCCAGTTTTTAAGGTGGGCCAATTCAAAAATGGCACCTGCCCTGTTCTGACAGATAAAGTGCAGCACACATTTGCAGCAACCTAGTCCAATTGCAACGGCTAAATTCCTGATTTCCAGCAAATCTTCAACAGCTCTATTTTTGTCTATAAAAGGAGGAAGATTTGAAGAAGAAAAATGTTAAAGACTCTTTGAAACGCATTGCTGAAACTCTGCCCTGTTTTCTGTGTAAAAACTGTCAAAGTTCAAATCTCTTAGAAATTCTTCAGTCTTTGTAACTTAGGAATTTCTTAAGGTTAAGAGTCTTAACCTGTGTTGTATTTAGAGAACACCTCTGATATTTGATCAAGTGTTCATCCCAAACTTCTTTACTTGTAAACCAGTTTGGTCCCTCAAAGTCTTAGTCTGAATACTAAGCAACTGTAACCTCATTCCTTTGTGGTCTGAGTCAGAAGCCTCTTGTCTTTGTGACTTGAGCATTGAGAAGTCTCTTGTCTTAGTGACTTGAGCATTGGAAGCCTCTTCCTTGGTGGTTGAGCATAGAAGTCTCTTTCTTTGTGATTGAGCAGCTGGAAGCCTCTTTCTTAGTGATTGAGCAATTGTAATCAAAACTGATTATAGTGAACTCTCTTGTTGGACACAAGGGGACAGGACTACTTCTCACATTGAGAAGGAACCTGTATAATTTGCTGTGTCTTCTCTTTTCCCTTCTCTTTTCATTATTGAATCCGCTGCATAACTTCTGATAGCAGTTCAGAACTGATTCATATCAGCTTCTGAACTTGACTTAAGTTTTGAAAAGAAAAGATAACAAGTTTTTAGAGTCACACAATTCAACCCCCCCCTTCTTGTGTGTTTGTTTTTCTCACCTTCAGTTGGTATCAGAGCTCCGGTTCTGATATTAACACTTAACAGTGTGTCAGTAGGATCCTGAGAAAAACATGGCCTCAACTAGTGGTTCACCTCCACCATCTCCCAGAAATCAAAGAAATGTCCAATATGACTATAGTACTGAAGAAAAGAAGTCTAGGTCACACAATAAACCCCCTATGTTTACTGGTGACCCAGAAAAATTCTCTTGGTGGAAGAGCAAAATGTATAGTCACATTATTGGGATTGATGATACTCTATGGGATATTATTGAAGATGGAATCACTATCCCAGTAGATGAAGAAGGTGTTGCTGTCAACAGAAGAACTCTGAGTGATGCAGAAAGAAAGATCTATAGGAAGCATCATCATGTGAGAGGAATCATTGTAGATTCATTACCTCATACTGAGTATCAGAAGCTGAGTGACAAGTCAACAGCCAAAGCAATATTCACATCCCTCTGCTCTAACTATGAAGGTAATCAGAAGGTTAGAGAAGCTAAGGCAAACATACTTGTTCAGCAATATGAATTGTTCAGAATGAAAGAGGATGAAAATATTGAGACTATGTTCTCAAGATTTCAGACTCTGGTTTCTGGACTTCAGATTCTGAAGAAGAGTTATACCACAGCTGATCATGTGAATAAAATCCTTAGAAGTCTGCCATCCAAATGGAGACCTAAAGTGACTGCCATTGAGGAAGCTAAAGATCTAAATACTTTAAGTATTGAAGATCTTATAAGCTCACTCAAGGTGCATGAACTGGGACTCAATGAGGATGAGCCTGTTAGAGAACCAAAAACATTGGCTCTGAAGTCTAAAAGAAAACCTGCTAAAGCTTTGAAAGCTATTGAATCTGAAGAAGAGTTTCCTGAGGGAAATTCTGATGAAGATTCAGATGCTGATGAGCTTGCAATGATTTCTAAAAGACTTCAGTATCTGATGAACAGAAAGAAAAAGTTCTCTAACAGAAGCAGTAACTTCAGAGGATCTGGTTCTAATTCAAAGAGGGATATCCAGAAAGAAAGCTGCTACAACTGCAAAAAGCCTGGCCACTTCATTGCTGATTGTCCTGATCTTCAGAAGGAAAAATCAAAGGAAAAAGCAAAGAAGTCCAGCTCAAAGTCCAGCAATTTCAGAAATAAGCTTAAGAAGAGTCTCATGGCTACATGGGATGATCTGGACAATGAGTCAGAATCTGATGAGGAAGAAGCAAACCTGGCCCTGATGGCAATTGCATCTTCTGATGCAGAATCATGTTCAGATTCTGATGAAGAGGATGAGGTATATTCTGAACTCTCTAGATCGGATTTAATTGAAACAGTTAATGATCTAATGAGTCATCTTAAAAGCAAGTTAAAAGAAATTAAGACTTTGAAAAATCAAACAAACTTGCTGTCTGAGGAAAACCTTAAACTTCAGAATCAAATTTTTGAATATGATGAGGAAGTTGAGGAACTCAGAAAAGAGGCTCATAAGAAATCTGAAGAGGTTCCTAATGATCAGGAAATAGCTCTTCAGGATTTTATGTTAACTGGGTTCAACAGAACTAAAATTGCCTCTATGATGTATAATATGATCAGAAATAAAGGTGAAGGCATTGGCTATGATTTATTCAAACCTTCAAATGATTTAAACTCACCTTCATGTTCTGATGATATTTTAAAAGGCAATGGCATATGCTTTGTGTCTGCTTCTGATAATTCTGAGAAATTGAAAGTATCAGAATCTGAAACTAAGTCAGAAGTTCTGAACAACTCAGACTCTGAAGCTTCTGTACCTAAGGGTAAGATAAAGGCAACTGTTAAAACCTTGCCTGAATCTAAGCCAAAAGGTCCTAAGCCTAAGAGTAAGAGGAAATCAGACTCTGAATCTGAAAAGGTTCAAAATCTGAAATGTTCAGAACCTGAAACTAGCAAGTCTCAGAATCTGAATAAATCTGATTCAAATTTTTCTAAGACTGGGTTTATTAGAACTTCAAAATCTGTTAAACCAGTAAGTGCTAAAAATTTTCAAACTCAGAATGTTAGGCAAAGCAAGCCAAAGCAAACCAATCAGTTTTCTGCTTCAAACTGTTTTAAGAAAGGCAAAACTGAAGCTTGCCTTGTGCCTGAAGTAAACAAAGTCAGAATTCTGAAGAGATCAGAACCAAAGCACTCAAAAGGTCAGACTCTGAACAAATCAGAACCAAAGACCTCCAAGTCTCAGGTTCTGAAGAAGTCTGAGTCCAAACCTTTGAGAACTCAGGTTCTGAAGCAATTAGATTCTGAAACTCAGACTTATTCTAAATACAAGGATTCATATCCAAGGTATCAGAACAAGTCTGAATACCATAACTTCAGACACAAGAAGCCAAAACCTTTCAAGACTAACCCCAAAGGACCCATGAAAATATGGGTACCTAAGTCTGAAATTATTTCAATTGCAGATATGCTTGTCATCCAAAGAAAAGGAAAAGTCCTGGTACCTGGACAGTGGATGCTCGCATCATATGACAGGAGACAAGTCTATGTTCCAAACCCTGACTCTGAAAGAGGGAGGAACTGTGGGATTTGGAGGAAGTCAGAAAGGAAAGATCATTGGTACTGGTAAGATAGGTAATTCTTCCCTGTACATTGATAATGTTTGGCTGGTAGATGGACTTAGGCATAACTTACTTAGCATAAGTCAATTATGTGATAGTAATTATGAAGTCCTGTTTAATAAGAACACCTGCACTGTAATCAGTGGCAAAGACAAGTCTGTAGTGTTCAGAGGCAGCAGGAAAAACAATGTTTACAAAATTAATTTTTCTGAATTGGTTCAGCAGAAGGTAGTTTGCCTTCTGTCTGTGAGTGATGAGAAGTGGGTCTGGCACAAAAGGCTGGGACATGCTAACTGGAGACTCATCTCCAAGCTTAGCAAGTTACAGCTGGTCAGAGGCTTGCCCCAAATTGATTATCACTCAGATGCACTGTGCAGTGCATGCCAAATTGGAAAGTTTTCTAAAACTTCTTTTAAACCAAAGAACATTGTTTCCACCTCTAAACCTCTTGAACTACTTCACATTGATTTGTTTGGTCCTGTTGGAACAGCTTCAATCAATGGGAAGAAGTATGGACTTGTTATTGTTGATGATTATAGTAGGTGGACTTGGGTTAAATTCCTTAGAACCAAAAATGAAACATATGATGTGTTTTTCAAATTCTGCAAGCAAGTACAAACAGAAACTGATTTGAAAATTTTGAAAATCAGAAGTGATCATGGTGGTGAATTTGAAAATGAACCTTTTGAAAACTTTTGTGAAGATCATGGAATTTTCCATGAGTTCTCATCTCCTAGAACTCCACAACAAAATGGAGTTGTAGAGAGAAAGAACAGGTCTTTACAAGAAATGGCCAGAACCATGATTCATGAGTCAAAAATTGCTAAGTACTTTTGGGCAGAAGCTGTAAACACAGCATGTTATATTCAGAACAGGATCTATATCAGACCAATTCTGAATAAAACTTCATATGAATTATTTAAAGGAAGAAAACCAAGTATTTCTTATTTTCATCAGTTTGGCTGTACATGTTACATACTGAACAATAAGGTCTACCTAAAGAAATTTGATGCCAAGGCTCAAAAGGGTACCTTTTTAGGTTACTCAGAGAGATCCAAGGCATACAGAGTGTATAATTCTGAAACACATGTTGTTGAAGAAGCTATACACATTAGATTTGATGATAAGAAGCCTGGTAGTGAAATACCAGAGCTGGTTGAGAGTTTTGCAGATATCAGAATCTCAGAAGAGCCTTCAGAAGCTGAACCCAGTTCAGGTTCTGATGAAGGTTCAGAAGCTGAAATCAATGAAGATTCTGAGAAACTCTCCAGCAATGACACTACTCCTGATGCTAATCAAGAACAGCATGGTTCTGAACAAATCCCTGGTGGCCCCTCAGAAGCTAATCCATTCAGAACCTCATTCAAGTACAAGTCTTCACATCCTGAGGAGTTGATCATTGGAAACAAGAACAGTCCAAGGAAGACAAGATCAGCATTCACTCATAATGATTCCATGCTTGGCCTGCTATCCATGATTGAACCCACAACTGCTGATGAAGCACTTGCTGATGATGGTTGGATTGTAGCAATGCAAGAAGAGCTGAACCAGTTCCAAAGGAATGATGTATGGGATCTTGTGGCAAGACCTGATCAGAAGAACATCATTGGAACAAAATGGGTGTTCAGGAACAAGCTCAATGAACAAGGAGAAGTGATCAGAAACAAGGCTAGATTAGTAGCTCAAGGGTACAGCCAGCAAGAAGGAATAGACTACACTGAGACATTTGCTCCAGTAGCAAGACTGGAAGCAATCAGGTTACTTCTTTCTTATGCTATTAATCATGATATCATCTTGTATCAAATGGATGTTAAGAGTGCTTTCTTAAATGGTGTGATTTCTGAAGAAGTATATGTCAAACAACCTCCTGGTTTTGAAGATGTAAAATATCCAAACCATGTTTTTAAACTTAAGAAGTCCTTGTATGGTCTGAAACAAGCTCCCAGAGCTTGGTATGAAAGACTAAGCAACTTCTTAACTCAAAATGGTTTTGTAAGAGGTCAAGTTGACAATACACTCTTTAGAAAAACTGTTAAGAAAGAAATCTTAATTGTACAAATCTATGTTGATGATATCATATTTGGTTCTACTAATGCCTCCCTTTGCAAGGAATTCTCTAAGTTAATGCAGGATGAATTTGAAATGAGCATGATGGGTGAACTGAAATTCTTCTTGGGAATTCAAATCAACCAATGCAAAGAAGGTGTGTATGTTCATCAGTCAAAATACACCAAGGAGCTTCTGAAGAAGTTCCAGTTGGATGATTGCAAGCTGATGACAACACCAATGCATCCCACCTGCACATTAAGCAAAGAGGACAATGGGACTAAAGTAGATCAGAAACTGTACAGAGGTATGATAGGTTCTCTCCTATACTTAACTGCTTCTAGGCCAGATATTTTATTTAGTGTATGTCTGTGTGCTAGATTCCAATCAGATCCTAGAGAATCTCATATGACTGCTGTCAAGAGAATCTTCAGGTATCTGAAAGGAACAACTAATTTGGGACTTCTGTATAAGAAATCTCTAAATTATAAGCTAGTTGGATTCTGTGATGCTGACTATGCTGGGGACAGGATTGAAAGAAAATCCACCAGTGGAAACTGTCAGTTTCTTGGTGAGAATCTGATATCCTGGGCCAGCAAGAGACAAGCAACCATTGCTTTGTCAACAGCAGAAGCAGAATACATCTCAGCTGCAAGTTGTAGCACACAACTGCTCTGGATGAAACATCAATTAGAGGATTATCAGATTCATGCAGACAATATTTCTATTTACTGTGATAATACTGCTGCTATATGTCTGTCTAAAAATCCAATTCTGCATTCTAGAGCCAAGCACATAGAAATAAAACATCATTTTATAAGAGATTATGTTCAGAAGGGTGTTTTAGATATTCAGTTCATTGATACTGATCATCAATGGGCTGACATATTCACAAAACCCTTAACAGAAGATAGATTCAATTTTATTAAAAAGAATCTGAACATGCATTTTATCTCTTGAAAAATGTGCTTGAATCTGAATGTATTCCTTGATTCTGAGTTTATCATAAGCTAAGACTTATCAAACACTCACCTTCTGAGAGTTTGACTAAAGTTAAGCCTGAAAAACTTCAGAGTCTGAAGGATCAGAACCTGGATTTTCTGACCTCTGAATCTGATAAAAATCTAATGTTGGTCAGAATCTGATAAGTATAGTTATGGGCAATGATGATTAAAGCTTTGAAAGTTTATACTATAATCCTCCCAAAGTCATCAAGTAAAAATGTGTTTTTATGCTCTGATACTCATTGTTAAAATTGCCTGACAAGCAATTTTCAGTTGGTGTCAATTGTTTTCAAAATGTTTAGCACAGACACATTTTAAAAGCCTTAAGTGTTTCAGATATGTTCAGTTTCAAGAACTCTTTTCATCTTGGTATCAGTCTTTAGAAATGTTTTATTTGGTATCAGATTCTGATATACTTCTTTAAAAGCAAACTCAGAATTACTCTGATACTGAACACTTCTCAAGAGGTTTTGCTCTGATACTGAACATAACTGGTTGTTTTGCTCTGATGCTGAACCAGTTTGAACTGAACAAGTAATGTCTGAACACAGAATGACCTGATCAGAAGCTCCAAACTTTTTCTGCTTCTGAACAGCATTCTAATTTTACTGCAAGTCATATACTAATTGTAAATCAAGTAGGCTCTGATAATTATCCTTGCTACTTGGTTATCCATATGATTGCACAAATATCTCACAATCTTGGTTAGTTCAACCCCTCTCAAATTCTGAATCCTTTTGAAATCCTCTCAAACTTGATGTCAGAACTGCTTTCAAACTATTTTCAAATCCATTTCTGCTCTGATACAGATATTTTCAAACTCTCTTGACAAAGAGGGAAAAATTTTTCTGTCTTGAGGGGAGAAAGTAGTACTTTTTGTTGATGACAAAAGGGGGAGAAAAGTAAAACAAGTATTAAAGCACCTGAGCTCAAATAAGTTAAAATTGTCAAAAGTTAAGCCTATTAAAGCTCTGATACAATTGTTAGGATTAAGTTCTGATACAATTGTTAAGCTAGCTCTGATATATTGTTTGACTAGCTCTGATACATTTCTGACAATATTTAACTTATGAGAACTGCTTTTTAATTCTTAGCCTCTGAAGTGAACTTCTGGCTATGATACATTCTGTGAGATATATAACTCTAAGTGAGTTAAGATGAATTTAAAATAACTTGGATAAGACTCAGGGAGCTTACAAAACTCATCCTGTGGATTATCAGACTTAGGGGGAGAGCTTACAAACCTCAGAACCTGAAGTCAACAAGTCATTTTAAATTCTGAGTGTAAATTTCACCATATTGTTTTAAGTTAAGATTAATTAACATGAATAAGAATCAAGGGGAGCTTACAAACCTAACCTTGAGGATTGTCAGACCTAGGGGGAGCTTACAAACCTCTCCTGAAGTCAGATTGTTAACTGAACTTAATAACAATTCTGAAGTTTTCACATTTATGTTTTTAACTGAACTTAATTAACTTGGATCAAACTCAGGGGGAGCTTACAAACCTCACACCCTGCAGTTAACTTGTCAATTAAGTTAACAACAATTTTCTGTTTTAGTACTTATGTTTGTCATCATCAAAAAGGGGGAGATTGTTGGAACAAAATGTGTTTAACAAGTCTCTTACAAATAAGAGGGAGATTGTTGAAACATTTATGTGTAAACATATCTCTCTTTATGGTTTTGATGATAACAAAGTATTAAAGAGAAAATTGGTTATATGCTAATGCTTTGTTCAAGTGTTTCAGAACCACATGCTTAATAGATATTAATTGATAATGGTTATGAAGAACAAGCTAAAGAGCAAGAAGGAAAGCCAAGAAGCAAGGTTGCAAGGCTAAGAAGAAACTGGTCCTGAAGAAGTGCTCCTGAAGAGAAGCCTCTGAAGAGGTTCTGAAGAAGTGCAGCTTCTGAAGTCTGGGTGCCTCTGAAGAAGTCAACGCAAGTCAACTCCTGAAGCCAGCCTCTGATCCGTACAACTAAGTCAGCTTCTGATCCGTACAAAGAGAGCTTCTGATCACTGTTCAGTGAGAAGCTTCTGAAGCTGATATGGCATGGATTTTGACCAGTACTGTGCGCATTTAATGCCTGGAGATGTCAGAACAACTCAATGGAACAGTTGTCTCCTTGACCCAAACATTCTCCAGTTTTTAAGGTGGGCCAATTCAAAAATGGCACCTGCCCTGTTCTGACAGATAAAGTGCAGCACACATTTGCAGCAACCTAGTCCAATTGCAACGGCTAAATTCCTGATTTCCAGCAAATCTTCAACAGCTCTATTTTTGTCTATAAAAGGAGGAAGATTTGAAGAAGAAAAATGTTAAAGACTCTTTGAAACGCATTGCTGAAACTCTGCCCTGTTTTCTGTGTAAAAACTGTCAAAGTTCAAATCTCTTAGAAATTCTTCAGTCTTTGTAACTTAGGAATTTCTTAAGGTTAAGAGTCTTAACCTGTGTTGTATTTAGAGAACACCTCTGATATTTGATCAAGTGTTCATCCCAAACTTCTTTACTTGTAAACCAGTTTGGTCCCTCAAAGTCTTAGTCTGAATACTAAGCAACTGTAACCTCATTCCTTTGTGGTCTGAGTCAGAAGCCTCTTGTCTTTGTGACTTGAGCATTGAGAAGTCTCTTGTCTTAGTGACTTGAGCATTGGAAGCCTCTTCCTTGGTGGTTGAGCATAGAAGTCTCTTTCTTTGTGATTGAGCAGCTGGAAGCCTCTTTCTTAGTGATTGAGCAATTGTAATCAAAACTGATTATAGTGAACTCTCTTGTTGGACACAAGGGGACAGGACTACTTCTCACATTGAGAAGGAACCTGTATAATTTGCTGTGTCTTCTCTTTTCCCTTCTCTTTTCATTATTGAATCCGCTGCATAACTTCTGATAGCAGTTCAGAACTGATTCATATCAGCTTCTGAACTTGACTTAAGTTTTGAAAAGAAAAGATAACAAGTTTTTAGAGTCACACAATTCAACCCCCCCTTCTTGTGTGTTTGTTTTTCTCACCTTCAAAGTCCTACACCCGGACTTGAGGGAAACATAAGATAGGATGGTGGTATAATGAAAGTGTCTTTCCGAGAGTGAGTTTCGGATGTGGCACATGTGATAACCCCACTCAATGGAGGAATCTTGGAAGTATCACTATGTTGACATGAGTAGTCGTGTTCGGCATTGTTATTTTCAAGTGACCTATGAAGTTGAGGACCTTTAGTTACCTTTAACCCATCTTGGCCTTTTAGGACGTAGTGCGGTGGCTAATCAAGAGTAGTCTTGAATTGGTTGATACGCGATACTACACTCAAACGAGACTTTCTTACAAATGTCGTTGGACCGGGAATCAGTCCCGTAATCCGACAATATTCGGAAGTGGTCGATGACTTTGGGAACTTGGTAGAACCCGTGATACAGGTACATTTGAAACCATAGTCCTTACCAAATGGCGTGTTTACCCTTGACTCCAACATTATTGGACTTAACCTCACCATGTTTTCTCTGTTCTTTAGCATAATCATGCATGCATGCATCCATGCATAAACTCATTTTTTTCATCCAATTACCGAAGGACTTAAACAAGTTTTTTTTAAACATCATAGAGGAGCACTAGGAAGTACACCTTCAAGAGCCCTGATTTGTTGAATTTAAGGAAGCTAGGAGTCTTCAGACCTTTTTTTTAAAAGAAAAAATCTAGCTTCCACTAAAGGACTTTTGAATTGGTCCCTTGGCTTAGTTTCTAAAAAAGAACTATTTTGTAATGCCTTGATGCTCAAATGAAATGTTCAAACCATGATGTTTACAATTACTTCAACAAAGTCCTTCGATAACAAACCCTTCTTTTTTGCATAAGCATAATCATGCATCATACTGCATTCATAGTTTCCAAGTCGAGTCCCATCTTTTGTTTCATCACAAAAGGGTCAATCTGCCGCAGTCAAAGAAAGTGGCCCGGCGCCTTCATTACAAACCCACTCGCCCCTACAACACTCGTGCAGACAGAAAAGAAAAATGGGTGTGGTCATGCAAACACAAGGAAGGATTTGCCGCAATTGGGTCGCTGTTGACATTCCCTCAGTTACTCATAGGTCCAAGTGATGTGTTTTGTTGTCTTGTCTTTTAAAAAAAAAAAAAATCCTTTCGTTCCGCCCGAGACGAAAGTGAACTTTTGTAGGGCTTTTTGCTCCATGCATTTCCATCATCAAATATAAAAGTCGTTTTGTCCCCGACTATGTCTTTTTATTCTTTGCTTTTTCTGGAAAATGGTAACACAAAAAACCCAAAAAACTTTATTTTATTTTCAATCAATTTCAAAAGGTCTGCATTTTTCACTCATTTTCTAAAATCAATCATCAATCATATGTAGACTGAACATCAATAAACCCGTTGAACACTGTAACCCTATGCTCTCTCCCGACTTTGAGTTCCCTGTTCACGAAGCTGAAGAGGAGGAGGATGAAGGGATTCCCTTAAAGATCCATCGGTTATTAGTATGACATGAAAGCCATTCAGCCTCATGAAGAAGCATTTGAAATGATTAACTTGGGTTCCGAGGAGCTGCCACTACAGTATTCCTGATAAAATTCCAGATGAATGGTGCCATTGAATCTGCAAAAAAAAAAAACAACAACAAATACAACAAGAAAGAGAAAAAAAGCAACAAAAAAAAGGAAAAATACATCAAGAAAATAGTGCAGAAGATGGTAGCCACTTACAGGACTGGCATGTTACCGTACCGTACCTCGGTGCGCACTTCAACAGGGGCAACCCCATTCTCTTTAGTTTACGGCATGAAAGCATTGCTCCCTGTGGAAGTCGAGATCCCGTCAATGAGAGTTCTGATGGAAGCCAAGTTGTCTCAGGCTGAATGGTGCCAAAGTACGTATGATTAGCTGAACTTGATTGAAGAGAAACGCATGAATGCTTTGTGTCACGGGCAGTTCCCGTGTGTTCCAAGAAGGAGGTCTTGTGCTCAAGAAGATCCTATCTTTTCAACCCGATTCCAGGGGCAAATGGACGCCTAATTACGAAGGCCCATATGTCGTCAAGAGAGCTTTCTCCGGTGGCGCTTTGACTCTTACGACAGTGGATGGTGATGAGCTTCCCCGTCCTGTGAACGCCGATGCAGTCAAGAAATACTTTGTCTAAAAAAATAAAAGAACAGCTCGGTGAGTCGAAAACCCGAAAGGGCGGCTTAGACAAAAATGAGCGTCTCGGTGGACTGAAAACCCGAAAGGGCGGTCCAGGCAAAAGTTAGAGACATAAAATAGAAAAATAATCATCCTGATAGGTCGAAAACCTGAAAGGGCAATCTATGCAAAAGTTAAGGATCGAATGACAAAGTAACTGCATCGGTTTAGCCATGACTCACTTGGGGCACTTTAAATGTCAAGGAGACTCTGAATCCGAAGCATCCAAACAGTGGAATTCAAAGTTGTTAGGGAGAATAACGGTTATTGTGTTCAATGTACCTTCCCCTTATATTTACCATTTTCCAAACTTTTGAGAGATCCGTGGGGCAACGCCATTGGCAGACCACCACTCTGTTAAAATGAATTTGAGCCTGTGCCTTTTATTTGGAATTCTCATTTATTCGGTTTATAAAATTTCTTCTATTTTTGATGGTAGTACTTGAAGCAAAACTTTTTTCAAAATCATAAATCTTTTTTATATATTTTTTGGAAAGCATAAACAACAGATACATTCTCTCTGAACTCATGAATAACTGAAGTGTGCGTCAGCATCTGTCCCAAGAACGGGTAGACTCCGCAGTTTAAACGTGGTCAATTGCTTGAAAAAAAAGAAAAAAAGAGAAAAGAAAAGCTCGGTAAGTCGGAAACCCGAAAGGGCGGCTTAGGCAAAAATGAGCGTCCCGGTGGATCGAAAACCCGAAAGGGCGGTCCAGGCAAAAATTAGGGGCATACAGAAAGAATATATTCCCGGTGGACTGAAAACCCGAAAGGGCAGTCCAGGCAAAAATTAGGGACTCAAAAAGCTGACAAAAAACAAAAAAATAAGCATGACCATAGAAACACCAGTTCTTCTGCCAGGTCTTTGGATTAACACGTCTCCCCCAGGAAGTGTTTACTCCCCACCAGTTGTTGCATACATCGGGCCTTACCCCGTCAATGTTTTGATATGTCCCCAGTGGCATCATCCCCATTGAAGATTGCCGAGTGTTTGTGATGTGACGTCGGGTCACTTTCCTTCTTATCCGTCCAATCTTGTCTCATCAAGTCGGTCTTTCATACAATCATACCAGTCAGTCTTTCATACAATCATACAAGTCAGTCTTTCATACAATCATACAAGTCAGTCTTTCATACAATCATACAAGTCAGTCTTTCATACAATCATACAAGTCAGTCTTCCGTACAATCTTATCAGTCAATCCTTCATACAGTCACAAGTTAATCAGTCATGCCAGTCATACAAGTCACATCATCATTCATGCATCCATACGTTCATGCATATACACCTTCTTGCATACACAACATGCACATAACATCATTCATACATGATTGCATTGACCACCCTGAGTCCTGTTTTTTATATCCATCAATCTGAACAATTTGTAACTCTTTATCCCCAAGTGTCATCCCCAGTGTGTCTGGTCTAGAGACGTCATCCTCTTTTCGCAAAGTGGCAGTTCTTTAACGAACAGTTTGTGCATTTTCCTATCCAGTCTTTTGTCGTCAGTTGACTCGTTCGGCAATAACCCGAACAGCTGACATTTACCTTTTTTATCCTGTCGTCAGTTGACTCGTTCGGCATTAACCCGAACAGCTGACGTCTATCCAATCTTTTGTCGTCAGTTGACTCGTTCGGCATTAACCCGAACAGCTGACGTTTATCCAATCTTTTGTCGTCAGTTGACTCGTTCGGCATTAACCCGAACAGCTGACATTTATCCAATCTTTTGTCGTCAGTTGACTCGTTCGGCATTAACCCGAACAGCTGACATTTATCCAATCTTTTGTCGTCAGTTGATGTAACACCCATAATAAGATTGCCTAGGATCTTATACGAGTATTAAAATTTCGTACTGGATACATTAATTTACAATATAAAAGTTCATCCAAATATTACATAACATTGTAATATTACAAATCCAAAGTTTATACAACATCTCGGTAACATAAACATCATGTGTACAATCCATATAATACAAATATCCATAACAAAACAACAGCACGATCAGTCCGTAGCCTTCTCCTTACCCTTGTTGCGTGCTGATTGCGAACCTGCCTGTGAACCTGCACCAGAAGGAATGGGATGAGACATAATGTCTCAGTGAGCTCTACCCAACCTACTGTTTGGCAACCACAGGGAACCTAGGGTCGCCATGCCTACCTTGGCAATTTAGGGGAATTCTAGAATCGCCAAGTCTTTGAACCTGCCTATAACTTTAACTAAAATCTTCCTGTAACTATGACTGTATAACATAAAGCAATTATAGTGTTTTATGTTAGCTGTTAGCGTTGAACAAACAATTAATCTGAGTTCATTTTACGGAGGGCACCCCGGGTGGAGCAACCCCGAGATACGTCTCCCTATGACCCGATGAAACTCCTGACAATCAGGCTAGCACCGGACTCCCTATGAAAATTGCATGTGGACAACCCTCTCGGAGAAGTCCCATCCGGCGTATCCCGGAGTCTGCTGAACATGCCTATGACTTTGAATTATTATTATTATTCTTTGACTTTGATAAGTAAGTGTATAAATAAATATACAGGTCTATTACTTTGATCATATAAACATTTCCTATAATCCTTAACCTTTGACATAGGGTACTTGGCTTATCGTTCTCATAAGCCTACTATAACTGTTAAACATTTCCTATTACATTATATCCTAAAGTGGATGAACTATGAATTGTTCCTCATGCTATAACCCTCATTTTCTATCAAGAAAATTGGCATATCGTTGTCATATGCCCCTATAAAAGGTTGCTTATTCGATGAACTTCATTTCTATACATTTCCAAGCCTTACATAATCCTTACTTATAAACTTTATGACCTTTGGGAAGCTTTTAGAATGAGTTAAAATGGTGGGCAAGGTTTCTAAAATGTATACATAAAATCAGTTGCCAAAAAGCCATGCCCGCGCGCACCAGGACGCCCAGAA
Organism: Medicago ruthenica; assembly: GCA_018208015.1. NCBI lineage: Eukaryota > Viridiplantae > Streptophyta > Magnoliopsida > Fabales > Fabaceae > Medicago > Medicago ruthenica. The sequence continues at coordinate 95,979,701 of CM031374.1, forward strand.
CAGCTCAACGAAGTTGGGCTGTACAGGGTTGGTCGCTACAAGCGAGCCCTTGGTCGCTACAAGCGAGCCTGGTCGCTACAAGCGCCAGCGTGGTCGCTTGAAGCGCGGGTAGGCAGGGAATTTCCCTGCTCGGTCGCTACAAGCGACAGCTCGTCGCTACAGCGACCATATCAGTATAAAATCATGTAAAAATGCGATTTTCCACCATTTTCTCCCATTCAAGGTTACCCAAGCTTCCAGAACATGTTAAAAATGATTTTCCATCTTAAAACATCAGTTAAAAACACTTACAAGCAAGGATTAAGACTAGCTAGGAAATTAGGGTAAAAACCCAAACTTTCTATAAATCTTCCTATGAAGCAAAACACATAAAACTCACACTATGAGGGTTCTAAAACCCAAGATGAGCTCACCTAAGATCTGTAGCAGGCTGGTTTAGCTTTAATCCCAAACTCCAACTTGTAAAACCCTCTTTTCTTGATTTTCTTTAGTTTTTCTTGCTCCAAGTTCTTACCAATCCTTGATTGCTTGAAACCCAAGTGTTTATGGATGAATTTGATGGATTAAAGATGAAAGGAAGGGTGGGTCGAAATCTAGAGAGAAGGAGGAGAGATTTTCTGGTTTTTGAGAGAGAAAGAAATGTGATAAATATGAGTTTTTCTCATATTTATCCATTTTAGTCCCTATCCTCTTAATTACAATCTTGCCACTCCCAATCGTTTAATTCCTATAATACTGTTAAATGCCTCGCATAAGTGGGTTATTACAGTTGACTCGTTCGGCATTAACCCGAACAGCTGACGTTTATCCAATCTTTTGTCGTCAGTTGACTCGTTCGGCATTAACCCGAACAGCTGACATTTATCCAATCTTTTGTCGTCAGTTGACTCGTTCGGCATTAACCCGAACAGCTGACATTTATCCAATCTTTTGTCGTCAGTTGACTCGTTCGGCATTAACCCGAACAGCTGACATTTATCCAATCTTTTGTCGTCAGTTGACTCGTTCGGCATTAACCCGAACAGCTGACATTATCCAATCTTTTGTCGTCAGTTGACTCGTTCGGCATTAACCCGAACAGCTGACATTTATCCAATCTTTTGTCGTCAGTTGACTCGTTCGGCATTAACCCGAACAGCTGACATTTATCCTTCATCCAGCATTCAAATTTCATCCAGCCTTTATATTTCATCCTGCTTTTATATTTCATCCTGCTTTTATATTTCATCATGCTTTTATATGTCATCCTGCATTTATATTTCATCCAGCTTTTATATTTCATCCAGCTTTTAAATTTCATCCAGCTTTTATATTTCATCCAGCATTTATCTTTCATCCAGCTTTTATCTTCCATCCAACATTTATCTTTCATCCAGCATTTATCTTTCATCCGGCTTTTATATTTCATCCAGCTTTTACCTTTCACCCAACATTTACATTCACCTTTGTTTCTTGTCGTCAGTGGCATGTTACTTTTATTCCGGTCTTTACCTCAAATGGCAAGCCCTATAAACGGGCAGTTTGTGGTCGGTATCTTTTCCCACATCATATTTCCTTTCTCAGCTGTCAATACGATAGTTGATCCCTTTCCCCAGTGAAACTATGTTATTCCCCAGTGGAGTCGGATCCCTTGCTTTAACAAACTCGGGTATCCTTTTATTTTGTTTTATTCCCCAGTCAGGTCATCTTCGCCGTCTTGCATTCACCTTCGCATCACGAGCATTTCACATTTTTTGTTAGGTCAAAAATTGGCGTACTCTGTATTTAAGTCCCTTCGACCCGCCGAATCAAAGATTTTCTCTTCGAATCTCCGGGCGAAGAGACTTAAATAGGGGCATCTGTCATACCCCAATTTTTGACCTAAAATTTCTTTTTCAATTGTCTTTTTAGTTCGGAATTTGTTCGGAGTTTCAGACAAAATTTCGACAGGGAGGTATTTTAAAATACCTCATTTTTTTTTAATTTCGTCCGGGTCCATCTTTTTGTTTTATTATTATTTCTCTTTGTTTTTATTTCTTTTAAATATTTTATTTGTTATTTTATTTAGTATTTTTATTTTTATTTACTTACTTTTTTAAAACAGCTGACTTTTTTTTCATTTATTGTAGAGGAGACTTTGTTAATATTCATTGTGTTTTTAATTTGTCTTAATTTGTCCATTATTGAGTATTATTGTCTTTTAATTTGTCAACAAAGTCTTTATGATTAGTGTGGGCAATTAGTATTTAACAGAGGGCAGCAACACGCAAAAGAGAAATGAGCAGAAACTTCTCTTCCAAAAACTCAACAATCATCAAAACCACTCAATCCCACCACCACATAACATCACACGCCTCCACCTTAAACTAATACTCAATCCCACCACCACCTACCATCAAAACCACTCAATTCCACCACTAACACTAAACCGTAAACCACTCCCAAACCCACTTCCTCACTCATCCATTACCTCCCCCACTCAATCACTCAAATACACAGCCACTTACCTCCTCAATCGTACAATCCACGCATCCACTACCACCCAAAACCGTACGTTCACCCTCCCCTTAACCAACAATCACCACACACGCCCACACCAACACAACAGCCTCACTCTTACCCACCATTCTCCCTCATCAAAACCGCAGCCACCAAACCACAACCGTCAAACCACCACTATCCACTCACGCGCCCCTCATCTCCCAAAACAAACAACAACTCACGTCTCCCCTCCAAACCACCAGAAAACCGCGGCCTAAAACATCCATAAACCCACACTAACCGAATCAAACATCAAAGCCGTCCTCAATCAAAACCGAAACCAACAAAAGGTAGTCTTTTTCTCCCTTTTTTTAAAAAAATCAAACCTAGATCCGGCCGTTTTAAGGAAGATTTTGAAAAAATAAAACTGATTTTTGAAAAGAGGGAGAGGAGAGGGTCTCGAAAATATACTTTTTTTAAAAAAGGGGGGGATTTTTTTTTTCCGGCGCGGTGGCGCCGCCCCTTTGGGCCGGCCAACCACCGCGCCTGTTCTTTTTATTTCCGGCCATGGCAGTTTTTTGAGAGAGAGTTAGAGAGAAGAGAAGAAGAGAGGAAGAGTAAGAGAGAGAAGTGAAGGAGAAGAATGAAAGAAAAAATCTGAAAATGAACTTAAAGCCAGCCCTTTGACACAAGGCCCATGCGGCCCATCTGGCTTCCTCCTTTTCTTCTTGCTGGTTGCTCTTCCCACCCCCCTGATCCTCTTCTGCACCCCCCTGTTCCTTTTTATTTTCTTTATTTTTCTCTTATCATTTCTTGCGTTTTATTTTGTTATTTTCCTTATGTATTTTCATGCATATTGTTCCATTGCATTTACATTATAGTATTTCATGCATTTTTTTTCTTTTATTTTCATGCATTATCATTTTATTATTAGCATATTTATTTAATTTTTAGTGCATTTGCAAATTTTTACTTTTAATTATTATTTTGCCATTTCTTAGAATGTATTTAGGTTATTTTCATGCATATTATTCCATTGCATTTACTTTATAGTATTTCATGCATTTTTTCTTATTATTATTTTCCTTTTGTTTTCATGCATTTTCATTTTATTTTTATTCTTAGCATATTTATTTTTTTTTAGTGCATTTGCAATTTTTATTTTTATTTATTATTTTGCCATTTCATAGAAAATATTTAGGTACAATGTAAATATTAATGAGAATTTGCACTGACACTCACACTTTATTTATTCTGCTTTATGGCTTTTGTTTATTTTTATTTATTTCGCTTAACAAAAAAAAATACAAAAAATAGTAGGTTAGTTTAATTTCAAAGGGTTTTCGTGGTGATCCAACGTCACCACGGAAATTCCTCGCGTTTAGCTTTTATTTATTTTTAGTCTTAATCCATATTAAAAAAAAAAACAAAAAACATGCAAATATCAAAAAATCATAAAAAAAATCTTTTCATAATAAACCTTGATTTTCAATCAAGGGTCCGTTTTTTCTCTTTTATTTTCTTTAAAAAAATCATTAATCCACTTTAACTACACTTTAATCCTTTTTTTAAAAAATAAAAAACACAAACCAAATCTCCTTTTGCCATTTGGCTTTTTATCTTTAAAACTTTTTTAAAACTAATAAAAAACATCAAACAAATCAAACGTCATTTTCTACCCCGAACTACGAGGTTTTGATCCCTCACGGGTACGTAGGCAGAGGACCCTGTCCTTCCAAATCATAAAAAATACAAAAACATTTTTATTTCTTTCCCTCACTACTCTAATTCATTCTTTCCTTAAAAAATTAAAAAATAAGCAAGTTATAGCCAAGATAAATAAATAAAATCAAGAGGTTCTCGTAGAGTACTACGAACGTTTAGGGTGCTAACACCTTCCCTAAACGTAACTAACCCCCGAACCCTAAATCTTTTTAAATGTGGTAATTTAGAACTTTTTTCCACTTTTCATTTAAAAAATTAAAAGTTCAGTCGTGAAATAAAATTAGTGAGTCAATGCTAATCAATAGCTTGATCTCCGAAAATCACCGCGACACGAGGCATCATCCAACGATGTGTCCAACTGGGTTGAGGTGCTTTACCTTACTTTTTAAATATCTCTTAGGTTTCTGAAACCTTGCCACTATCAGGCTTTGTTACTTTACGGTTTGATGGCCACCATTTGGCATTGGTTACTCTTCTGCTAATTCCTGTCTTAAAATTTAGACGCCATAAACTTCGCTCTTCATAAACTTCATTCCTCCTTGGTCACATTCAGCTCTCGGAGATTTATCCTAACTGTCATATACTAGATTGAGTTGATCAGGCTCAACTAGATGTGACCTTTAGAACAATATCTGGAACCCAATGGTCCCACTACTTTTATTGAATTTTTAATGACCCAAGGCACGGTCTGAATCGACCTGCTCTGATACCAATTGTAACACCCATACTAATGTAATCTAGAATATTAGCATGCGCATTAAACTGATACTGGATACATTTAAATTTTCAATAATAATATTAATACATACAACTGAAAGGGTACAAGTGGCTCGTTTATACAATTATCCGTATACCAAAAATGAATACTTATACATAATAATGATAATCTCCTGAGCTTGTACTTGAGGAGCAACTACACTCCAATCCAGTATCTCCCTGATAATCTTCTTCACGAACCTCTTGCTTACCTGAAAACCTGCACCAGAAGGATTGGGATGAGACATAATGTCTCAGTGAGCTCCACCCAACCTACTGTTGGCAACCACGGGGAACCTAGAGTCGTCGTGCCTACTCTTGGAAATCTTGGGGATTCCTACGATCGCCGTCTTTCTCTACATATTCCGCGATCAAGGGAAACTAGGATCGCTATATGTCTTAATCTTATGCTTATCATATTCTAGCCTTAAACTTAAACTTATACTTAGTGATCCGGGGACATCCTATGATCACTTTCTTTCTCTGCTGACTACTTGTCATATTCTCATAATAATTTCATAAGTATCAATATACATCATTCTTAATCATAAAGTTAGTAAGTCAGCGTTGAACAAACAATCATTATCTTGGTTCATTTTACGGAGAGCATCCGGGTGGAGTAACCCCGAAGTACATCTCCCATCATACTGGTGAAACTCCTATCATATCAGGCTAACACCAGACTCCTCTTATCGTTGTGTGGACAACTCTCTCGATGAAGTCCCATCCGGCGTATCCCGGAGTCTGCTGAACACAACTTAACTTGCATGTAGACAACCCTCTCGGAGAAGTCCCATCTGGCGTATCCCGGAGTCTGCTGAACATGCTTCATCTTTTAACATACGTGTGGACAATCCTCTCGGAGAAGTTCCATCCGGCGTATCCCGGAGCCTGCTGGACACGTTTAACATAGTCTTATAACTTACGTGTGGATAGCCCTTTCGGAGAAATCCCATCCGGCATAATCCGGAGTCTGATGAACACGTATAATCTTTATCATTAAGTTCTTAACTTAAGCTCATATGTATATCTAATACGTTTCATATTCTTATGCATATCTGATGCATTCATCGTTAAATAAATGTGTGCTACTTAACCTATAATAAAGGTCCTTGGCTTATCGTTCTCATAAGCCTCTTACTTGGTCGTTGGAATATCAACTCTTAAGCTTATCTAAAGCTTTGAATGATGAACATTCCTTATGCCTCATACTCTTAAATCTTGGTTTCCTATCAAAGGATTCGACATATCGTTATCATATGCCGTTCTTAGGGATTTATTATCCCACTTACTCATCATTGGGAAACTAATCCCTTATCTTACTTGATAATTTAGAAATAATTCTACCCATTCACTCTTATGATACCTATGCATTTCCTAGATTAATCCTTGGAAGATCATGAGTAACATTGTCCTAAAGCATATCGAAGATCATTGGCATGGTACAGTTATTTGAAAATAAAATGCCTTTCTGGGCAACTTCGCTCTGCGACTCCCAGACTTCGCTCTGCGAAATCCTGCGTCTGAACCTTCAGACTCTGAACTTCAGAGTCTGAACCTTCAGAACCTGGTGATCCTGCGTCTGAGACTTCACAGAGCGTCTGAAAACTTTGCTTTGCGAACTCAGCTTCTGATCACTTTGCAGGGCAAAGTCTACGCGATGGCTAGGCAGTAGCCAAGCTCTGCTACTTCGCTTTGCGACCCTGAGCGTCGCTCTGTGACTGTAGCAGAAAACAGAATTTTCTGAAAAACATGTTTAATCTTAAAAACCTTGGTACCCAGTTATCCAATGATCAATGAAAATATGCCAGGGACTCATTTTAAACTATAAAAACGTACTTTACCCAAGGATTAACTGGAATTAAACATAAGTATCAAAAAGGGGAAAATACTATCTTTTTACTTAAATCTTAGTAATTAAGTTTGTGATCTCACACAAAACTAACCCAAAGGGTAAATTGCTACTCTAAGGAACTCACCTAGCAATTGTTATGATTCTGATCCCTTTGCCAAGCTTGACAACCAAAAGCCTAGCTTAAAATTCTTCCTCTTTACTTGATTTTCCTTAGCTTTCTCTTGCTCTAAATCTCCCAAAGCTAGCCTTTTTGCTCGTGTTCCAAGAGTTGAGGAAGAAACTGATGGATGATGGCAAGAGAGGATGAGGCGTGAGTTTTAGAGAGGGAAAGAGAGGGAGAAGCTTGCAGCCCTTTAGAGAGAGAATGTAAGGAATAAAATGGGAAAAATATCTTGCTTTCCCCTTATAAAAACCTCTCTTTCAAAAATATTACAACTTTGCCATTCTTCCATTTTAATCCTCAATCACCGATAAAAGTTACGTCTAAGCGGGATATTACAGACGTCGAGGGCTATTATAACATGGTAGCACACTGCTACCAGACCCTGAAGATCCTTCTTCTTCTTTCGCCATTTCTATTTCTTGTGTTGAAACTGGTGAAGGAATGGAAACAGAGGTTCCTTCTTGTTGCCTCTTCTTGGCTAGCTGCCTTTTCTTTCGGTTTTTACTATTATTTCTCCGAGCAGTTCTCTCTATCTCTGAGTCAAAAAGCAGTTGATCTTCCTGCGTTTTACCTCGCATAAACATAGCTCACAAATCTAACCAAATAGATTAGCAACAGGATGGATAAATTTTATTTTTTTTTATATATACACTAAAAATTGATATTAATAATCTTAGCTGCAATGATTATGATATCTAAACGTTAATCCCCAGCAACGGCACCATTTTGATGTTTAGTCAAAAGTAAGTATATTTTTATATCGTCTCCACAGGGATTAATGCGATATCATAAACCGTTCAACACCGATTATCATTTTAAGTTAAGGGTTTAATCATTTGTTTGCTATAAACTATTCAACTTTAAAGACGTTAATAAAAACGGAGAGTAATAGGGCGTAAAAAGCGTTAGGATCAAAGTTCATCAATCAAACATCGATTATATTCTAATGATCATATATATGGATTCTAGCTTTTCTTATATACGATATTATCACGTATCACTCGACAACATCATTCGTGTCCAAATGACGTTGTGAGATTGATCGTATCGTTTAATCGACGATGTCTCAATCTATTAAACGATTCGAAAGCTTTACGTTCAGACACTTTGTGTGATTATCAAAACCAAATTTCATGTCTAGAATTTCTTATTTTGATAGAATATTATTCTAAACCTAGATTCAAAAGTATTTATCAATAACATTTAAATCAAACATAATAATGGAAAACAAGAATAAACTCAATGATATATAAAAGGCTAGAATCATATATTTGAAAGATCAAAAGTTTACATCTAAGATTGATTGATTACCTCTAATCCCAACAAAGGGGATTTAGTTGTTCATTTTCATGACAACAATACAAAAGTGGAAAGAAAGATGGAGATCCAAAGCTAAGACTTGATTTCTCAAAGATTCTTAGTTAATCTACACTTAGATCACTTTTGCTCTATGAAGAATGCCTCTTTTTAGCCCTATTCTCTTTCTGGAAAAATATGTTAATATTCAGAAAATGAGCTAAAAGGCTTAAATACTATCTGATTTTTATAAGGCTCGCTACAGCGATGAGTTGGTCGCTACAGCGATGGAAGATTTCTTGGCCTTTGGGTTTGCTCCACGTCAGCAAACGGAGTTCAAACCGCCCTTGGTCGCTTTAGCGACCAGATCCATCGCTGTAGCGATGGAACCTTAGTTTCTCCCTGCCTAGGCGCGCTATAGCAACCGATCCTCCGCTGTAGCGATGAAGCCTTATCAATTCTTCATGTTTCTTTGCTCAATTTCAGGTCCTAGCATGGTATTTCCTGCACAAATGGATGAGGTAAGACATAGGATCAATAATTTGGCATTCGATCAATAATTCTGAGCTTATCCTATGATAACTTGCAAAACAAGTAACATAAGTGCCTAAAAATATATCAAAAGATAACTTCTTTCTGGCACTTATCATTATGTTAGATGTTAGCGTGTAACAAACATTATTATCTGAGTTGATTTTACGGAATGCCCCCGAGTGGAGTAACCCCGGAGCACATTCCCCTGATAACCGGTGAAAATTCCTATAATAGGCTAATCACCGGACTTCTCTTGCCTGTATTGTGTGGGTTATCCTCGCGGAAAGTTCCTCCCATTCCAGCTATAACTGGAACCCCATGTGCTCTCTAACTGCGAGAACACAGAAGTCACAATAATCTTTAAATAAACTTATGTGTGGGTTATCCTCGCGGAAAGTTCCTCCCATTCCAGCTATAACTGGAACCCCCTGTGCTCTCTAACTGCGAGAACACAGAAGTCACATAAATTTAGCCTGATAATTATTATTCCTTATATATATACATATATATATTCCTGATAATTTCCTGAACATATATATATATGTGAGTCGTCAAGTAGGCTCCCTAACGGGCTGGCCTATCCAGAATAAATCTGAAGCGTACCTGTGCCATGACTCATCAACATATATATACAATCTGTATAAATCCTGATAATAACCTTGTACCACTATCTAGGGTACATCCTATCCTAAACTGTTACGTGTACCCTCAGTGTCACTCTGACGTGAACGACTGAGGCACGTCCTGATGTACATAAAAATGTACCCTGAAACTGGGGGAAAGCATGGTACCTCTAACTACTGTACACTATAACCTGCCTGGTTAAGGGTATCTTGAACTAACCCTTAACATAACTGATACTATTCTTATCAGAATCCTTGAATGTTAAGAAACATTCCTAGTACCCTTGTACCTTCAACTGACTACCTCTCAGTTCCTGTTAACCTATTAAAGGTTCTAGACATATCGTTGTCATATGTCTTACTTATGGGCTTACTATCCCATCTATAATAACTTCCTGAAATTTGTGGGTAAACTACCCATCACTCTGTATGATACCTATGCATTTCCTAGATTAATCCTTGAAAGATCATAAGTATCTTTATCCCAAAGCATATCAAAGATCATTGGCAGGGTACAATTATTTGTTAATAAAATGAGGTTCTGGGCCACTTCGCTTTGCGAACTCCTGCGTCTGATCCTTCAGACTCTAAACATTCAGAGTCTGAACCTTCAGAACCTGGTATTCCTGAGTCTGAAACTTCGCAGAGCGTCCAAATCTTTGCTCTGCGAACTCAGCTTCTGATTACTTTGCAGAGCGAAGTATAGGCAGTAGCAAAACTCTGCTACTTCGCAGAGCAAACTCCTGGTCGCTCTGCGATCGTAGCAGAACTTAGGATTTTCTGAAAAACGTGTTTCAATCATTAAAAACCTTGGTACCCAACTGCCCAGTGATCTTTGAAACATGTCAGGGACTCATTTTTAAACTATAAAAACATATTGTATCCAAGGATTAAACTGGAATCAAGCATATGTATCAAAAGGGGAAAAACTATCCTTTTTCCTAAACCTTAGCAATTTGTTGTGAATCTCACACAATAATGACGCAAAAGGGTTAAGCTACTCTATGGAACTCACCATGTAGTTGCAGGTCTTGCCAAGCTTCCTTCTACCAATCTAGAGAGAGAGGGAGAGAAAATCTGACTTAGTGAGAGAAGGAAATGGGGAAGAATGAAGAAATATCCAATCTTATCCCTATTTATGCCCCTTCCTCTCAAAATTACCATTTTGTCCCTACTCGCTCATAATTCCTCTGTTACTGATAAAAGTTACGTCTAAGCGGGATATTACATTACTTATAAAGAGAGATGTTTTTTTTTTTTAGGTTGAAAAATAGAAAATCATTCAATATTTTTAAAAAATGACAAATCGTAGAGAACAATTGTGATGTATATTTCTTCCCTCAAAAAAGTTATGATGTATATTTTTAAATGTAATATATATTTAATGCTACAAATTATATATATGGAGTAAATACAGGATAAATATGAGATAAATATATTTATTATAAAACTCTATACTTTTATTTTAAAAATCAACTATTTTTAATAGTTTATTGCTAATGAAAATGCAGCATTCTTCAACATAAAATGAGAAGGATATTATATCTCACTAGATATTTCAACATAAAACTCATACACAAGACAAATATAGATAATTATTTAAAATTATTTTTTAATGTCGTGGGAATAATATTATGATATCCATAGTAATTAGCATATAGAATTTGCAACAGGAGTACAATGCAAATATTTAACAGATTTTTGCATATAAAATAAACTAAGATTTTATAGAAATACTATATTAAAGTTGTTTTTTTTAAATAGTCCATATAAAGTTTTCACTACCAAAATTACCTAAAGAGTGTATAATTGGTACACGGGACTCAGTTTGATCACTAATCTAATATATGCATATGCATAAGAAACGTAACGACTGCCAAACTTATTGTATAATCCTTGTGGTCTACATGTAGAAAATCGAGGAGCAAGTACTATTATGCAGATAGTATTTGTTGCTTAGATGCAGATACGTGCCAAAATTTAGAATAAACTTTCAAATTAGTTTACTATTATGCATATAGAAAATAAAGGAGTGAGTACATTTAAATCACTTTGTGGTCTACATATATTTGGTTAATCGTGTTATCAGATTGAATGCCAAATGCTTAATAACTATACATCTTAATGGCAAAATCAGCTTATAATGTCTAACATTGCTTACAAACATAACATCTCACTTTTTCCACATGCCACTAACTAAAACAACTACACTAGATAGGGTCGTTTTTAGTATTTTCAGGATATGATACTGTCAATACCACCTATTATTCATTACTATACTACCGTACAACCTATCAACCAATGTGCAATGTTGAAAGTATATCTTTTTACACGGGACTCATGTTTATCACTTATCAGTAAATTAAATTTCGTATACAAAAACATTTTAACGGATTTTCACATATAAATAAAGATTTTTATAGAAGTATTATACTAAAGTTGGTTTTTTTATTTATTAATTTGAATGTTATATGTTTTTCTAAATAAAAATAAATAGTTTTTTTTTGACAAGAAATAAAAATAAATAGTTGTTTTTTAAGATATATCAATACAAATATATGCGAAGATATGTTTTTTTTATGAGAATGTTTCAGTATATATGTTTATTTATGAAATTTAATGCGGACTATATATTAATAAAAATATATGCGAGTGAATGGCCTATATATGAATAAAATATATGTAAGTATATATTTTTTTTTTACTGAAATATGTCGATATATATTTATGAACTATAATGCAAACTGTATATTAATAAAATTATTTTGAGTAATATGTTAATAAAATATATGTTAGCATATAGTATATATTAATAAATTAATGTAAGTATATGTTGTACACGGGATCCATATTTATCACTTATCAGCAAGGTGATTAAAACCGGACCGGCCGGTTCAACCGTGAACTGGGACTGTGTCTGGTCCGGAATGGCTTAAAAACCGCTCTATTATAAAACCGGGAAACAAACCGAAAAACCGGCGAAACCGGACAAAACCGGAGGTTCAGGAGGTTTGACCGGTTAGACCGCGTTTTTCGTTCTCTTCTTCACAAAAAATAAACACAGACGATGGCCTTATATCAGTTTCGCGCTTCTTCATACACAAACATATAAACCCTCATTAACAGAATCGCATCGCATTGTTCAAACAAGACTGATTTGGTTCAAGAAGAAGATGAAGAAAGAATTTAACTGTAAATGAAAAATAGAAGAAACCATGAAGATACAACAATGAAGTTTGCAGCTGCGGCAGCTGTTTGTTTCATTTTTCAATAGCAACCAAATTAGGGTTACAAATTATAATAGAAGTGGGGCACCCTCTCAAAAAACATGGGCTTGGGCTGCCGTACATAAGTGTAAAAATGAAATAAAATAAAATAAAGTGACATAAGTCAAATCACCATCAAACTTTATTATTTATTTATTTTTAATTTATTTTTGGTTAAAATATTACAAAAATGATTTTATTTATTCAAATGCTAACCTATTTTATATATAAATGAAGTATTTTATTAGAAACGGTTCGACCCGGTTCAACCCCGGTTGAACCATTAAACCTCGAACCCATACCTTTACCGGTTTGATGTCCGGTCCGGTTCTGATTACCTTGCTTATCAGTAAATTAAATTTTGTATTTAAAAATATTTTTACATATTTTTACATATAAATAAAGATTTTTATAGAAATACTACATTAAAGTTGGTTTTTTTTATATAACCTTCATGTAACACACTAACACCTTAAAAAACTTCATATACCTTAATTTATTTATTAATTTGAATGTCATATGTTTTTGTAGATAAAAATAAATAGTTGTTTTTTAAGATATATCAATACAAATATAAGCGAAGATATATTTGTTTTTACGAGAATGTGTCAGTATATGTTTATTTATGAAATTTAATGCGGACTATATATTAATAAAAATATATGCGAGTGAATGACCTATATATGAATAAAAATATATGTAGTATATATATTTTTTACGAAAATATGTCAATATATATTCATGAACTATCATGCAAACAATATATTAATAAAATTATTTTGAGTAATATATTAATAAAATATATGTGAGCATATGGTATATATTCATTTTTTTAAACAATATGATATATATTCATAAAATTAATGTAAGTATTCCCTCCGTCCCTATTTATAGGAGTAGTTTACAAAAAAGTTTTGTCCCTAAATATAAGATCATATACAAATTCCTAGATGCATTGATTATTCTTTTTCCAAATATACCTCTTATTAATACTATCAATTTGTCTTGGTAAATGAAAAGTTAACTTATATTTAATTAAGTGTAATCTAGTACTAATAGTCACACCAATTTGAAACAACTTTATTACTCCAACAACTTTTCTTAATACGCGTGATTTTTGTAAACTATTTCTATAAAAAGGGACGGAGGGAGTATATGTTTTTATACGAAACCAATATTTATCACCTATCAATAAATTAAATTTCGTATTCAAAAACATGTAAACGGATTTTCACATATAATTAAAGATTTTTATAGAGATACCATATTAAAGTTGGTTTTTTTTTATAATACTTCATGTAACACTAACACCTTAAAAAAAACTTCATATAACTTAATTTATTTATTAACTTGAATGATATGTTTTTCTAAATAAAAATAAATAGTTATGTTTTAAAATATATCAATACAAATATATGCGAAGATATATTCTTCAATATCCATGTCCTAGAGAATGTCTCATAATATCATAAAAAAAAAAAAAAGAATGTCTCATAATTACCATTTTCGAACAGAATGGCACAGCCGCGCAACCCGTGATCAGCACGGGTATATCGACTAGTGAATTACTTAAATGAAGTTGGACTTATACCGCAAAAATTACTAATAAAGTTGAACTTGTAAAAGTTCCAGCAATCAAAACTACTACTAGTCATCGTCATAAAATAACAATAAGAAATGATCTCTGCCAAATCAAAAGCATGAATCCAAAATCCAGAAACCGCATGACGTGATTAACAGTCAAACTGAGCCGGCTGGGCGGCAAAACGGGTCCCACTTGTTCACAGTTTGCCGCCACATTTCAAAGTTGTTAGATTTACTAAAATATCCCACTCTTTTAGTCTTACTTATTCCACTTGGAACTTTGTCTTTTGCACCATTTTTTGATTAAATAACAAAACCATGATCAATACATGTTTAATTGTTTAATTAATATTTAGACAAAAAACCGTGAAGCCAATAAGTGTCACCGTTACCTTTGTCCTTTCAGAATGCGAATCATGTTTTTCGACTAATTACTAGTGATTACTACTTTCACATAAGGGTGAATTGGTCATTTCAAAACCTGCCGTCCCGTTAAGAGACTTTCGTTCCCGCAAATTGAATCAGTTAATACTGTTATTCCCGTTAACGTCGTCGTAAACCTCATTTCACTCATTCCCATTCCGATAAAAAACCACCGCCATGAACACCACCGTAACTGTCACAACACGAGCTCAAATCCTCCATTACACCACCGCGTTCATCACCGGCGTTATTCATCAATCACAACTCCGTCGCCACCTCATTGAAACTCTCCACCGCGAAACTCCAATCACCAATCAAGTAACCTTAAAACAACTCAACCTCGCCTCAGAAGCTCTCGAAAGCGCCATTTCCAACTCCAGCTCCGCCATTCGTTCTTCCTCTCTCTCCCTCGCCGAGAAGCTTCTCCTTCCTCTATCAGACTATCCTCTCTCCTCCTTCATCCTCTCCCTCATTCAAACCCTCCGTAAACGCAACGAAGAATCCGCTATCTGTCTTCTCCGAATCTTCCATTCCAATCCTTCACTTGCTCGATCTGAAATAGCACCGTCTCTCTACGAGCATCTTTTTTGTTTTCATCTCTTCCCTGTTTTCCGATGGTTCGATGAACAGAGAACACGGATTTTGCCATCCGCTTCTGAAACCCCGAGCCGCGACAGAGACACCGGTGACTACTCCGTTTCCGACGATTTAGTTATGCCTTATGCGAAGTTGTTATCGAGTGTGAGCGGTGATCAAGCGTTAAAGCTGAAGGAGTTGGAGAGGGAGTACGAAGAGGTTTTGGATGAGAATTGTAGGGTTCTTGCTGTGAATTTTAAAGAGGTTTTGGTGAATAAAGATGAAGATGCGACGGTTAGTCCACCGTTGTTGATATTGAAGAGTGCTGCAGGAGGTGGTGGTGACGACGGTGGTGGATTGCATAGAAAGGAGGAAATGCAAATGCCTCAGTTGGAGAACAGACGGTATAATGTAATGTTGTCCTTGATGTTATTTGTTTACGAATTTATACTTTTCTTCAATTCAACTTACAAATGTTTATGTTTGTTGTGTTAATTTCATTGGGTTCGTTCAATTTTTTATCAAGGGGGATTTTAACATAAAAGTGTACCTAAATATTGATTTGTTGTGCCTCAACTTATTGTTGTGATGAATTTGTTTGCTTTCTTGTTCTATTTTCTAGAATGAAGTTAACAATAATAGGGTCAATTTTGGAGACTTTGTTGTCCTCTTTCATTTTAATTAAGGCCTCCTGAAATCTATTTTGGGGAAATAGTTGTAAAAAAAGAAAGCTTATATTTAACTGGCGTGTTGGGTTGTGTTTTCTGCAAACGCAAGTAGTGATTCTTTGTTCATTTGGAGAGGATTCCATTGCATAGTGATGTAGTTCATCATGTTTACTATTTGGCAAAACCTTAGTATGAACTATGCACTATGCAGATGTTATTTAAATTGGACTACTCAAAATTTGCTGTTATTTGTTTGTGCATATAGTCATGGTCCGTGATTTTCTCGAGTACCAGATGAACGGATGATTTTTGTTTGGTGATACTTTGTTTCCTATAATAGCTAGAAAACAAAATTTTATTTGATCAAAGGCCTGTTGATATTGGAGTAGCTAGGTAGAATGGAAAATGTGATTGTGGAGAAAACCAGGAGTTTCTTTTCATCTGGTTTGATGATTTAAGGCACATTCATTTCATGATCATTTCCTTATTTACTTTTCCTTTTCTACTGATTCATGCAGCCAATGTGGTCCGAAAGGGATACATCTATTGAATTTTTGAGCAGCAGTTCGAGCAGTATATCCTCCCTCACACTGTTATATCCTCAAAGAGTCTCTCCGAGAGTCCTCCATCCCCTAAAATCTTCAAAATATTGGACAACACCAGCCTATTTAAACTCAGCCCCTGAAACTCAATTTTCTTTAGATAAGAATTTACTTTGTTCTTCTTCGGATTCTGAAGCGGAAAATGAGGTAATTGATGCCACCGAGAAACGGGAAAACCAATGAGGACTGAATTTTCTATGCTTGCTGTTTTAGTTTTTTAGTGCTAAGTGATGAATATGTCCTGTAGGAAAAAGACAAAAATGTAGCATTGTTGGAGCCTCGACAAAGCCAAAGCCAAAACAAGGAACAAATTCAAACCATCTTCAAAGAATCCAGGGGGTACGTATATTAAAAAACCATTCTTCAATATTTTGTTGTCTGATGCATTTTCTTTAACTTGGATTCTTCCTGCTCCTAGCTCCCCAGATTATCCAATGGCAGACTATGAAAACACGCCGCCACATGGAAGTGGGAAACAAACACCTCCTAAAGACTTTGTCTGTCCAATAACCAGTAACATATTTGATGATCCAGTGACTCTTGAGACTGGTCAGACATATGAACGTAAAGCTATTGAGGAATGGTTTAATAGAGAGAACATAACTTGTCCTATCACTCGCCAGAAGCTGCAAAACACCAAGCTACCAAAGACAAATTATGTGCTCAAAAGACTAGTTGCTAGCTGGAAAGAACACAACCCCAGTTCAGTCCCGCCTACATGTGAGAGTCCATACAAAGATAGCGAGTCAGTAGTGAAGACAGAAATGCCTTCAGCTTCTCCTAATAGTGTCATAACACAGGCCACTGTTGATGGGATGATTGGTGAGTTACGCTGTGCAATCAATAACCTGTACATGTCAGAGATTCTCCAGGAATCTGAAATGGCGGTTCTTCAAATAGAGAAGTTGTGGAGAGGAGGGAATCTGGGAGTGGATATCCACAGCATGCTATCAAAACCTCCAATTATTAATGGGTTTGTGGAGATACTTTTCAATTCTGTTGAACCCCAGGTGCTTCAGGCAGCAGTTTTCCTTCTGGCAGAGATGGGATCTAGAGACAATGCTGTTATTCAGACTCTAACACGTGTGGATACCGACGTTGAATGTATAATGGCTCTTTTCAAGAAAGGGTTGACAGAGGCTGTTGTGCTATTGTATGTCCTAAACCCTTCAACTGTGACTCTTACTGAGATAGCTGTAGTGGAGTCCCTCATAGCAGTTTTCAATAAGAAAGAGGAAGACTTGGTTAACATGTGTTTAAATCCCAAAACAGCTGCAGTTCTTCTACTGGGACAGATTATTGGAAGTAGTGATGAGATAATTGCATCTTCGGTTGTCAAGACTCTGTTCTCTGAAAAAGCACTTGGAGCTATTGTTGGCAGTTTAGGAGCTGAATGGGCAGAGGAGAGGATTGTTGCAGTCGAGATCTTATTGAGATGCATGCAAGAGGATGGGACTTGTAGGAACTCCATTGCTGACAAAGCAGAGCTCTCTTCTATTATGGAAAGCTTCATCCGTGCAAATGATGCAGAACGTTTCAAGATTGTTGAATTTTTTTCTGAGTTGATCAAGCTAAATAGGTATATCTATCTGTTTCGTATTCGGGATTATGCTAACCAAACTAGTAGCTAGCTTTTTTTTGTAAAAGAGAGTATCTAGTAGCTAACTAATGTACTAATAGACAGGTTAAAGAGTTAAGAAATGGAAAATGTTTATAAAAGCACAAAATTTTGATGCATTGATAACATCAAATAGTAAAGTTAACTACTTTCCATCTTTTATTCTTTAACAAGTTTAGATCCCTCCATAGTATTGGCCATCAAACTAATGTACTCTTTAGTTTTTGTCTGATAGCTTTCAATTGGTTCCTTCCAGGAGAACATTCAACGAAAGAATCCTCCATATTATAAAAGAAGAAGGACCTTTTAGTACAATGCATACTCTTCTTATTCATTTGCAGACAGCCCTTCAAGATCAATGTCCAGTCATGGCCGGTCTCTTACTCCAACTTGATCTTCTGGTATGAATCTTGGAATCTGATACTACTACTAGCTAAATCTTAAAAATAGGAACTAGTTTATGATTTATATTTACACTTTCTATATATTACTACCTTTAAATTAAACGCAATGTGCTGTTGTGCCAGTAATAGAGTTAACACTCGTCATGCCATTTTTAGGTTGAACCAAGAAAGATGAGCATATACCGTGAAGAGGCAATAGACACTCTTATTTCATGCCTGAGGAACTCAGATTTCCCTACTACCCAGTTAGCAGCTGCTGATATAATTATGTCACTGCAAGGGAGGTTTAGCTTCTCTGGAAAGCCTCTTATCAGAGAAGTCCTTCTTAAACATGCAGGTATTGACAAAGGTCCCAGAAGTGATGTACAGGTGGATCATATGAGCAACTTCTTCTCAGAAGTCGAAATAACTGCAGTAATGTTCTTTGAAATTTTTCAAGTATTTTGAGTTTCTGTTTTCTGCTTCCAGGGCATTCCTATTTTAGCTTTTTTGTTTGTTTGTTTGTTTGTTTGTTTAGTGTTCTGTTATTTTAAAAATAATGTTGTATACTCGGAATCAACAGGAAGAAGAGAAAGCAGCAGATGATTGGGAAAGAAAAATTGCATCTGTTCTAGTTAGCCATGAGTTTGGTATACTTTTTGAAGCTTTGGCAGATGGCATGAAGAGTAGAGTTCCAGAGCTACGTTCAGCATGCTTTATATCAGCTACGTGGCTCATATACATGCTGACCATTCTACCAGATACAGGGATACAAGGAGCAGCCCGTGTCTGTCTGCTAAAGCCGCTCGTAAATAAATTAAATTCTGCTAAGGATATAGAACACAGAATCCTTTCTATGCTTGCTCTCAATAGCTTTCTTCATTTCTCTGGTAAGTTTCAGAAACACAGCTAATTGTTACAACCTTGATTTAAATAAATTAGAACAGCTAAACGATAATAGATAAATAAATAAATAAAATATTGTCTATGAAAGAAAATAGCATCGGATTTGTAGTTTCTGTAAGCATCATAAATTACTCATACAGAATTCAACAGATTTAAATAAGATCATATTATTTTGGCTTCTCTATATTAGTCTATTTTGAAAAGTATGAAAATATTTGGTGAACCTATGAGCCTCTCTGTTGATTTATGTGTTCAAACTTCTGCATGCCGTTTATGCAAAGCAGCAATACAATGATTGTACTTGACATTGTAAATTTCAGATGGCTTACGTGATCTAACTGCTTCCTATGCTAAGGATATCTTAAAAGGTTTGAGAGAGCTAAAAAGATTCTCTCCCTTGGCATCTGAAATGCTGAAAGTTCTGGTTGATGAGAATGAGCCTAAAACAGTAAGTTTGGTGTATTCTTAAACCATTTTCTAGTACAGGCATGGTATTGGTGGATTATCTAAAAGTCTTTATCGGAACAGGATATTTGGAGACATAAAGAGCTAATCCAAGTAGATTGCAGAGGGAATGGAGACGTGCTGTCTGTCATTTGCTTCAAGGATAAAATTATTTCAGGCCATACAGATGGCAGCATCAAGGTAATAAAATTTAGGATTTCAAATGCCATGTAAATTCTAATGTTTCATGATTACAATTATTGAAACAAACTATAACTTTTATAGCACTCTGGCAGATAATAGATTTTTTATTTTATCTATTATAGTTGTTTACATATTTATTTCCTTAAAATCACCCGAAAATAAATTACCACAGACTGAAACTCTCCATTTATGCAATTACCTTGAGGGAGACTTGGGTGTGTGAGCATGAGCTAGATACATTAACAAATAGATAAGGTGTTGCAAAAAGGAGTAAATTTTTATGACATGGTGTTTGCCATTTACTTGAAAGATTAAATAGCTTTAAAATTGCCAGGTCATATTTACCTGGCCATTAGCAAAATGTTTGATCCTTGGTTGTATATGACAACTTTACCGTGATATGAGCTTACTGGAAAATACTTTGAACTTTTGAAGGTCTGGACATTAAAGGATAACGTATTACTTCTGTTGCAAGAGATCCAAGAACATACTAAGGCTGTGACTAACTTGACGATTTCAGAATCTGGTGACAGACTTTACAGTGGTTCCCTTGACCGAACTGCAAAGGTAAAATTTTCTGCAGCTCTAGTTTCAATGTCAGTCAGCCTGCTAACAAAAATTTTGTTTCGTTGAATAACAGATCTGGTCTATTGGAAAGGCAGCAATACATTGTGAGCAGGTGCATGATATGAAGGACCAGATTCATAATTTAGTTGTAACCAATAGCACAACTTGTTTCATTCTGCAGGGGGCTGGTGTCAAGGTACGCCGTACGCATGCAAAATTAAAAAATAACACTACTTCCCTCTCATCATCAATGCCTACTCAGTAATCTCAGACATGAACATTATACTTGAGCTGGATGATGTACCGTTTCCTTCCTATCTGATTTTGTATCCAAAAAACTAAATCCCCAAGTGGGGATATTGACAAGCCATCAATTTTCGGAACAGATTTGCTTCTTCTTCATCATCTTCTTCCCATATAATGCTTAAAATGATTACAATTAGTTCATATATATTAACTAAAGCAAGTAACATTATTGTGTACCGTAATTACTTTTCTCTTTCATCAGGTTCAGTCAATGAATGGAGAATCCAAGTTGATAAATTCAAATAAATATGTGAAGTGCTTGGCTCATGCTCATGGAAGATTATACTGTGGATGCCACGACAGTAGTGTTCAGGTATCAAGTTTTAAGAAGTACGACATAGCCTAAATCCAATGTGATGATATCTCAACTTGAGTATGTGATGTTATCTCGACATATCTGTGATAATATTATTGTCATATTTCAGGAGATACATTTGGCCACCGGAACTATCAGTAATATTCAAAGTGGTTCTAAAAGATTACTTGGGAAAGCATATCCTATTCATGCACTGCAAGTTCATGGTGAACTTATATATGCAGCTGGCTCTGCCTTGGATGGAACTGCTATAAAGGTATCTCATACATATATGGTGTGTGTGTGTATAGTGGTATATGTAAAATATAAATACTTAATTCTTGCTAGAAACATCAGGTTTCATGATATATATATTGAATTCTAAATCATAGAAATTCTATGAGTTTCTTGATATTAACTTTCTGGATGTTCATACCATAGTTAACTGACTGTTTTACATATACGTCAAGATATGGAACAATTCCAATTACAGCATGGTTGGATCACTGCAAACTGGATCAGAAGTGCGGGCAATAGCAGTGAGTTCAGAATTAATTTATTTGGGGTGCAAGGGAGGTGTTGTAGAAATTTGGGATAAGAAACACATTAAAGTTGGCACGTTACAGTTGGGTACAAATTGTAAGGTTAATTGCATGGCTCTAGACAGCAATGAACAAATTTTGGTGATTGGAACTTCAGATGGACAAATTCAGGTGACAAAAATTTTGCTTGAAGTTTTAATTTCAAATGGTTATATTTTATTCTCATTTCACACCTTGATGTAGCATTCGACCCTCTTCTCCAAATCTATAATAGTAATAGATTGAGGGTTGGGCCAACTTTTCATATTTCAAAAGTTTGCATATTTATGTCATGTATATCCCAAGTAGCAGTTTTACTGTCTTCTAAATCAGATATAAATCAACCTGTAACAGTAGAGTTTTTTTTACTAAAAGTGGCAAAATTTCTGGTTATTGCAGGCTTGGGAAATGAATTAAAAGAAGATAGTCATTGTACTGGTACAGGAAGACAAGATGAACTTTCCTTGATAACATTAAATTCATTAATCCTTAGAATAATAACCATCCTTTTTGGTTCATTGGGGGCTGTATATAGCTCAAAGGTTTATACATAAAAAAAGCCTTGTACATAGATTGATTTTCTATGTAGATATGTGATTAGTTTGCTACATATGCATGAAACTGTAATTTTATCCTTTCTTCTTTTTCCTTCTTTTTCCCTTCTATTTTAATTTAATAGGGGTGTGTTAGGTGAAAATTTTGGCACAGAAGAAAGTGATTATCCACTTTACATATACTTTTCAAATTTCAATTTATTTTTTCATTATAAAACTATAGAAATCAGTGAATAAAATATTTCAAGTTTCTTTTAACTATTTCTTTAATTATATTTTAAATAGTTGTATTATTTTGACACATGAATTTGACGATAAATTTTAAATTAGATAATTAACACGGTTCAAATATATGGTTAATCATGCTCAATAGATGTTAATGAATATATATAAATATCATTAACTACGATTTTTAAAAGTACAAATTTACATTATTAATTAATTATCAAAAGGAAAATGTTAACGAGTGCCTCCAAGGCACTCTTTAAGACCTTTAAATGACAATTTTTTTATGAAAATATGTGTAATCAATGCATTGGAAATCGAAATATTTGACTTTTTTATAAATTAATTTCTTCTTTTAGAATCTTTAAGAGTGCCCTGGATGCACTCGTTAACAAGACCATTATCAAAATTGTGTTCAAATGTATATGATGTATGATATGATTTGATACAATTAACAACAACACTCAATTTAAGACTTTCGCAATGTCTTACTAACCTTCTTTTTGTCAAATACAATAATAACCATTCAAGGCTTTTTCCACGATGTACTTTGTATGGGATTCTATCTACCGATGTGTATGAAAAAATATATGTTGGGCAACATCAAACCATAATGAAACTCAGTTACCTGAATGACTCTGCAATTACATGTGCGAGGATATTTTGGATTACCAATAAAAAATGTATTTGGTCTACATATATAAATTTCCCTCTACTCTTCATTCAACCATCTAAATCTTTTCTTGTTTGGAGGCTTTTTCACAAAAAAAAAAAAAGTTCACTGCGGATGAGAATATATGTGCTAGGTTGCAATGTTGTTTCTCAATGTAACTTGTTTGGCAAGGCAATGGAGACTAGCCAACATCTTTTTTGGGATTGGGCTTTTGCGAAAAATCTTTTGGACCTGTTTTTTTCTACTCTTAATATTGTTATCGACACTTCTTCTTTTGATATTGTTCTGGATATTTGTAAAAGATATTTGTCGCCTCAATGTAAAATTATCATTATTGTTGCTATATCAACTTAATTGATGTAATTTGGTTTTGTAGAAATAAAAACGAGGTTTGATAACAAGATCATTTCTTAGAAATCGACCTCTTATATGGTGATCTCTGATACTTCTCTTGCTCAACCACTCTACAGGGACCTCTTTCTCAACTATGCATGAACTTGTTGTTCTTAAGTCATTTTTTGCGTTAACCTATGCTCCTCGGATTAAAGAGGCTATATGCCTATATGGCACCCTTCAATTGTTTCTTGGATCAAATGCAACATAGACGGCACAACAAAAGGTTTCCCTGGATCAACTGTTTGTGCTGGTATTTCGAGAGATGGTAATGTTGTTGTAGGTTGTTTTGCTTAAAATTTAATCATATCTATTGATTTTCATGCAGAGCTCATTGGGGTTATGCATGCAATTGAGATTGCTTCAAAAAAAGGGTTGGATTTCTCTTTGGTTGGAAACATACTCTCAATTGGTTACTCTTACTGTAAAGAATCATGGTCTAGTTTCATGGAGGTTAAGAAACAAGTGGTTGAATTGTGTTGAGTTAACTAAGAATATTTGTTGTTTTTGGATTACCAAACTGTTGTATTTGGATTTCCAAATTCTATTTTGAAAGGGACTATTTACCGAAGTCGTTACTAGGTTGAGTCACAACCAGGTCGCTCTCTTTAAGACGTTTCGCGGTACTGCCCAAAATTGTGCAAGGCAGACTATCAACCACGTCGCCTCCAGGATAAAACAAGTCCAGCTACAACTGTGCGGTTAACTACTGCACTGTAGAAAACCGTTTGAGATTTACACCTTCAATGTGGTACTAAGACCACTCTTTAATACTGAAACCACTCTAATATGGTACTGTGACCACTCTATTATGGTGCTAAGACCACTCAAATATGGTGTTATCACCATTCTAACTTTTTAACTTCTCCAAAAATAGAAAATATCGAAATAATATTTATATATACCGTTAAGATCATTCTTAATTCCGATGGGACATTATTATTTCAAAAGGGACTATGATCTTAAAAGTACTCTTTATTTCGAAGGGACATATATTATCGAAGGGACTATGTTCTTAAGACCTTTCTTAATTCCGAAGGGACATTATACCGAATAGGGACTAAGGTCTTAAGAACACTCTTAAATCCGAAGGGACAGAAAAAGGAGATAAGGAGAAGAATAGCTCGTTAACACAAGCTGGGGGGAGAAGAGAGAAAGAGTTCTCGACAACTCAATAGAACTCTTTGGTGTGATTTTTGAACTGAGTGAAGTCCTCTATTTATATAGAGATTTTGTAACTGTTTTAGCTAAAATTGCGGCAGCAGTCACTCTAATGGATAAGATCAAAAAGAAACTTCATCACTAATCAGTTCAACAACATTTGTGGATAAGATCAAAAAGAAACAAATCCACAAAAATGGAGGAAACAAACTCATTGGATATGAATGAAGGAAAGATAAGAACTCAGTTGAATTCTTATTCTTATCACAAACAACATAAACTAAATTTATGGGAAGTGATATTTACGAATAAAAATAATAATTACTATTATTTTTATCATTATAAAGTATTTAAAATTAAATACCGCAATTTAAACATTACTAATGTGTGTGTTCTATTTTATGTGGGACCCCCACTCTCTATTTTTTCAATTCACATCACACTAGCCTAAAGTCTTATTACTTGGTGTTTAATCATTCAATTTCCTTCCAACTTCACACCAATGTTCCAACAATCCCCAACTTGAATTTAAAAAATGGTTTCAATAGTAACGTCAAAACGTTTCTATAAGGTTGCTAATAAACAAAGGTGTCGCCTACAACTTGAACCTTTGCATAGCGAATACTATTCTGATTCAACAAGAGTTGCTTACAACATTGAACTCTATCTCAGACATAGAGTCCGCACACAAATCTTTTCCTAAGGTGTATTCTAAAAGCCCGTGCGTTTATGGCCCTGCACGTCTATCCCAGTTTTAACGAACGCTCTAGGTATTCTGCCTCAAAATCCCATAGGAACCGGCCTCAGTTCCACATTCGTATAGGTGAGTCTATCAAGAGTACTCCTGTAGCTATGTACTCCACTCAACATAGAGTATAGATCTCATTAAGAGTTTCTATTATCTCATCCTTCTGTCGCTGCAGGATTCATGCTTTCTTAATTTTCTCATAGCATGTTCTTTCACTCATGACTTGTTATTACCCATTGAACCTATTTCTTGGGATCTCCAGTCATTTAGGTCGGGTTACCATCACTTGTGATCTTTAGGCATTAGTCCCATCTTATATGATGTGTTTATAACTTTCTTTCTAGTAATTCCTTTCGTCAAAGGATTGACTAATTCTTTATCAGTACGTACATGATCTACTTTAACCGTTTCTTTTGAGAGTAGCTAGCTCTCTAATTTGTTATGTGTTCGTGCCTTAATTATCGTCTCTTACTATTGTAGTAACGATTCTCAATTTTGTAATAGCTGCAGTACTATCACAATGAATTAACACTCCTGGCAACGGTTTTACCCACTAGGGGATCTCAACTAGCAAGCATTTTCTCAACTTGTTTCTTCACTAGTTTTCTCTAGTGTTCTCATCTCAGATCATTCCAGTGTGGATTGAGTCAATATCATATGTTTCAACAAACAAATCCTCCAGTGATGCTCAATGTGCAGCCATTGATCGCTTAAGACTCATCTGAAGGATGTTCTATTTTGTATCTTGTACCATTCAAGTACAACAGAATACTCCTCATAATGTAATCCTAGAGTCATAGTCTTCTTAAGGCACCTTATGACTCTTTCAATAGCGTGTTAATGCTTCTCACTTGGTCTACTAGTAAACTTGCACAAGAGTTCCACGACATAGGCAATGTCGGGTCTAATACGTTCAGTGACATATCTAAGGACTGCCAATGATGCTCGCATATTCTATTTGTCTAACACCACCTCAAGTGTTCTTGAAGAGTTTTACACTTGGATCATAAGGTGTGCTTTCAAGTTTACAGTCAAATAATTACATTTCTTAAGATCTTCTCAACATTGTGAGATTAATTAAAAAAAATCTCCTTTTTGATCCAGTAATCTTGACACCAAGAATTACTTCAACTTTGTCTAGGTCTTTCTTATCAATGTTGTTGATAAACAATGATTTCACATAAATTATAACATGAATCTTTGAACCAAATATGAGCAAGTCGTCTACATAGAGACATATGATCGTGTAAATGTTATTTCCATATTTGTAGTGAATACATTTGTCACTTTCATTCACTTTATACTCATTCGATATCTTTAGGTTGTCAAATTTTCCATGCCAATTCTTAGGAGGTTATTTTTAGACCATGCAAAGATTTTTCTAACTTGCTGACCTTGTTTTTTTGTCCTGAATCACAAAACCTTCTGGTTGTTCCATATAGATTTCTTCTTCTAGTTCACCATTTAATGAGGCAACTTTCACATCCATTTGGTGTACTATCAATTTATGAACAGCGGCTAAAGGGACTTGCACCCTTATGGATATGATTCGATTGACTGGTGACTAAGTGTCGAAGAAATCTATATTTTTTTTCTCTTTGCCTAAAACCTTTTTCTACAAGGTGAGCCTTGTATTTAGCAACCGAACCATCAGGTTTTAGTTTCTTTTTCCAAAATCCAAATACAACCGATTAGTTTGCATCCAGGAGGCAAGTCAACTAAGAGTCGTGTTTCGTCAGACTCTAGAGAATCCATTTCATCGTTTACTGTTTTTTTTTCTTTTCAAAAGTTAGCATCCAATGAAGACAAAGCTTCTTGAAGGCCAGATGGATCCTCTTCCAATATACAAACCATATAACTAGGTTTATACTCTTTAGCAATTATAGCTTTCTTACCTCTTTGAGGTTCTATAACATCTCGTACGATGTTTTCATAACTGTTTCTGATTACTGGAATGTGATCAGATGCAGTGCCCCCACTAGCTCTCAATTTAAAAGGGGAAATTACTTTGCCCCCACTAATGGTGTGCTTTCATTAGCGCCCCCTAGTGCCCCCACTATTCTCTATTTAAAGGGGTATTTATTTACATAGAAATCGGTATCGTTTAATTCTATGTTCATTTTAGCATTTAGGTCATAAAACTTATATGCTTCGCTATTTGTAGCATACCCGATGAATACACATTCATAGGCTCTACTATTGAGTTCAACTTTCTTGGGGTCCATAATCTAAATATAGTCCAGACAATTCCAAGTTCAAAAAAATAAGACAAGTTAGGTTGTCTTTTCTTCAAAAATTCTTAATTAGAAATTTTGTTCTTAGACTTGGGTACTCTATTCAACATAAATTTCAATTTTTTTTTATAAAAATTGAACATATCAAGCGTATCAATTTTATTTTTTTTAAAATTTACAGTCATCAATAAATATGATAAAATATCTTTTTATCATTTCTAGTTTATGTGTCATCAGGTTCGCACATGTTATAATTTATTAAGTTTAGAGGTTCAAATTCTCTAAACACTGATTTATATGAACTTTTGGTTCATTCATTTTGACTGCAAAAAATAAAATTTTCTAGTCATATAACTTTGGAATTAAGTCCAAGTTACTCAAGTCTAAAATTAAACGCTTGTTCATATGATAAATTTTGACATGTCAAATATTAAAATCACACAACTTATAAAATAGAAGGAGAATTTAATTTTGAGCATATCATCAAAGGCGCAGCCTTTTCCCAACAATAATGCATGGTGCACAAGTCTCTTTTTAAGTCTGAGTCAACTCAATCTTATTCAATAGAAATCTGAAATTCAGGTTCTTTCTTATTTTGGAGCATGTATCCTAGAGAATAATTTTCTTTTAGGACATGATTTGCAACCTCACATCTCCAATGCCAACAAATTTAATGGTGTTATAATATTATAACAACACTTTCTTATTTTTAGCAATAGCATATGTTTTTTAACATAGCATAATCATAGCAAACACGGCGCGAGACGCTAATGTTTATCCACCATTCACTTAATTCACCAACTAGATTGATTTAACTAGTCATATCAGTAAATTTCTTTTTAGTTATGTTAGACAGCGGAGCAACAATTTACTTGCGGGACATATGACATGGTTTCTCACAATTGTATTAAAAATAAATTGTGAACCAGTGTCATTTCTTGATGGTGGCTGCTGATTTTTATTTAGGACCATTTTGGGGTTCCTATTCTATTGGCAGTTAGAGTTACTTATTCATAGTGCGGTTCTGATTTTTTAAAATAAATTTCAAACATATTCAAAGTCGCATATGTGAATTTCTTAGTGTTTTTGTTATAACAGCAAACACTTCATTATGTTCAATATATAGATGTATTTATATAGCCTGATTTATCCTTCTTTTATTTTTGGGACAACGAAATCTCAATAAGTAATTTCTTCGGTAGACATGGCAGATCGAATCGTCTTAAAATTGTTGTTTTTGGATTTCCAAACTGTTGTATTTGGATTTCCAAATTCTATTTTGAAAGGGACTATCTACCGAAGTTGTTACTAGGTTGAGTCACGACCAGGTCGATCTCTTTAAGACGTTTCGCGGCACTGCCCAAAATTGTGCAAGGCAGACTATCAACCACGTCGCCTCCAGGATAAAACAAGCCCAGCTACAACTGTGCGGTTAACTACTGCACTGTAGAAAACCGTTCGAGATTTACACCTCCAATATGGTACTAAGACCACTCTTTAATACTGAAACCACTCTAATATGGTATTGTGACCACTCTATTATGGTGCTAAGACCACTCAAATATGGTGTTATCACCATTCTAACTTTTTAACTTCTCCAAAAATAGAAAATATCGAAATAATATTTATATATACCGTTAAGATCATTCTTAATTCCGATGGGACATTATTATTTCAAAAGGGACTATGATCTTAAAAGTACTCTTTATTTCGAAGGGACATATATTATCGAAGGGACTATGTTCTTAAGACCTTTCTTAATTCCGAAGGGACATTATACCGAATAGGGACTAAGGTCTTAAGAACACTCTTAAATCCGAAGGGACATAAAAAGGAGATAAGGAGAAGAATAGCTCGTTAACACAAGCTGGGGGGAGAAGAGAGAAAGAGTTCTCGACAACTCAATAGAACTCTTTGGTGTGATTTTTGAATTGAGTGAAGTCCTCTATTTATATAGAGATTTTGTAACTGTTTTAGCTAAAATTGCGGCAGCAGTCACTCTAATGGATAAGATCAAAAAGAAACTTCATCACTAATCAGTTCAACAACATTTGTGGATAAGATCAAAAAAAACAAATCCACAAAAATGGAGGAAACAAACTCATTGGATATGAATGAAGGAAAGATAAGAACTCAGTTGAATTCTTATTCTTATCACAAACAACATAAACTAAATTTATGGGAAGTGATATTCACGAATAAAAATAATAATTACTATTATTTTTATCATTATAAAGTATTTAAAATTAAATACCGCAATTTAAACATTACTAATGTGTGTGTTCTATTTTATGTGGGATCCCCACTCTCTATTTTTTCAATTCACATCACACTAGCTCAAAGTCTTATTACTTGGTGTTTAATTATTCAATTTCCTTCCAACTTCACACCAATGTTCCAACAATATTAGATTCATTATTTCTCATATCTTCAGAGAATGCATTGTAGACAATATTGATTTCCTTGGTCTCCAAAATAATGGTTTTGTTTGATGGGACTCTATATCTTCTTGTGTTTTAGATTTATTTAACTGAAATAGGTTAGGCTCCATAATTATCATTTATGCCAATGTATATCAAGGTCTCAAACTCGGCACTTTTTTCGCTTATGTTTTATCTCATTGGTTTCCCTTTATCTTTCATAATTGGATTGGTATTCGCCCACCCTATCTCTTTACAAGCTATTCTTGTATGTCAGAAGATAAAATCTATAATGATTAGGCTCACACATAATGGGGTACTTCTTTTGATAATTAAAAAATGATTTCATATTTTGGGGGAAAAGTGTTGATTTATGTGTGTCTAAATTCCGTAAATTTGATCTTATGGCCATAGATGACTATCTCCTCTTTACATCATAGTTATAGGTCATCTTTTACATATTCATCTATTTTGTTACTCTTTTCATTCCAAATTATAAGTTGTTTTTGGTCATTTCACACATATTAAGAAATATAATTAATTTTGTATGAGAAAGATAAATTAAAGAATTTAAAGAAGTAAGAGTAATAAATAATTAAGAATATAATATAAAATGCAACATTAATGCTACACTTATATTGTAAATCGGCTTAGAATTTAAGACAATTTTTTTTTTTCAAAACGACTTATGATTTGAGAACGAAGATCCCTAAAAAAAAATTGATAATGAAGGAGTACTACATTTATTTATATATTATTACATGCATACATCATTGGTCAATTTTATCTCCTGTTTTTGCCTCTTTTCAGTCTACATGTATGTAGGCCAGTTCACCAATTAATCCGTCGTTAGACTTAAACTGCCCTTTACGTTCTACTTAAACGCTCTAAATAATAAATGAATAAATAAAGGGTCTTGTTAACAAGTGCTCCCGGACACTCTTTAAGGATTTCAAAAGAAAAAATTATTTTATAAAAAATCAAATATTTCGATTTTCAATGCATTGATTGCACATATTTTTATAAAAAGTTACCATTTAAAGGTCTTAAAGAGTGTACAAAGACACTCGTTAACATTTCTCATAAATAAATAGCAAAACGCAACATACTTCCACTTGAAGATATATAGTTTACAATAAACCACAACTAGATGCCAAAATTCTTCACGTAAAACTGAACTTAGTTCATTGATTTTAATCTCTCACTTTATTCTTCCACCGTTAACAATGACGGTGGCATTTTGAGAGTAAATTACATATGAAAACGATGAAATCACATTAACAACATGCAAGAGACACACTCACATATTTTTATTTTTACCTCCAGTTTCGCTTGATCGAGTTCTCCCAAATGATTTGTCTTTTAGCGGGGTTCTTCAAGCTGCTTGACCTCAATAAATTGATTAACACATTCACATATATCTTACAAAAAGGGAGTTCATGCATATATTGATAAATGGCCAATGCTAGCTGTAACGTGCTTTATTGATTAGTTCCCTCCTTTCCTACAAGTATGGTACCGTTTGACCCGATTTTTTTTCTACTTCTCTACAATTTTAAGGAGAAGGTAGGCCAAACACAATAACTATTAAGTACTTATTAAAAAAAATACTTTTTTTTAGAATGCATAAAATTGAATGGAATGAGCTTTAAAACTAAAAAAAATAAAGTAACCAAACAACTTTAACTTATTTCTTAAAGTTCTTAATTTTAACTTTGTTTTAAAGTAACTCCTAGACCGTAAAAAAGTCAGGTCAAACAATACCTATATGAAGGGATTTAAGAGGGGTTTTTCAAAAAATTTAATCCTCTTAGCGGAACAAATCTCATTGAAACGGATCTTGATTAAATCATTAATCACAAATCAAACACATACTTAAACACTTTAAGGATTCATGTGTTTACCTCTTGAAGAGCAAAACCTTTGTGGCAGAATTGTTTCTGATCACGAGCAAAGCAACGTAGCGATGCCTCTATTCAGTCCACACGAACAGATCTTCTCCGATGACCGGTGCTAGCCAATTTCAACGGAGATTCAGAGAGAATAGGGTTTAGAGAGCGGCGGCTAGGTTTCACACCTTTTGTGAATTAGGTTAAGTGTTTCAACAAAAAGTCTGTAATGTTTTACCACAAGAGTTCTATTTATAGAACCTCTTGTGTGGTCAACAAGTCAAGCACTTAAATACACCGTACCTTACGGTGCACCATATTTCACTTAAACACACCATACCTTACGTTGGCAATAATATTAAATCACCTATTTAATTTTATAAACAGTGAGCGGTATCTAGCAACACATCACTGCTACCCAAGTGACGAGAATGTCAATGGATCTGACGAAACCTTTCCGTGATAATGATCATGTGTATAATTATCCTTTTGCCCTCATGTCTATATTGAACACAAGGCATAGACCGTGTCATCCTTGTCTAGTTCAATATTGGGCCCATAGACATTTCTCCTGTTATGTAGGAGGGGCAAATTCCATCTAGGTCACTCATGTCCCTTAGCATGATTCATCGAGTACCCATCAACCAACTTTATAGTCATCCTATTACAGACAACGTTTGAATGGTGATAAAGCACTCAACTCCTACATCTAGGGTACATAGTGGTTTCAGGTCAAAGGGTGGAATACACCACTATCACTATGAGAATATCTTATGACAATTTTCATAACTTTTACTATGTAGTATTCTCATGGTGGGTCAATCCAGTATAAATATTGCTCCTAATATTTATACCTATGTGAAGACTTGATAACTCCTTATCTCTGATCTGTGAGATGTGATCATCAGTCTACCCACATAATAGTCTTTATGCTTTAATGTTATCCCATTTCACAATAAAGCTTGACTACGGATACTTTAAGAATAATGTCCTTTCGTTTAATGAGTCTCACGATTAAGTCACACTTAATGCTCCATTAAACAGACCAATTATTCTAGGGAATTTATTATTTTGAAACTAAACAAAAGAATAAATAAATGCCTTATATATATATATATATATATATATATATATATATATATATATATATATATATATATATATAAGTCATGATACAAAGCCAAATCCAATCAAAATAGATTGGCTATTAGTGCTTACTCCAACAATCTCCCACTAGCATTAAAAGCCAATCAAATATTAACTCAATATCTATTGGTCAAATGTTAGCATCAAGCACACTATGGGCAAGATACTCTACTAGCAGATAAGGAACATTTCCTATGTTGGTAGGTTGTACTTCTTTCAATTTCCACTTTTGATCTTCTATCAAAAGGAAATTGAAGTGTCAACATATACATTTGAATCATTGCTGAGATCTAGTTTTCATTGCTCGCAAGATTATACCAATTTCACCTCAGACGGGATCAATGGAATCCACAACGCAAGAAACACATGTTTTCGCTCAGCTATGAGCTAAACAATCCAAATCATATATTTGACATCTGTAATAGAAACAACAACTATCTGAAGCTTGTACTTTTACAAATTCCATAGTTGATATCCAAGCATAACATTTATTCCAGATTGCGATCTGGATATATTGTACACTGATATGAAAGTTGTCATCATTGTAACTCTTTTACGATGTTCCTTTTCATCTGTGTTCAAGAAACAATCCTAAGTCCTTTAAGACATCCAAGGATATTCT
The DNA here is from genome assembly GCA_018208015.1 of Medicago ruthenica. NCBI lineage: Eukaryota > Viridiplantae > Streptophyta > Magnoliopsida > Fabales > Fabaceae > Medicago > Medicago ruthenica. The sequence continues at coordinate 96,013,601 of CM031374.1, forward strand.
TGAAAGTATTCTAGTGTCGAACATTAGAATAAATTTTGGTACAAATTAGAAATAATTTTCTAACCATGTCTCACATGTGTAGATAAATTGTTTTGGTGATTACTATGTGATCCACATACTCCACCAAACTAATATCAATGCTCCCACTAATCTCCTTGTGTGCACAAGATTTAAATTTGTTCTTTTATTAATCTAAGTTTTCATAAAACTCTATTAATAAAATAAACAATTCAACTTCGAGAAGCTTGCTCCATTCCATACATGAATTTTGTAATATATGTACCTTTCTAGCATCCGATTAACGAAACCCTACATATATGTCAAATACATATATAAGGTCATTCCAATTAAGGAATGCAACCTCGTTATCCATCCTCCAAAATGTGTATTATAAAACAATGGCAAATGGAATCGTTAGATTTAAGAATTATCATGATGTAATGGTTTCATCACGATTTGCATCATGATTTTGCACGAAACCGTCTACGATCAATCATATCTTAAAGGTATTCATAATACCATCCATGTTAGTTTTATATAAGAAAACCCACATTCATCTTATGAGTCGTACTCATTGAATGATATAACCAATATCCATATATGTTTTGTGTACATGGACTCTATATAGGATCCCATGGCATCTAGCCACTTCTCAGAATTCAGGCCATTTACTGCCTTCTAGTAAGTCAGGCGCCCATCTTCCATTAGCATCATATCACCTTGTTGAGCCATGGCAAAATCATGTTTCTCATCCTAGTGATATGACATGTCAGACTCATCTAGATCTTGTGCTACTCGAACTGATGATTTAACAACAACCCTTTGTTGAATCAGTTCATGTTCCATTCTTAGAGAAACATGTATTTTGTGGTACTTGACTTAATTCAAGTTCTACATCACTCCCACTGGCTCCTGCAGAGATATACTCCTTCAAGAGGAATACTCCAGTTCTAGTGACAGACAACATTTGTCATGTGATGTAGAATTAGTATCCTTTAGCTTCTTAAGGATACCTCCACAAGTATACATTCATCTAGTTTGGAATTTTGTTTATCTAATAAACATCATAACCCAAATTTTCATAAAGTCAAAATAGGTGTTTTTCCTCCATATCTAATATGGTGTCTTTATGATTACCTCGATTGGAACTTATTGTGGGTGAAGAATAACTGTAATTTAATCAATTTCAAGAGTCAAGGAGTTATAATCAAACTATTTTAGATCGAGTCATGTCAAACATGAAGCGATATAAATTATCAATATACTCCTTAATTAAGTATTAACCATCATGACATACTCGTATGGTCTTTATGCTTTTCAAAATTATTCCTTTACTCCAACGTTGAACTCTTTGAACCAATTCAAAGATTTCTAATTCGTGTCCAACATAAATTTACATTTACTAATCTAATCAGTAATGTAAATTAAGTAAAAGAAATAAATATCTCTAGCAAATGTGTTTGGTGATCCATATACATCATATGTATATTGATTCGAATAAATCAGATGTTCTCTAACACCGAAATATTTTAAAGGTGGAACTCACATCCTTCAAATGATATAATATCAAATGAGTCCAATAGTCCATATTAATGGAATCTGGAATTGTGAATCACACTTCTTTGCAACAATAATGCCGATGATATACAAAAGTTTCAAATCTCATTTGATCCTTTTCTCATATGTTATAGACCAGCTTATCAAGATCATGGAGCTCAAATCCATTACTTGATTAGCACACTTGTATAGCAAACATTATTTGGATAATAGGACAACGTTTGTCTTTTATTCAAGTACACAATCATTCTCTTGTCGATACAAGATATATGATTTAATACTTCTATTTTATGGAATTTAATAACAATTATTTGGTTCCATATCAAGTTAAATTTAAGTCCAAACATTAGCTTCTATGTCAATGAAACAATTTGTTCCATTCTAGACATAGGTGGACTTCACTTATAGTTAATGTCTTATTTCCTTAAAAACTCTATATTTCAACAAATATGAGATCAATCATCAAGTATCATATACTTATGATGCAGAAGTAGAAATTTAACTTTCTATAACTATATGGGCAAAGAAGAAGTCTTACCTCTTTCTTATATTTTGACTCTTTTAAAAACATTAACAGTTTTTCTCGTTCTTGAGAACAATTCTCAATTCTTGTACCAATTCAGAAACTCCTTTCTGAAGATTTTTGTTCTTTATATGAACATTTAACAGTATAATAAAATGCATATGCCAAAGAAATTCTAAATACAGAAAATAAATAAAATAAATGTATCATGATTTAAAACATATTTAATTAGGTCTTTAATTAAATATGCTCCCACTATTTTACTCAAAACAAATGACCTTCAATATTTGATTCGGAAAATCTAATTGGAAGATTTTCTAGTGGGTTGAAATCCATATTTCACTTCGTTTTGAGTCAGCGAGGGTTGATCCCCCAAAACTTAGCTATTTAGGTAGGAACTCCTTCCAATTGTATCTCATACAACTTTCAAACCATTTGGGCGAGTAACTCCTTACTCTAATCTATCATATAGATGTTCCCAAACATTGCTTCTAAATATATTTTAATCTTATTAAAATAATTTAGTTAAGCTAGACCCAAAGAATAACAGTCGGGTAAATGGAATTACCTCACCGCAACTTACTAGTATAGAAAGTGCACTTCGCTAGGGCGAACCCACACTACTCGAGACTAGTCTTGAAGAGTGATATCCTTTGGAAAACAATTAACTTAATATTCTATTTGAAGTTAATATATTTTTAATCTTATTAAAATAACTTAGTTAAGTTAGACCCAAAGAATAACAGTCGGGTAAATAGAATTACCGCACCTCAACTTACTAGTATAGAAAGTGCACTTCGCAGAGGCGAACCCACACATTTCGATATTAGTCTTGAAGGGTGTTATTCTTTGGAAATCAATTAACTTCAATTCTATTTGAAGGATTTTTATTAAGTTTGATCTCATCGACATGTGTATCTCATACACATGTCTCTTAAGATGCATGACATTCATGCTCATGGATAGCAAGTATATAAAAACATTTAAGACATACATGCTAACATTTATCTAAAACATGTTAAGCATACATCTCATACATGCGCTAACTAAATATACATTTCATGCATCACATACATAAAATAAATTAGGTAGTATGGTTATGACCTCCTAACACGTAAGAATTAAATAAACTACTTTATTACAATTCTTTGACCCACGAGCAAGCTTCAAAAGTTTCTCCATCAGAATCATCTTTTGGCGTCGTCTTCTCTTCAACTCTTGAAGCAATTACAATATTTAACTCTTAAATAAAATAATAAATGAAACGACACGCAGGTCGTATTTAAATAAAATAAATCACGACACGCAGGCCGTATTTAAATAAAATAAATCACGACACGCAGGCCGTATTTAAATAAAATAAATCATGACACGCAGGTCATATTTTATCTAAATGAATAAACGCCAAAGTAAACTAAGGTCATAACCATATACCTTAAACTTAATGATAAATAATAATAACTATTTATTATTATCGTTAAACAGTTTTAGAGTCAATCAAGATTTGAAAATAATATTTTGACCGAGATATATGCCATATAAAATTGATTCATATATATATTTTTATATTTGAAACTATTTCAAAATCAATCTGGTCATAAATAAAATTAAAATATGTAAATTTTAGGACCAAATCTAAAAGATCATATCCGACATTGAAACTCTTTCAAAATCATGATTCTTTTAAATTAGAAACAAATTATGTAAAAATCATGCAAATCTTTTAAATAAATTCAAAATCATACATGACATTGAAACTATTTCAAATCATGACATTTTAAATTTACTATCAAATAAGGATCGTTTACTACCATTTCAAACAACTTTTGAAAAACAATCCAAAAAGGTAGAATTTTTATTTATTTAATTATAGTAATATTGACACTCAATAATTATTATAATTAAATATGCTTTATTTAGGCAATCAATCTGTTTCCAAAACAAATTATGGTGCTAAAATTATGCAAATATTTTACTACCAAATTCAAAATATCATATCTGATATTGAAACTTTTCAAAATCATGATCCTTTTAAATTGGAAATGAATTAAACCAAAAATATGAAAATCTTTAATTACCAAATTCAAAAGACCATACCTGATATTGAAACTCTTTCAAAATCATGATCTTTTAAATCTACCTTTCTCCAATTGAATTAATTAATTAAACCTTATGATCGATCACATTACGCAGATCACACTACATCAATAGTTTCAAGGATTGTTTGTTTAGCATGAACAATCGGATCTTTGATGCTTCACCAGATTCGGATATCGAAGCACAATCTCACGAATTGTTCAAATTCACAACAATCTTTTGAAAATAATTGATCAAATGATACAACCATAATATACAACTCTTGTATAGTTAGGTAACCTAATACGATGTAACATCCGGTTGGCTCCCTTACGGGCTGGCCTCCCTATCTTTCAAGGACCGAGATGTACTCACGACCTTCTCCACCCCCCATGTGGAGTTTTTGCCTTCCGTGGGAATCGAACTCTGTACCTGGGGCTTAAGTACAAGTTCAATGCATTCCCACTACCAATTGAGCTACTAGCTCAATTGGTAGTGGGAATGCATTGAACTTGTACTTAAGCCCCAGGTACAGAGTTCGATTCCCACGGAAGGCAAAAACTCCACATGGGGGGTGGAGAAGGTCGTGAGTACATCTCGGTCCTTGAAAGATAGGGAGGCCAGCCCGTAAGGGAGCCAACCGGATGTTACAAAAAAGGCGCCTTTTTTGTAACATCCGGTGGCTCCCAATGGGCTGGCCTCCCTATCTTTCAAGGGCCGCGATGTACTCATGGACTTCTCCACCCCCCAAGTGGAGTTTCATGCCTTCCGTGGGAATCGAACCACGTACCCTGGAGGCTATAAGTACATGGCCAATGCATTCCCACTACCAATTGAGCTAGTAGCTCAATTGGTAGTGGGAATGCATTGGCCATGTACTTATAGCCTCCAGGGTACGTGGTTCGATTCCCACGGAAGGCATGAAACTCCACTTGGGGGGTGGAGAAGTCCATGAGTACATCGCGGCCCTTGAAAGATAGGGAGGCCAGCCCATTGGGAGCCACCGGATGTTACATACGACGATCAAACATCAATAGTTTTAACAATTGTTTGTTCAGTATGGACAACCGGATCTTTGATGCTTCACCAGAATCGGATATCGAAGCTCAATCTCATGAATTGTCTACAAATTCATTATCAATCATATAAAACCTATTGAACGAATGACATAATCAATATATCACATATACTGATGTCGTATCAGAATCATATATCACATATATGATATCGATCAATCAATTTTAATTAATATTTAGTAAAATAATTTTACAAGATTAATTTCAAAATAAATATGAAACATTTATTTATACATATCACATACATACAAAATATGTTCTGATTTTATTTCAAAATTAAATCAATAACCCTTATCGATTTTAATTTGTTTGACTCATGCGCTGGATTTAGTGATATCCAATATCACGTTTCCTTTCAAAAACAAAACTATATGCTAATCAATTTCAATCATATTAAAACCGATAAAGCATCAAATCATGTTACGGAACCAACATATTTGAATTCAATGATTTAATCAGAACCAGAAGCTCTGATACCACTGAAGGGATTTAAGAGGGGTTTTTCAAAAAATTTAATCCTCTTAGCGGAACAAATCCCATTGAAACGGATCTTGATTAAATCATTAATCACAAATCAAACACATACTTAAACACTTTAAGGATTCATGTGTTTACCTCTTGAAGAGCAAAACCTTTGTGGCAGAATTGTTTCTGATCACGAGCAAAACAACGTAGCGATGCCTCTATTCAGTCCACACGAACAGACCTTCTCCGATGACCGGTGCTAGCCAATTTCAACGGAGATTTCAGAGAGAATAGGGTTTAGAGAGCGGCGGCTAGGTTTCACACCTTTTGTGAATTAGGTTAAGTGTTTCAACAAAAAGTCTGTAATGTTTTACCACAAGAGTTCTATTTATAGAACCTCTTGTGTGGTCAACAAGCCAAGCACTTAAATACATCGTACCTTACGGTGCACCATATTTCACTTAAACACACCGTACCTTACGATGGATCGCATTTCTCTATTTCATAAATTAAATAATAAGTCATACTTAATTATTTAATTACTAATAAGTCCTACTTTTTATTTTATAAATAAGTCTTACTTATTTATTTCTCTCATCTATCTGTCCTTTGTGTGTGACCCCTATAGGTTCCCGTAACGTTGGCAATAATATTAAATCACCTATTTAATATTATAAACAGTGAGCGGTATCTAGCAACACATCACTGCTACCCAAGTGACGAGAATGTCATGTGATCTGACGAAACCTTTCTGTGATAATGATCATGTGTATAATTATCCTTTTGCCCTCATGTCTATACTGAACACAAGGCATAGACCATGTCATCCTTGTCTAGTTCAATATTGGGCCCATAGACATTTCTCCTGTTATGTAGGAGGGGCAAATTCCATCTAGGTCACTCATGTCCCTTAGCATGATTCATCGAGTACCCATCAACCAACTTTATAGTCATCCTATTACAGACAACGTTTGAATGGTGATAAAGCACTTGACTCCTACATCTAGGGTACATAGTGGTTTCAGGTCAAAGGGTGGAATACACCACTATCACTATGAGAATATCTTATGACACTTTTCATAACTTTTACTATGTAGTATTCTCATGGCGGGTCAATCCAGTATAAATATTACTCCTAATATTTATACCTATGTGAAGACTTGATAACTCCTTATCTCTGATCTGTGAGATGTGATCATCAGTCTACCCACATAATAGTCTCTATGCTTTAATGTTATCCCATTTCACAATAAAGCTTGACTACGGATACTTTAAGAATAATGTCCTTTCGTTTAATGAGTCTCTCGATTAAGTCACACTTAATGCTCCATTAAACAGACCAATTATTCTAGGGAATTTATTATTTTGAAACTAAACAAAAGAATAAATAAATGTCTTATATATATATATATATATATATATATATATATATATATATATATATATATATATATATATATATATATATATAAAAGCCATGATACAAAGCCAAATCCAATCAAAATAGATTGGCTACTAGGGCTTACTCCAACACTATATCACATTCACATATATAGTGTGGGCGCATTTCAGTGCCGAAATTGGTAAAAAAAAAAAGAAATATCGTGATGATCATCTATTATAGGGTGACATATCTTGTCTCTTTATTATTTATATACTCTCATATTGATCTCTTCTCTGAACACACACTATGACAATAAATGGACAAATAATTTGTTTTTTTCCCTTTATTATTAAGAAAAAACTATTACTCATTCTTTCAACATTATTACCCAGCCGTTCAATACAATAATGGTAGAGTCTTGATGATACAAATCCAAATCCAATCAAAATAGATTGGCTACTAGGGCTTACTCCAACACTATATCACATTCACATATATAGTGTGGGCGCATTTCAGTGCCGAAATTGGTAAAAAAAAAAGAAATATCGTGATGATCATCTATTATAGGGTGACATATCTTGTCTCTTTATTATTTATATACTCTCATATTGATCTCTTCTCTGAACACACACTATGACAATAAATGGACAAATAATTTGTTTTTTTCCCTTTATTATTAAGAAAAAACTATTACTCATTCTTTCAACATTATTACCCAGCCGTTCAATACAATAATGGTAGAGTCTTGATGATATACATGTGACAAATAATTTTTAGATAAGAACGAGGTCTACTTGCAGCTAGCTAGCTATAGTTGAAACAAGGTGAGATAATTCTTGTCCATATGCGTGTGTGTGTGTGTATATATATATAGTGCTTTAAACATATCTATTCTATCGTATTGATTAATTAGCAATTCAATTATATTTTGTGTATAACATAGACTTGTCCTTGAGTGTAGTAGAAGAAAAATGGAGATGTCAATGGAGCAAAACAAAGACACTGAACATGTTGAAAGGAAAAAGGGTGGTTATAGAACCATGCCCTTTATCATAGGTGGTGACCCCTTAATTTTTATATAGGACACTTTTACTACTTATTTCATATATTAATTGTATTAATAATTATGGATTTTACTTTGGTACACATAATTTTTATTGTTCTAGCAAAAAGGTTCTGATATATTTCTAACTTTTATTTACTTCTATGTTTAATTAGCAAACGAGACTTTTGAGAAGGTTGCAAATGTAGGACTTCATGTGAACATGGTTTTGTACCTGCTAAACGAGTATCATGCAGACCCTTCAACTGCAGCTATCATAGTATTCTTGTGGAATGCTGGGTCCAATTTTATGCCACTTTTTGGTGCTTTTCTTTCTGATTCTTGCCTTGGACGATTTCGTGTTATTGCTTGGGGAACAATCATCGACCTTCTCGTAAGCTAATTATAAATACTACTATAGAAAATTAGCATTAGAAATTTTGAATCAATTCCACCATTCAGTTTAATCTGTTCTGGAATAATTTTGAAACTTAAGGGACCGTTTAGTTTCTAGTAATATTTATTTTAATTTTATTATATAATTTATTTTGTATGTGAGTGGTTGGGATGAAATTTGGTAAAGAATTTTAATTCATTGCAGGGATTAATTGTGTTGTGGCTTACTGCAATCATTAGGCATGCAAGGCCACGAGAGTGCAATAATGGAGAATCATGTACAAGTGCAACAGGAATGCAATTCTTGTTTCTTTTCTCTTCACTTGCTCTAATGGCTTTTGGAGCTGGTGGTATTAGGCCATGTTCCTTAGCCTTTGCAGCTGATCAAATCAACAATCCAAAAAACCCAAAAAATGAGAGGATCATGATGAGTTTCTTCAATTGGTACTATGTTTCAGTTGGTGTTTCAGTAATGGTTTCGATGGTATTCATAGTATATATTCAAGTTAAAGCAGGTTGGGTTATTGGTTTTGGTATACCAGTGGGTCTTATGTTGTTTTCTTCTGTCATGTTTTTCTTGGGATCTTTTATGTATGTTAAAGTGAAACCAAACAAGAGTTTACTAGCTGGATTTGCTCAAGTCATTGTTGCATCATGGAAAAACAGACACTTAACTTTGCCTCCAAACAACTCTGGTTTGTGGTACTTCCAAAGTGGCTCTAATCTTGTCCAGCCCACGGACAAAGCAAGGTAATACTTTGTCTTATTCAATTAATGTATGATCATACATGTGTATATAGGTCATCCCTAGTCCTCCTGTCCGTCCAATCAAATTTCGGCTGTTGAATCGCAGTTTGATCCAACTACGGGGGTTTTGTGGGATGTATCGGTTGAAGGGCTGGCATATACAGTAGTATATTTCAATTTTTGTTAATTTAATCATTAAGGTGAATACAATGTCTAGTGACGAAAATTTCACACCTTAAGTAAATAAGTAAGGAATTCAAGGTTCGAACTTCAGCTCCGCATGTATAATACAATGTCTCTATCAATTAAAATATACTGACCTGACCAGGACAATCTGAAGTTATATGTATTTTTAAAAATATAAAAGAGAAAAAATTGAAAATCCAAAATACTAATCTTGTAAACCTTATGGTATCCCAACTGTAAAAACTCTAGATCTATATGCTAGATGACTACACTACTTGTATTAGTCTATATGTATATTAAATTAAAAAGATGTTTTGATTCTTCGTATAGGTTCTTGAACAAGGCTTGCATTATGAAGAACAGAGAAAAAGATTTAGACTCTAATGGGATGCCAATTGACCCATGGAGTTTATGTACAGTAAGACAAGTAGAGGAGTTGAAAGCGGTAATCAAAGTTCTTCCCCTTTGGTCAACTGGCATCACAATTGCAATTACAATAAGCCAACAATCGTTTTCTGTGGTCCAAGCAACCACTATGAACAGAATGGTTCACAATTTTGAGATTCCACCAACAAGTTTTAGTGCATTTGGAATCCTCACTTTAACCATATGGGTAGCTATTTATGACCGCATTATAGTTCCTTTGTTATCAAAATACACTAAAAAAGGAAAAGGACTCACTTTAAAGCAAAGAATGGGAATTGGAATAGCAATATCATGTTTAGCCACCTTAGTAGCAGCATTAGTAGAGAAAAAGAGAAGAAATGAAGCAATTGGAGAAGGATTTATAAATAATCCAAAAGGTGTAGTGAACATGTCTGCAATGTGGCTAGTACCTCAACATTGCTTAGTTGGTTTAGCCGAGGCATTCAGTGTAATTGGACAAATTGAGTTTTTTTACTCTCAATTTCCTAAAAGTATGTCTAGTATTGCTGTTTCGCTTTTTAATCTTGGATTTGGGACAGGAAATTTGGTGGCTAGCATTATAGTTAAGTCTGTTAAAAATGGGACACAAAGAGGAGGTCAAGTTAGTTGGTTATCATCAAATATCAATCAAGGGCACTATGATTACTACTATTGGCTCCTTACTATTCTAAGTTTGGTTAATATGTTTTACTTCTTGTTGTGTAGTTGGGCTTATGGGAGTACTGAAGATATAAAAAATTGGGATGAAGAGGTTGATACAAAATCTGAAATGTCAAAATATGAGAAAGAAAATATCTAGTTAATTACATTCAAAGAAGAGCAAGTGTGGCTTTTGGTTGGTTACAAGACAGCAAGTAAATGTATTTATATAATGGAAAATGCCGAACAATACTCTTCCGTCTCTTTTTAAATGACCTACTTTAAAAATGTGTATTATTCACGTAACATATTTTGACTATATTTTTCTACTAATATACAAAGGAAAATTTTTAACATATAAGATGTTGTTGGATTTGTTTTAAAATATCAAATTTTCATAATTTTTTTCTAATATATTATTAAAGATATTTAAGATCAAAATTATACATTGACATACGTGACAGAGTCAACTGTGTCGTATAATATGGGACAGAGAGTACGAAATATGAGAGCAAGAATAAAATGTGGCAGAATTTAATTGGCCACCCACCCCTTATTTCCGCCAAACACCCACTAAACCTGTTTCAAGTGGCCACGTGTGTGTCTATATATATATACTATCTAAATTTACTAAACTTATTTTAAAGTTTTAAAGAAATTTAAGGTTCATCTTACTTTCTGTTTATCTTTCTTAAACCCATATTAAGTTTCTTGTAGGTGTCGGTCTACTGAGTGGTCCACGTCGTAAGACCCAAGAGAGGCAGTAAAACGGTTGGTTAGCTCTTTGTAGAAGTCTATCTAGAAACAACTTATAAGGGGGTGAGAGAGTTAATAGATAATAAGGTAAAACAAGAATTTCAGCAAAACTTTATAATTTGTTTCGTAGATTAAGATATCATGCCTCTGTTTAGCCGAACTCTAGGCAGAATAGGTAGTAGTTCGAGGAATCAACCTTTAATTACTTTACCTTCTAGTAATCAATCTACTATAGATCAAGATAATTATCAAAATAGTGAACTATAAATTCAAGAAATGGAAAACAGATTAATGAACGGGTCTATGCCAGAGATTAATTATAATAGGGTTTACCAGGTTGGAAAATTTGATTATAAAAGTAAAAAGATTATTAAAACCACAGAAATGGCTAAATCTATTAGTAGTAAAATGGAAACTATTAATATTCTTGATAGTAAATTACTAGAAGAGCATTATAATGAAGGACATAGATATATACATCTAGGATTAATACAAGTTGCGATTAAACCGTTACATAAATTAGGACTTAATACCCCTATACTATTAATTCTTCGAGATAATAGAATTGCTAAATTTGAAAATTCTATTATAGCTATTATAGAATCAAATCTTAATGATGGACCAGTTTATTTTAATTGTCATCCTAACTTTTCTATGAGTTTAGGTGATGAAAATACTAAAAATTCATTACTTGTCCATGTGCAAGGGCTTGAAGATACCTTCAACCCAGGTGTGTCTAATTTAGATGTTATTAGCAGAATGACCTATAAAGTCTCTACAGTAAATTATAATTTTAAATCTTTAAGGTCTACTCCTAGAAATGAAACTTGTATTATTGAAGCTAATCTTAAAAAAGTTGATGTTACAACTCCTAAAATTTTTAAAGCATCTGAAATATTAGCAAGATTACCACATGAGTGGATTTTAAAAGATATAGCAAAACCTCAAAAGATAGAATGTAGAACAATTAGACATATTATACAAGATACAGATGGAACCATTTCCATCGCCATGAATAGAAGTCAATCACTGAGATTTGACAGATTAAGCAGTCTAGGATCAACTTCTGGTGCTAGATCCTCTGTTGATATACCTTTTAGAACAAACTTATCAGGTGTGGACTTTGCTCCATCTATACCTAGACCAATTTTTAGTGAAAGATCATCCAGATCTCCTTCACCCACAGAATCACAAATGATAAGAACTCTTACTTTAGAAGAATCTTTTGCGATAGATAAGGATTGGATTAAAGAAGATTTTTATGTTGATTATAATAATAATAAAAGAGAATGGTATTTTAAAACTTTCTCTGAAAAAGAAACTTCTATTATCGGCAGGAATTCTATGATTATTTAAAACACTATGAAATCAATATTTTATTCTTTGCTTGGTTTGAACAATATTGTGAACAAAACAAGATTAAAAATCCTTTTATTCCTGAAATGACCATAGATATTAATGTCAGATTAAATACCCAGTGGAAGACTTCAAAAGGGGAAACGATAGAATCCGTACATCCACCTTTAGAAGCTTTTAAGTTTACTCCTCATAAGGAGAAGGTAATTATAGAAGCAGCACCTTTTAGAGCTGTAACAAAGAATTTAGAGAAAATTTGTGATAAGCTAGATGTTAGTAATATACACACCCAAATGAATTATACAAACCAGACATTATACACTATGGCTCAACAACTAGATCGAATTGAGTTGTCAGCTCCACAAAATACCCAAAGTAAGACTGAAAAGAATTATAAAATAAACCCTACTAAACCAATATATAATTACGATACTCCGACTACAAAAGAATTACAAGGATTTACTTTAGGAAAAACTCCTACTGACAAAATAGAAGAATTAGCTAAAAGACTTAGTGGTTTTAGCCTAGGACAATCCTCCAACGTTAACACTCTTTCTAGAGAAGAAGAGTTTGAAAACATTATTAACCGTTTAGGAAAAACACCAAGGTGGAGAACCAGAAATTATTATAATAGACCTTCATTTGCGGATGTGCAATTTGAAGAAAGAAATAACTTTGTAGGAGACTCTTACTCAGGAGATTCCATATATGAATGGAATATAGATGGCGCTTCTGAACAGCAAGTATTAGATACTATTCAAAATATGACCATGGCTGCTACCGCACATAAACTAAAAGGAAACAGCGATAAACAAACTAAAGATATGTTAATTATGGGTTTTACAGGTCAATTAAAAGGCTGGTGGGATAATATTATAAATATAGAAGAAAAAAATATTATTGATACAGCAGTAAAAACTGAAACTAATGAACTCATTTGTACCACTACATTGCTTTACTCTATTACTAAGTTCTTTGTTGGAGAACTTATTAAGTTTCAGCAGAGAGCAGGAGATCAATTATCAAATCTTTATTGCCCAACTTTATCAGATTACAGATGGTATAAAGATATGTTTCTCTCAAAACTTTGTCTTAGACAAAATGGCTATGCTACTTATTGGAAAGAAAGATTCCTTAGTGGATTACCTAGACTATTTGCTGAAAAGGTAAAAACTAACATTAGAAACACCTTTGGTGGTGAAATTTCATATCAAGATTTATCTATAGGAGAATTATCTAATTATGTTATAGAAACAGGAATACAAATTTGTACCGACTATAAGCTACAAAATAAAATTAAAAATGAAAAATTAAGTAATAAACACGAACTAGGGTCATTTTGTGAGCAATATGGGGCTACGCCTTTAAGAGCTCCCAGTAACCCTAAAAATAAAAAGAAGGCTGTTAGTAAGGGTAGAAGAAACTACAAACCCTATAAGAAATCTTATAAAGATAATCAAGAATTTTATAAGCAACCTTATAAGAAAAAACCATACAAAAATAAGAAAAAATCTTACAATAAAAACAATAATAAAAAAGACATTAAATGTTTTAAGTGTGGTCGTAATGGCCATTATGCTACTGAGTGCAGAGTTAAAGAGAAAATTAACCAATTACAAAATCTAGATTTATCTAAAGAATTAAAAGATACTTTAGTCTCAACTTTAGAAAATATTATGTTAAATTCAGATAATGAAGACAGTACTTCTTCCGAAGAATCTTCATATGGAGAAATTAATCATATTAGCAACTCAGAAGAATCTTCAGATGAAGAATGTTTAGGATTAGATTTTTGTAATTGCAACAAATGCAGTAAACACATTAATGTATTAACCAAAAGAGTATTAATTAATAGTCAAGCAGATACCTTAATAACTATCCTAAATAATATGGAAGAATCCAAAAGCAAGAATGCTTTCATGGAACATTTAAAAACTATTATAGAAGATAATGATCTTATTAAAAAGCCAATAAAGGCAGTAGAGTTTAAAGATGTTATGGAACTTTTTAATAAAGACAAAATTAAACTTGTTTCAGTTAATGATTTACAACTAGAAGTAAAATCTTTGAAAAAAGAAATTCAAAGTTTAAAAACCCGGGAAGATGAATTAGAATTAAAACTATTAGAGATAGAAGGCCATATGATAGTCCAAAACCAGCGTTTAGACAATCAGCTTAAAGGTAAAAAAAAGAAATAGAACTAGAAACTATAGAAACTAGTGATAAAAAGTATTTTAATAGCATTGAAAGGATTATTTCTCATAAGTGGTTTAGTAAAATAGATCTGGTTCTTCTAGATAGAACTTATGAAATGATAGCATTAATAGATTCTGGTGCAGATTTAAACTGCTTTAGACAAGGGTTAATCCCTACCCAATATTATGAGAAAACTACAGAATCATTAAGAGGTGCTAATGGTTCTAGACTACAAGTTAATTTTAAGTTATCTTCTGCAAAGATTTGCAAGGATAAAGTTTGCTACAATACTTCGTTTTTATTAGTTAAAAATATTAATGAAGATATTATTTTAGGAACACCCTTTTTAGCTCTATTATACCCTATAACTGTTAATGAAGAATCTATTACTACTCAAGCTTTAGGTCATACTATTAAATTTAATTTTCTAAATCCTCCTAAAATACGAGATCTTAATAATTTAAAGGATAGACAAATCTCTTACATTAATCTTATTAATAATAAGAAAAAACAAATTAATTTTTTAAATAAAAAAATACGCTTTAAAAGAATAGAGGAACAATTATCATCTGCTAATATTACTAAGCAAGTTAATCAGATAAAAATTAAGTTTACCAATAATCTTTGTTCAGAACAACCTAATGCGTTCTGGAAAAGAAAGACTCATGTTATATCTTTACCTTATGAACCTACCTTTAATGAAAAAGATATCCCACTAAGGCTAGGCCTATTCAGATGAATAAGCAACGTTTAGATTATTGTAAAAAAGAAATAAATGAATATTTAGAAAAAGGATTAATTAGGCAGAGTAAATCTCCTTGGAGTTGCTCAGCATTTTATGTTATTAATGCAGCAGAATTAGAAAGAGGAAGCCCTAGATTAGTCATTAACTATAAACCTTTGAATCAAGCATTACAATGGATTAGGTGCCCAATACCTAATAAAAAAGATTTAATAAATAGACTACATAATAAAGCAGTCTATTCTAAATTTGATCTTAAGTCAGGATATTATCAAATTCAATTCGAAGGAAAGGATAAATATAAAACTGCTTTTGTAGTTCCTTTCGGACATTATGAATGGAATGTATTACCTTTAGGACTGAAGAATGCACCTTCAGAATTTCAAAACATTATGAATTCTATATTCAACAATTATTCAAATTTTACTATTGTTTACCTTGATGACATATTAGTCTTCTCGGATTCTATTAATAAACATATACAACACTTAAATCAATTTTATGAATTAATTAAAAACAATGGGTTAGTATTATCAGAAAGAAAGATGAATCTATTTCAATCTAAAATTAGATTTTTGGGTTTTGATATTAGTCAAGGGATGTACACTCCTATTAGTAGATCTTTAGAATTTGTTAGCAAATTCCTAGATGAGATAAGGGATAAAACCCAATTACAAAGATTTTTAGGATGTCTTAATTATGTGTCAGATTTCATACCTAACCTAAGAATTATTTGTGCTCCATTATTCAAGAGACTTAGAAAGAATCCTCCTCTTTGGGATGAGTCTATGTCTGATAGTGTAAAGCAATTAAAGCTATTAGTCAAAAAGCTACCTTGCTTAGGAATCCCAGATCCCCAAGCCAACCTTATTGTCGAAACCGATGCTTCTGATGCAGGTTTCGGAGGTATTCTAAAACAGTTACTTCCGGGAACGGAAAAGGAACAAGTAGTTAGATTCTATTCTGGTACTTGGTCTCCGGCCCAATTAAATTATAGTACTATTAAAAAAGAAATTTTAGCTATTGTTTTATGTATTACTAAATTTCAAGATGATTTGTTTTCTAAACATTTTGTTTTAAAAACAGATTGCAAAGCTGCTAAAAGCGTTTTACAAAAGGATGTTAAAAATTTAGTTTCTAAACATATTTTTGCCAGATGGCAATCTTTATTATCATGTTTTGATTTTGATATAGAACATATTGAAGGTATTAAAAACTCATTACCAGATTTTTTAACTAGAGAATTTTTACAGGGCAAGAATGGATCCTAGAGATAATTATGGACCACCATTACCTCCTAAAAAGGAGAACACAGAAAAAGCCTTAGTATTAGGATCACCCTCTTACCTTACAAAAATTACCTCGCCAAAGCCCACTCAAAACAAATTTACCCTATTATCTCCTTCAGATATTACAAAAAATATTACTCCCTCAACATCCTCAGTTAAATCATCAAAATTAGCTTTCTATACTCCACCTTCCATAGTAAGGAGTACCTTTATTACTAAAGAATTATTTGAACCTATTATTCCTCTTGAACCAGCTTATTGTCCTGAAAATACTTCTATATTACAAAGAGCCAGAAGAGTCATTCCTCAAGGATTTATGTTTATTGATGACACTAGGTCATATTTCATTTTCTTTAGCAAGTTTTATACTGTTTTAGTTGAGTTCAGATAATTTTGTGTGGGTAACAGGCCACAAAAGAACAGTTTTCATGATCCCTGGGAGCAAAGAAATCGTGCCACGATCTGTAGTATCGGAGCACGATTTGGAGCAGTTTTGAAGGGTTTTGGTTCGTAAAATATCGGAGCACGATGGTTTCAAATCGTGCTACGATTTGAAGGCGCGTCAGGCTTTAATTTGAATTTATTGAAGAAATCGGAGCACGATTTCTTATCATCGGAGCACGATGTGTGCGTTTCTGAAGTTTTCCTATAAAAGCCAAAACCATTTCTGAAGCCAGGGTTCGATTTTGGAGAGGAAAAAAACTGACATTTTTGGAGCTGGAGATCTGAGCCAAGGTGGGAGACCATCAAGTACTCATAGCCGGTTCTTCAATTCATGTAATGAGTCGTCAATTTGAGTTAGTTATTTGTGCTTTAGCCATGAGTATCTAAGTTAATTGTGATTAGGTCTTGCAATGAATCTGTTCTAAGCTTGTTGACATGTAATCTGTAACTCTGAATTTTATGAATGTTAATCTAGTTTATTCAGTATGAATTGTGCATAATGTTTTTATGATTCTGACCCAATATAACTGATTTGAAAGATTATTTGACTATTGACACTAGCTTATAAACTTTGACCTATTTATACTGAACCACTTATCGGACAATCTAGGAATGGAACGTTGTTAAGTGGTGACATTGGATTAACGGACTTAAAAACCTTTGATGATTATAGGTTCACCTAATGATTTAGGGAATTATAATTAGAAAAGAGGGCTTTTAATCAAGGGATTGATCTAAGCTAATTTTGTTAATCGTCTTGAACTAATTGACACTAATAAGATTTTAAAGCAGATTACTTATGAGCGGTGAATAGATGATTCGAAAGACCTAATCCTTTCTTCATCATAATTTGAAATCCACTTTTATTTTCAGTTATTTATTCACTATTGCAACCAAAACCTACTTGCCTAAGGCAACCCCCCCTCATTTACACATCCTAAACATGAACACCATTGCTAAATTGAAGTCACAATAGTCCCTGTGGAGACGAATTTAATTATTACTCCGATTTGAATTAGTACACTTGCTAATTTATTATCATTTATTCCTAAGAGTTTACAAAAAACTAGAAAATTTTATGAGTTTATATTGATTGATACGAGATCTATAGTGTTAACTCACCAATACGATCCAATAGATAAATCTAAAATTACTTTCTCTAAGTTTAAGATTACTAAGGTATTATCTCCAGCAGATTGGACATTATCTCCCTCTTCGGAGAAATCCTTTACCAGAAGTTTTAATCCGCAGTATTATAGTTATTTTGATTACATGGATGCCTGAAATTATTTCTTAGCCATTGAGCCATTTAATCACACTTGGTTCATTTGGTTCGCCAAGGATATATCATTAAAGTTCCCCTCATGGTTTATTAAGTGGTTTGAATTAGTTGGTCCTACGTTAGAAATCTTCCAAGATTACGCTTTAAACACCTTTAACAAGTTTTATGCAATTACTGATTGTCCCCAACATATGGCAATCTTGGCATTCTTTGCCGCCTTCAGTATTAATTGGATTACTTCTTGGACATTTGCCTCAAGCTTACTTTGGGATAAATGTTCAGCTACGCAACTAATTAAGAAATATTCAGTTAAATGGTGGATTAAATTCAATCCAGAATTATTAAATGAGTCTAGATTAGAGGTCTGGGTGCAAGCTAATCCAGGACGTTGTAAAAGATCTGGAAATGCTTCAGATTCTGAATTCCTATCTAGCAGATCCAAGATCTTAGCTTCATTATCAGCAATTACAGATCCAAAGAAATTTATGGATAAATTACAAGAAGTCTCTTCCTCCATCTCTGATGACGGAAGCTCTTCGGAAAATAATAATGAAGACGACTGTTACGGAGTTGATTTAGATGACTGTTAAAATATTACTTATTTTGAAGACATTATTGAAGAAAGAATTATTAGAAGACTATTGTTGAAGATATGTTTGAATTATTGGTACAACATTATTGTCCCTCAATTATGGTACTTTTTGGCCAATTGTCCGGCCCCTCCACTTTCTTTTGAGTTTTGTTTTTAGTGGAGAATTATTGTGTTGTTACTTTTGCTTTAAGTGGCCCATTATTGTTTGTCTGCCACTTGTTTGTGCAGTATTTAATTATGTTGTAATTTTATTTCAAGTCCGGTTGTGTAAATCCCTCTATAAAAGGGAGTGTCAGTCTTAGTAGAAGGCATTCGAAACATCAGCCTCATATATCTCTTGAGCAATTCGAAGCCTTTATGAAAATATTGTAAGTTTTATAAATAAAATCTGTCTTTATTCAATTATGTCTCTAAACACAACTTATATTTTTGTTGATTCTAATTTTGATTATATATTTACAAATTATGAACTCACGCAATATATTATTTTCAAATTATCTCCACTTTGCAAAGAACTTACATTGACTACAAATTCCGCTGTTTATATTATCTCTATTAAACCTGAATCTGTAACACCCATACTAATTTAATCTAGAATATTAGCATGTGCATTAAACTGATACTGGATACATTTAAAATTTTCAATAATAATATTACATCACATCTGAATGAATACAAGTTTACTCGTTTCTACAAATAATCAAATACCATTACAATACTTATACAAAAGTCCAATAAGCTCCTGAGTTGGTACACGACGAGCAACTGTACTCCATCCAGTATCTCTCTGAAGAACTCCATCACGAACCTCTGGCTTACCTGTACACCTGCACCAGAAGGAGTGGGATGAGACATAATGTCTCAGTGAGCTCCACCCAACCAACTGTTGGCAACCTCAGGGAACCTAGGGTCGCCATGCCTACCTTGGCAATCTTGGGGATCTCCTATGATCGCCAAGTCTTATCTTTATCCACAAAGGATATAAATCTGCCTATGACTATAAGTCTGCCTGTAACTATATCTGTAAACTGCCTGTAACTATAACTGTAAACTGCCTGTAACTATAACTGTAAACTGCCTGTAACTATAACTATAAACTGCCTGTAACTATAACTCTGACTGTAACTATAAAACATAATACGTATAAACAGATATTATGTTAGATATTAGCGTGTAACAAACATTATTATCTGAGTTCATTTTACGGAGTGCATCCGGGTGGAGTAACCCCGAAGTACATCTCCCTATAACCCGGTGAAAATTCCTATATGAGGCTAATCACCGGACTCCTCTTTAATTTTGCATGTGGACAACCCTCTCGGAGAAGTCCCATCCGGCGTATCCCGGAGTCTGCTGAACATGCCTATAACTGTAACATACGTGTGGACAACCCTCTCGGAGAAGTCCCATCCGGCGAATCCCGGAGTCTGCTGAACACGCCTATAACTGTAACATACAATTCTTTAACTTTACATATAAACATGCATATCTGATGCATTAATCATATAATAACAATCATATAACACTTAACCTATAACTTAAGATTCTTGGCTTATCGTTCTCATAAGCCACTTAAATCATGTTGGGTATCTGAACCCCTTTTGCCTATCTGAGGCCTTGAACATAAAATGTTCCTAGCACTTGTACGCTTAAAGTACCTACTATTCTTACTCGAACCTTGAATGTAATAACACATTCCTATTACCCTCATATTCTTAACTGAATACATCTCTATTCCTGTTAACCTATTATAGGTTCTAGACATATCGTTCTCATATGTCATGCTTAAGTGCTTGCTATCCCATCGTAATAATTTCCTGCATTCTACCCTTTGTTCTTGCATTTCCCATACATTGCATATTCCTTGCTTCTTATGATTTTTGCCCATTAAAGGCCCTTAGAATGAGTTAAAATGGTGTCCTTTGATTCCTTAAAGTTTCTGGAGAAAACGGTAGCGAAAAACGTCGCTTACACGCGCCGAAACACCCAAAACAGCTTAGCTGAAAAATGTTGTCCTGGTGAGCTCGCCGTAGCGACGGATCCATGACTATAGCGACCAGGACCAGAACCTAAAAGGGTCTGGTCACTATAGCGACGGATTGGTCGCTGTAGCGACCATGACAGTGCAGAAATTGCTCAAAAACGTATTTTTCCACCATTTTAGCTCAATCCAACTTACCCAAGCATCCCAATGATGTTAGGAATGATTTTCTAATACAAATTGATAGTTTAAAGCACGTACAAGCAAGGAATTAGCAAGCATGGGGATTAGGGTAAAAACTATAACATAACATGAAATTTGAATTACTCAAATAATTCACTCTAGATGGGTTCTAAAAACCCTAGGGAGCTCACCTGAATCACTGGTTTACTTCCTTGCCAAGTTCCCCTTCAATTCCTAGCTTGGTCTTGTTCTTCCTTAACTTTTTCCTTAAGTTTCCTTTGCTCCAATCTTTCCCAAAAGCTAGCTTGCTTTCAATACAAGGAATCAGGAACAGAAACTGGTGAATCAAGGTTGCTGCTGATGCAAACCGATTTCTAGAGAGGGAGGGAGAGAAAATCTGTTTTCTAGTGAGAGGAATGAATTGCAATAATGGAAAAATAATTTCATGCTTATCTCTTATAAGCCTTTCTTTTCAAAATTACACTTTTGCCATTTCATACGTTTCATTCCTCTATTACTGTTAAAAGTCATGCCTGAGCGGGATATTACACTCTACCCCCCTTAAAAGAAATTTCATCCTCGAAATTTAGAAAATCCTTCTGAGATCCTGAAAAGATAAATCCTTTCTACCTCTTTCTCTACTATGCAAATCTCCAATTCTTTTTGCTTATTGGGATTCCATGGCAACTCTAGGGTCTGACATGTAGATTAATCACGCACCTCAATTAAACCATACTGGTTAAAACTTGTTCTTTAGCCATGATTTCCATCTCTATAAGTCAAAACATATGACAATTTCTTTCCAGCCGAAAGGTCTGATGCATGTTACAAAACTCTCACCTGTTAGGACGTATGATTATCTGAACCAACATATCCATCTTATCTGACTATGTTCTCTGTTCGACATATTTCTTGCAAATCCAATTTAAAATTATTAAGTCTTGGATTTCCCTTACTGAATTCTATCAGTTCTTCTTTCATTGACCAATCAATCTTATCCTGAAGACGTCGGGTCGATCTGATTTTCCTCAATTATTCCAACTTTCCGAGGAATCTATTACATTACTTTTAATTCGAAAGAATTCTTGTCTTTGAATTTCGCCTCGTAAGACGACATTTTGCCGTTACATTCGTAACATTCTTTATATAGATTTATTCTTACACTGAAAAGCATCTGATATTGAGTATTCTCAAACGGAAGTAAAGTCTATTACAACTACCTCCACGATTCAAAAGCAAGGAGGTGGCTGTACTTATGGTACAAGTTCCTTTCTTTTTGACATCCTGGTGTAACTATTATCACAACCATGAGCATTGTTCACATTCCCACTGCGGGAATCCTTAAGGGCTCGAGAAATCATATGAGCCACTCGTGCTCCGATTTAATTAATCAACGATAACGCGTAGCTAAAGGTCTTAAGAGCTTTATTCCTTCTAGGACTCTGACAATCTTGCATCATTCAAGATATTCCTTACTCATGGGATTAATATTTTCTTTACCAATAAATTCTAACTTATGAAAGTTTAGTACAAGTGACGTGTGGCATAAGCCGTCTCACATATCATCATATAATACAGTTCATAGCACATAGCTTCCATACATGATCGAGTACGTGTACACTACTATCGGGTACACAGTACGCCGCATCATCATTGTCCAACTAATGGGACATCATACTTAGTCAAAATATACTTGAGACAATGCCACGCCAACTAAGGTCACTCTTCTTACTCTTAACTCATGCTTGTATACTTGAGTATCCATAATCCCATAACGTAAATTACGGTTACATTCCATTGGTGTTATAAACTTATTTTGTTCAAGGACATTCTCTGTTTTCGAAAAGAAACTCTATCCTGATCGCTATCAAAATAGCACTCTTAAACTCTTAATCCTTTATTCATAACTTGAATTCACGTAGCCTTTTACTGTAAACTATGAGTAATCTTCTGACCTGTGTAAAACATTTCATTCCTCTAACTGTGAACATTAAGTTCAAGAATTCCGAACTCCTCAATTAAGATATGTTCGGTAACAACAAACTTGTTCTGCTTAAGACTTTCCTGTTAAAACATTACTGACTGCGTACCACGATTACTGATACATGTCTCATGACTGAAAATATGTTACACTACTGTCTAAGTAGTATAAACTTTGCCTGATCTGTATACATAATACTAATCATAACCTGTTACATGTGACATGCTAGCATAACGTGGGTACGATGTGGAATAACCTCATGCCACTGCTTTGTTGTTTTCTAATCAAAGCTTCAATTTCAAAAACATCGACTTGCAAGTGCAACATGTACCGTTGTTACCTCATAACTAATTCTCTTTGGTTAAACTTACTATTCAAGTCAACTTGAAGTTACTGAGCTAAAATAGCTAGATTACCGTATTAGATGTGGCTTTCTTCGCTATGTACTTATTGTGCTAGAAACACATCCTTTAAATTTCTCAAACTGCTTCGATTCTCTTTTCTCATGAGTTTCGAGGTCTGAAGCATTCCTCGACTTATCTCTTAAAATTTCCTGTTAGAACTGATGATAAGTTCAAGTCATCACTACTTACTAATATTCTGTAGCTTGAGAACTAATCACTGAATACCTTTCCTGTAATTCATCTGGCAAGGAATTTACAAACATCATTTTTCTCTAAGCTTCAACTTTGAATTGTCCGTTAACTCATTCTTGGATTACTTCTCCGCTGTGCAACTTTGATTTAAACAATTCACCTTGGGATAGAAGTAATACACCACTATTACCATATAAAATCTCCTTGGCCAATCTTTTGACTTTATAACTTTGTAGTTACCATACATGACCATCTTACATTATAATCTCTCTTGTGGTTTAATCCACCTGCTTAACTTGCTGATTGGTCATCCCCTGACTTTGTGTTCCCTTTCGGTCATACACAAAATACTTGCCTTCACGGAATTACGCCAAAACCTGTAAGCAGTTTTTAGCAACAGTTTCGAACTAAACAGTGATTCCGTCAAATCAGTTTATACACTGGTTTTAGCTCATCCTCCATGCTCCAATTTCTGTAACCATCTCATGGTCAGTTTAACATATATAATCATTAAAACATTGCAGAAACTCTACTAAGAGTACACTTGGAGCAACTTAAGTTCACACTTACTTCACTTGTGGCAACTTCCAAAAGCAACTTATGGCTTCTGGAGGTTCACATCTTTCATACCCTGAATCCACTTATGGATTTGAGTCTCGTTACTATTCGTTCTATCTTTATCCGTAAGGATTTCATATTCATAATCTTTCCGAGACAACTTAGGTTCTCTTAACTTTACCATATCACTTGGGTTACCCCTCGAGTTTCTCCGGAAACAATCCGTCTTGAATTAAATTCAAACTCTTACCGGTTCTCCTGTACGCCCAATATAGGTTACGTCTCTTCGAGTACCCGGCTAACTGGTCTTATCTCCAGCACTTATTATTATTAGTTGAATTCTTCCAGTAACTTGTTACTGTGTTCACAATTCACATCCTCATCCTGTTATCTGAAATCCGGTGGATAAATTACCCATCACTCTGAATGATACATATGTTTTATCCTAGACTGATCCTTGAAGGTTCATAATTAAATCTATCCCAAGCATATCAAAGATCAGTGGCATGGTACAGTTGTTTGAAATTAAAAGTTATTCTGGGCACCTTCGCATTTGCGAGCCTAAGCTTCGCTCTGCGAATTAGTGCGTCTGATCTTCGATTTGCGACCCTGTTCTTCGCTCTGCGAACACCTGCGTCTGAACTTCGCAGAGCCAAACCTTGGTCGCTCCGCGACTTCAGCAAAACAGATAATTTCTGAAAACATGCTCTAACCTCAAAATCTTGGTACTCTACCTCCCAGTGACCTTTGAAACATCCAGGGACTCATTTCAAACTGTAAAAACATACTGGGTTCAAGGATTAATCAAGAATCAAGCATATGTATCAAAAAGGAAAACTATCCTTTATCTGGGGACTCTTTACTTGTTGCTAAGCTCGCGCTTCTCATACAGAACATCTCGATGACCCATCATAAATAGAAGGTAATCTGGTTAACTTTTCTTGTGTGTAATTCTCATTGGCTTAGCTCATCTTTCAATCTTTTTACCAAATAGGACACATCCGAAACATGTTCGATATGCAACAGGTCTCATCGTTAATAGTTACTCATCCATTATGGTCCTTAGGTTGCATACCATCTCTTCTTTGGAAGAAGTGCTTCACTGACAGTCTCGTGGCACGAAAAGCATGGGTCGTGGCACGATGGATGCCCTGATCCGTTTCATCATGGCACGATAGAAGCTCTCGTGGCACAACAATTCCAGCAAGTTCAGCCTCTGCAGCTTCATCTGACCCAGTTAATCCTCTTATATTCCTGAAACTTTGCCATTAACAGGCTCAGTTACTTCACTGTTAGAGAACCATCCTTTGGCATTAAATACCTTGCCAATTTCCGTCTTAAAATCTGACGCCTTAACCTTCACCCTTCATACACTTCTTTCCTCCTTGGTCACATTCAGCTCTCGAACATTTGTCCTAACTGTCATATACTAGATTGAGTTGATCAGGCTCAACTAGATGTGACCTTTAGAACAATATCCGGAACCCAATGATTCCACTGCTTTTATTGAATCTTTAATGACCCAAGGCACGGTCTGAATCGACCTGCTCTGATACCAATTGTAACACCCATACTAATTTAATCTAGAATATTAGCATGTGCATTAAACTGATACTGGATACATTTAAAATTTTCAATAATAATATTACATCACATCTGAATGAATACAAGTTTACTCGTTTGTACAAATAATCAAATACCATTACAATACTTATACAAAAGTCCAATAAGCTCTTGAGCTGGTACACGACGAGCATTGTACTCCATCCAGTATCTCTCTGAAGAACTCCATCACGAACCTCTGACTTACCTGTACACCTGCACCATAAGGAGTGGGATGAGACGTAATGTCTCAGTGAGCTCCACCCAACCAACTGTTGGCAACCTCAGGGAACCTAGGGTCGCCATGCCTACCTTGGCAATCTTGGGGATCTCCTATGATCGCCAAGTCTTATCTTTATCCACAAAGGATATAAATCTGCCTATGACTATAAGTCTGCCTGTAACTATATCTGTAAACTGCCTGTAACTATAACTGTAAACTGCCTGTAACTATAATTGTAAACTGCCTGTAACTATAACTATAAACTGCCTGTAACTATAACTCTGACTGTAACTATAAAACATAATACGTATAAACAGATATTATGTTAGATGTTAGCGTGTAACAAACATTATTATCTGAGTTCATTTTACGGAGTGCATCCGGGTGGAGTAACCCCGAAGTACATCTCCCTATAACCCGGTGAAAATTCCTATATGAGGCTAATCACCGGACTCCTATTTAATTTTGCATGTGGACAACCCTCTCGGAGAAGTCCCATCCGGCGTATCCCGGAGTCTGCTGAACATGCCTATAATTGTAACATACGTGTGGACAACCCTCTCGGAGAAGTCCCATCCGGCGAATCCCGGAGTCTGCTGAACACGCCTATAGCTGTAACATACAATTCTTTAACTTTACATATAAACATGCATATCTGATGCATTAATCATATAATAACAATCATATAACACTTAACCTATAACTTAAGATTCTTGGCTTATTGTTCTCATAAGCCACTTAAATCATGTTGGGTATCTGAACCCCTTTTGCCTATCTGAGGTCTTGAACATAAAATGTTCCTAGCACTTGTACGCTTAAAATACCTACTATTCTTACTCGAACCTTGAATGTAATAACACATTCCTATTACCCTCATATTCTTAACTGAATACATCTCTATTCATGTTAACCTATTATAGGTTCTAGACATATCGTTCTCATATGTCATGCTTAAGTGCTTGCTATCCCATCGTAATAATTTCCTGCATTCTACCCTTTGTTCTTGCATTTCCCATACATTGCATATTCCTTGCTTCTTATGATTTTTGCCCATTAAAGGCCCTTAGAATGAGTTAAAATGGTGTCCTTTGATTCCTTAAAGTTTCTGGAGAAAACGGTAGCGAAAAACGTCGCTTACACGCGCCGAAACACCCAAAACAGCTTAGCTGAAAAATGATGTCCTGGTGAGCTCGCCATAGCGACGGATCCATGGCTATAGCGACCAGGACCAGAACCTGAAAAGGGTCTGGTCACTGTAGCGACGGACTGGTCGCTGTAGCGACCATGACAGTGCAGAAATTGCTCAAAAACGTATTTTTCCACCATTTTAGCTCAATCCAACTTACCCAAGCATCCCAATGATGTTAGGAATGATTTTCTAATACAAATTGATAGTTTAAAGCATGTACAAGCAAGGAATTAGCAAGCATGGGGATTAGGGTAAAAACTATAACATAACATGAAATTTGAATTACTCAAATAATTCACTCTAGATGGGTTCTAAAAACCCTAGGGAGCTCACCTGAATCACTAGTTTACTTCCTTGCCAAGTTCCCCTTCAATTCCTAGCTTGGTCTTGTTCTTCCTTAACTTTTTCCTTAAGTTTCCTTTGCTCCAATCTTTCCCAAAAGCTAGCTTGATTTCAATACAAGGAATCAGGAACAGAAACTGGTGAATCAAGGTTGCTGCTGATGCAAACCGATTTCTAGAGAGGGAGGGAGAGAAAATATGTTTTCTAGTGAGAGGAATGAATTGCAATAATGGAAAAATAATTTCATGCTTATCTCTTATAAGCCTTTCTTTTCAAAATTACACTTTTGCCATTTCATACGTTTCATTCCTCTATTACTGTTAAAAGTCATGCCTGAGCGGGATATTACAGAATCTATGCTAGATTTTGGATTATCCATCCTTTATCAACTACTATTATTCCTGATAGCCTAGTCCCGATCCTACCGCAGTCATATATATATATATATATATATATATATATATATATATATATATATATATATATATATATATTCTTGCATTTGGTAGCTTAGTGGCTAGAACTCACACATTTTAAATTTGAAGAAGTGGGGTGTCTGGGATTCAAACTCTGACCCCTGCATATCCCTGCCAACTGAGTTAAGATCATGGGATAATTAATGAATGATGTATATCTCTATGTTTGCGTAATGATGAGTGTGTTGTTATTTTTTTTTATTCATTTTGTTTTAAATTATATCTATACTATATATAAAGAAAATAACTCATTTCAGCTTTTTTGGACTGACTTTTTCTCTTTCCAAAAATGCCCTCAATTTTCAATACAAATAACACATGTAACAAATAGATAAGAATAAATTTAAATATTAAAATAAAAGTGTAACGAACACAAATGTCCATATTTTTCCTTTTATCATTTAAAAAGTGCAACAAACTAGATAAGTGTATTTATACTTACTTTTTCAGTATCTCAATTATACCCTTAAACAACAACTTTTTCTATAATATAGATTGTTGTTGGTGTCATTTAAAAAAATTAGAATTTAGATTATATTTTTTTCTTATATTGTTGGTTTCATTGAAATAGATAATCATGGTTAGTTTGATTTGTTATAATTTGAAAGCAAAAACCATTTATATTTTTACTTTTTATCAAAATTAAAATTTCATAAAAAAAACACCGTTCATAATTTTCAAATGTTAGCGCAACAAAAAGAGCGGAAAGACGGACACGTGAATACATGATAATGCTGATTTCTATTTCTTTTTTTTTAACGATCTAATTTTTATTTCTTTTTTAAAGAAAAAAAATAGAAATCAGATCGTTAAGTCATAAGAAATAGATCGTTAATAAATTGAATTATTTTATATTTCAAAAATATGAATTATTTTAAGGTTTAAATATGTTAATCGTCTTTGTAAGTTTGCGCGTTTTTTGTTTTCATTCTTGTATCTTTTTTTTTAAAACAAACTCCGTAAATTAATAACTTTTTTATTTTTGTCCCTCCCGTCAACTTCTGTTACAGAAACGCATAAGTGTTTAACGACGGCTGACGTGACATTGTTTGACATGGCATTAGTGGCTTATGTGGCCTTCCAAATGATCATGATTAGATTGCAGGGACCAAAACCAAAACCGAAATATGGCAGAGAAAGAGGAAGAAGAGGCACGGAGAGAGGAAAAAAAATGGAAACAAGGGTTTTAAATTTCAAATCTTGTAAGTTCGTGATTTTAAATTTAGCACTTTCCCTAAAAAAAATTAGGGTTATGCTAACTAAGGGCACTTGTTAAAGATTCAAAAATAGAAATAATTGTTGAATTTTATGTAGAAAAAGTTTTTTTTTTGTTGTTTCAATGTTTTGAATATACAATTTCGAAGATAAAATTTCCACTTTAAGCGGGCACTTCGTTAGCATTTTTCAAAAAATTAAATTTAGCACTGCTCCATTTTATGGTACTTCTTCCGTCCCATTATAAGTGAGTTTTTTATTCATTTCACATATATTAAGAAAAAATGTATAAGTGAAAAAGAGAGAAAAATGATTTTAAGTGTCTTGTCAAGTATTAGTGCATTTCCTATTACCATAAATGCAAATTAATAGAATATTTGAATTAAGAGTTATGAAAGTAGTATTAATAAGAATTGCAATTGAAAAAAAAAATTAATATTATATTAAAAAGTAAAATGAGTCTTTTTTTTTTTGGACAATTTTTTTTAACAATTGACTCAATTGTTAGGAAAAACCTATAGTGAAAGAAAAGAAACTAAATTGAAGTGAATAAAAAGCATTGTTTGAGTCTTTGAGATGTGAGTGAGACGAAAATGGAGCCGGGTCGTGCAACCAAGAGTTGGAGCATCCATACCCGATCGGAGATAATCGCCAAATACCAAGTCATGGAACGCATCGGCTCCGGAGCTTACGCCGACGTCTACCATGGCCGTCGTCTCTCCGACGACCTAACAGTCGCCCTCAAAGAAATCCACGACTACCAGTCCGCATTCCGAGAAATCGAAGCGTTGCAGATGCTTCAAGGTTCTCCAAACGTCGTCGTTTTGCACGAATACTTCTGGCGCGACGATGAAGACGCTGTTCTCGTTCTTGAGTACCTTACCACCGATTTGGCTACCGTGATTTCCAATGCTGCTAAGGAAGGGATTCCGATTCCAGTTGGTGAGGTGAAGCGTTGGATGATTCAGATTCTTTGTGGACTTGATGCTTGTCATAGGAATATGATTGTTCATCGTGATTTGAAGCCTTCTAATCTCTTGATTTCTGATTGTGGTGTTCTCAAATTGGCTGATTTTGGACAGGTAAACCTAATTACCATAATCATTTTCGTTCCATTTGGTTTTTTCAACTTAATTCTTCATTATTAATTAAACAATCTAACATCACATTATTATATTAGTTAGATTAGGATCATGTATCTTTGTTTTCTAAGGGGGTGTATTGGATTAGGATTTTAAAGGACAATTTTTGTTTAAAAAAGTATTAAGGATTTTAAAAGACTTTGCAGGATTTTAATGACTTTGATAATTTCAAAAGACTATCGATATTTACAATTTGGATTTCCAATGGATTTACTCATAAGATTTTAAAGGATTTCAAATGATTTTATGGATTTCAAAAGATTTTATGAATTTTTAAAGACTCATTAAAAAAAGGCCAAATACCTCTTTTGGTCCTTTAAGTTTGACAAAAATATTGGATTAGTCCTTTAAATTCTTAAGTTTCAAATAGATCCTTTAAGTTGTTAATTTATTACACTGTTACCCTTTTAAGGACCTATTTGAAACTTAAAAACTTAAAAAATTTCAAATAGGTGCATTAAATTAACAACTTAAAGGACCTATTTGAAACTTAAAAAACTTAAAGGACTAATCCGGTATTCTTGTCAAACTTAAAGGACCAAAAATGGTATTTGACCTAAAAAAAATAATCATAACACACTCTTTTTCACAATATTCTCAATACAGACTCTTTTATTTATTTTACTTTATTTTTTATGAGAGAGATAGAGAGAGGAGAGAGAGAGATAAAGAGAGAGAGTGGGAAGAGAGAGGAGGGAGATGGAGAGTGAGAGAGAGGAAGAGAGACAGAGAGAGTGAGAGAGAAGGGAGGAGAGAGAGGAGGGAAAAGAGAGAGTGAGAGATAGAGAGAGGGGAAGAGAGAAAGTGTGAGAGAGAAGGGAGGAGAGAGAGAGGACGGAAGAGAGAGGGAGAGTGATAGATTGAGAGAGAAGGGAGGAGAGAGAGAGAGAGAAGGGTGAAGAGACAGAGGAGAGAGATAGT
Source organism: Medicago ruthenica (assembly GCA_018208015.1). Classification (NCBI taxonomy): domain Eukaryota; kingdom Viridiplantae; phylum Streptophyta; class Magnoliopsida; order Fabales; family Fabaceae; genus Medicago; species Medicago ruthenica. The sequence goes on from CM031374.1 coordinate 96,045,184, forward strand.
AAAATCTTAAAAGAAAAAACAATCTTAAGAAATCTCATGTTTTCATGAAAGACTTTTTCATGCTAAAATTTCACTAGAAAATCCCACAAAATCCATCAAAATCCAATTTCTTAAACAATCTTTCGAAATTTGAATGATTTTGAATACCATAAGACTTTTTTTAAGTGATGAAGAGTCTTGATTGAATACCACAAGACTTTTTTTAAATGACAAAGAGTCTTGATTGAATACCAAAAGACTTTTTTTAAGTTGCAAAGAGTCTTGATTGAATACCACAAGACTTTTTCATGATAAAAAAGTCTTTTAAAATCTCTTAGAATCTTAATTCAATACATCCCCCTAAGAGATTTTTAGTTGATAAGATTTTTAGGGGTTTCCTTTGAAAAATGACTCTGAACTTATTTATTTATTACTCTCTTCGTCCCATAATTTAAATCACTTTAGCTAATAGGACATAGATTTTTGTATTGAAAGGATAAGACATGGATTAAGAAATCTAGATTTTGTTGATTTTATAAAAATGATTACTTATTACCTTCGTTAAATTACATGAATTAGAAAAAGAAAGAGAAAGAGTAATTTTGTGTCCTATCTGGGATTCTTTTTAAGTCCATATTTAATGTGTAATATATGTTTATTAGAAGAGAAATGCTTCAAATTACAAAATGAAAACATAAGAATATGTCTCGACGGATTTTATACCACTAACACAGCCTTTTATCCATCAAATCCGAAGATTATCATTCTCAAGTGAGACAATCGGATTTTGTATGTTTCGTGATGGTTACTCTTCGTACTAAATAGTAAATACTACTCCCTCCGTCCCATTTTCAAAATATCAAATTTTTATAATTTTTTCTAATAGATTATTAAAGATATTTAACATCAAAATTGTGCATTGGTATGTGTGACAGGTCAACTGTGTCATGTAATATGGGACAGAGGGAGTAAATAGCATATCTCATTAATTAAATGAGCTCCTTGATCTTTGTGTTTTTTGTGATTTTTTTCTTCTATCTAGATCAGAGGTAGTAATATTTAGTTTGAGGAAATTCATTTTTTATTATGATTATTAGGCGCCGTATTTTAGGCTATAATTGCATAATGTAGTTTTTGAGTTTAAGTTGAACCAGTGTTGTGCAATTGCATCCAAAGAAGTGCATAAGGTTTTTGTCTGGAATGAAATGTTTCATTGACTAATTTTCTCAGGCAAGGATACTCATAGAGCCTGGATTTGATGCTTTTGAGGAGAATCCACCACCATGTGAGCAGGATGGTTCTAATCATGAAAGTTCACTTCATCATCCTGAAGCTTTTTCTCACACTGACAACTTAAGCCAATTAGGATTTGAAAATCATGAGCAGGGAAGCAGTCATGAAGAGTATTTTAATGTTTTAGATGAGCTGAAAACAAAGAAATCCATGGACGACGTTGACAAGGATACAAACATTCCGGATGGAAATACTTCTTGTCTTGCAACGTGCACAACAAGTGATATCGATAACGATCCTATGAGAACTTCTTTTAGTTATGAAGCAATGGAGGGGGAAGATAAAGAACATGGTTGTCTCACATCATGTGTTGGAACTCGCTGGTTCCGGGCTCCTGAATTGCTTTATGGATCTGCAAATTATGGTTTAGAAATTGATCTCTGGTCACTTGGATGTATTTTTGCCGAGCTCTTGACTCTGAAGCCCTTGTTTCCTGGAATTGCAGATATTGACCAGCTCAGTAGAATTATTAATGTTTTGGGAAATCTTGATGAGAGAGCTTGGTCTGGTTGTTCAAAACTTCCTGATTACGGAATAATCTCGTTTAGCAAGGTAGAAAACCCTGCTGGTGTTGAAGCCTGCCTCCCCAACCGCTCCCCCGACGAAGTGGCTCTAGTAAAAAAACTGGTTTGTTATGATCCGGCTAGGAGGGCTACAACAATGGAGCTGCTCCATGACAAGTACTTTAACGAAGAACCTCTTCCTGTTCCTGTTTCAGAGTTGCGATTTCCTTTGACCAGAAATACAGAAGATGATGATTCTGTTGGTGTGTGGCAGGATTACAATGACATTGGTTCTGATTCTGATTTTGATGACTTTGGCCCTGTGAATATCACCAAAACTGGTACGGGTTTCTCCATACAGTTTCCTTGAGCTTGATGGATTCAATGTACATCATGTTCTTGGAACCGCTGTTTCCATTTGTGTTGTTCAACTGATATTTTACTCGCCAAATATGTGGAAGTCTGCGGTCAAGAGATTAGTTGTAAGAAAATATCTTTTTCTGGTATGACATGTTTTGTGAACTAAAGGTTAAATAGTGCAAAGCAAGCAGCATGATGGATTGTATGTTAGTGTAACAATGATATCTGTACTCTGTAGTTAATGTGTAATACAGCATTTTTTTGAACACTTGAACTTTGTATGAGTGGAATAAACTCCTCCTACCTTTAAATGTAGCCAAGTGGAAATTTTGCAATGCAACCATACATGGAGAGCCAAATGCCACATGTTCTCTTTTCCTTGAAATCCTTATTCTCTTGGAACTCGATCAAAACTGGAAGAAATGGAAGGATGCTACACTGATAAAGGACCAAGCACCGAGTATCATTACTCCATAAAATCTTTGCTTTGTCCTTGTCATGATTGGCTGTGTCTACTCAATATATCTTTTGCATGCGTCCTTAAAGATGCATCCAATTTGTGAGGGAACTGATGTCCTTGTGTAGCCATGCAATCTGTCTCTGATAATGAATACCACTTGCTCTGCAGACGCAGCCTAAATTCGGTTGTAGGTTTCTGTCTGAACTTTTGATTAATAGTTCCTTCTGCTATTTTATTCATTCTGTATTTTTGAAGTCTTATTGTATTATTTTTGTTTATTCTAGATAATAACAAAAGCTATATCTTGTGACTTGTGGGTAGGTAGTGGGTATCTATTGTTCTTTTTTCCCTCCTCTAATACATAGAACATGGTGGGGAGTGATCGCAGGTCTGGGTGAACACGGCGATTTTATTTATTTGAATCAATGCAAGATGAAAAAAAAAAAAATTGGTTCAAGTTGAATGTTGTGAATTTACTGCAAATTGTATTCCATGACGTATTAAAGGTTTATAATACTCATGCAAATTGTAAAAGAGTTTACTTGTATGCTCAAAGTATCTTTGGTGTGTGACACTACGAAAATACTTTGATGGTCACAATCATTTTGGCACATGAACAAATTTAGAAATACATATTATTTAATTATTTTAAAAATATACAATATATAATTTTTTTTTCTATCTTTTCTCAAATATGTGTATCCAAATTCCATTCAAAAAAATAGAGTATCCAAATGGTTGTGAGTTGTGACCACCCAAGTCTTTCTCGTATCACTTGGAGCTAAGGATGTTAGCTGAGTGGCGGGGACGGGAAGTACTCTCCAGCCTGCCTACCCATCCTTGTTCCCCATATTACACATGTAGTAGGTCTATCCTAGTCAAAAACTGAAGTTGCGAAAACTTTGGTGTAAGCCATGCAAATGGAGTGGTTGTTCCGGTCAGGTAAGAGAGCATGTTAGACATTTTGGTATTGGTTATAATAACATTAAATAAAACACATTGTTAACAAATCTTTTTTGTATTTTTGAGTTTAATTGAATGAGTTTTAAGCATATGACTTGTCATACCTTATTAATTGATGTGACAAACACACTATTAAATGCATATGTATAAAAAATTGTACACTAAAAATGTATATAAATTAAAAAGAAAATTACAAGTCTTATTATTATGAGTTATCCACTAAAAAAATGAAAAAAACGAAGAAAATAATTAGACTTTGAGATACCATGCCTCGTTTTTTTGCCTTTTGTGCCCCAATCATAAAGAATCGAAGGTGGTTTAACTTTTATGATAGATTGAGTACTCGTGATGTCTGTGTCATATTGGGTTAGGAATAGTTATGTCTTCAACAAGTCCAATTTCATATCATGGAGTTGTTTGATTCAATTGAGGTTTTAATAAGTTCACACGAAGTGATTAATACTAACAGAAACTGTGTGCCGTAAAAGAAAAAAAAATGTGTTGACTTTGATGTACGTACTTATTACCGGATAAATGAGGTTGTTGACTTGGGAGGAATATCAAGTGAGGGAGTGTTGTGAGCTGCTAACTAACGTTTTTTTTTTTTTGCAAGATGGTTCCGAAGACATATGGATTTGACAATTACATCCGTTGAAATGTTATTCGGTCAAAAGTGTTTGTCATTTTTTGACGACGGTGAATAAGAACAATCATGTTGTTAACTCTGACTTGTTTTGGTTTATAGCAGCTCCACTCAAAGTCAATCTCTTTACTTGGCACCTTTTTCTTAATCGTATTTCTACCAAAGACAATTTGTTCAAAAAGGGAGTGATTCAGAATAAAGACCAACAATGCATGGGAGGTTGCAGTTCCAATGAAGATGTGGATCACTTGTTTGTCAATGTGACTTTTTTGGTAGAATATGGTCATTGATTTTAGATTGGCTCATATTTGTTACCGGTCACCCCAGATATATTATCGGATTAGTTCATGCACTTTGTCGGTGTAGGTAGATTCTCAAAAGAAAGCTCGTTTGACATTTAATACTAGTTGGATATCTTATGCGTGGATTGTTTGGAAAGAAAGGAACATACGTCTTTTTCAGCACAAGGAGGAAAAAAATTCAACTTTATGCGACAAAATTAAGTTGTAGTCTTTCTGGTGGTTGAAAGCAAACTATGCAACTTTCATTTTTGACTATCACTATTAGTGGCTTAATTCTCTTCCGTGTTTGTTGCTTCTTCTTGCATCTACAAACATGTAAACTCTATAAGTAGTTCATCTTGTGTTGGAAGGACTTGATTGGTTTTTTAATATATTCCGTTTTGACTTCTTCAACAAAAAAAAATTGATTCTAATGACATATAATTGATTATGATATGTTTGTATTTTAAAATAAAAAAAATTTGCTTGTTAGCATAACAATAATAATTTAAAGACAACCATTTTAAAAAAATTTGGAAGCCAATTGGGACAATAATAATACCACTTCGATGCAAACAAACTTTTTTATGAAAAAAAATGTTAGTAGTTTTTTTCTGTGTTTGAACATTAAACTTTCATTTTTTTACACTTTTAATCGTTAACTCAAATAAGTTGAGATATTCAACTTTCTCTAAAACAACCGTTGTTAATTCAACATTCATTTCATTTCATATTTAAAGTAATGTTGAAAAAGAATTAACATTTACCTGTTCAAAAAATAAAATCTTGAAAAAGATAAAGGATCAAAATGAACATTAGACCAAAGATAAAATACCAAAACTATATTTTAGCCAAAGTTCAAATCTGACTATCCTAATAACACCTAATGTGTAGGGTTGTTAATTTTGAGGCTGCCCCATCTAGGGACTCGTGGGAGGGGATTTTTTTTCCTCCGCGGAGACGAGGACATGTGAGAAAATCCCTTTGAATGAAGTTTGAGGATAGAAACGTTAAGGCTAAATTACACAATGAGTCCTTTAAGTTATTTGATTGTAATAAATTGGTCATTTAAGTTTTTTTTCATACCACTTACGTCCTTTAAGTTATTTAATTGTAACAAGTTAGTCATTTAAGTATTTTTTGTAACGGTTAGGTCATTTCAGTTATATAATTGTAACTTTTAGGCCCCGAATAACTTACATTTTTAAGATCTAAAATACACCAAATTGTTACAGTTAAATAACTTAAAGGACTTAATTGGTACGGAAAAACCTTAAAGGACCAATTTGTTACAATTAATTAACATAAATGACCTAAGTGGTACGAAAGAAACTTAAATGACAAATTTGTTACAATTAAATAACTTAAAAATCTTTTGTGTTATTTAGCCATACGTTAATCATGCCTCCATCACGTGGAATCCAATCTCCAAAAATATTACCTTAATATAATTTTATAAATGTACAGATGTATTGCAAATATGATATCTTTTGATAATTTTTTTTTAACATATTACTCAAATCTTGTAGTAATTTTAAGAAAAAACATAATTGAAAATAAATAAGACATAATCACATTACTTTTATTTTTATTATTCTCGTGAAGTTCCAAGTAGACAAGGATTCATCTTATATAATTTAAAATTAACAATTTTTACCATGATCGGATCTCCGCATAGACCTGAAATCCACATATATGAAAATAAGAGAGAAAATCTGCTCGTGATGGAAAATAAGGATAGAAAATTAGAAACATAGGATATTATTAAGGGTGTATTTGATGAAGAGCGAGGAAGCACTCCCCTCTCCCCATGTGCCTGTTGTTATACTTTAAGCTGATAGAAAAATCAACGCTAAATTACAATAGGAGTCCTTTAAGTTATTTAATTGTAATAAATTGGTCCTTTAAGTTTTTTTCGTATCACTTAGGTCTTTTATGTTAATTAATTGTAACAAGTTGGTACATTAAGTTTTTTCCTTACCAATTAGGTCATTTTAGTTATTTAACCATAACAATTTGGGGTATTTTAGATCTTAAAAATGTAAGTTATTTGGGGTCTAAAAGTTACAGTTAAATAATTTAAAAGACCTAAGCGTTACGAAAAATACTTAAAGGATTAACTTGTTGCAATTAAATAACTTAAAGGACGTAAGTGCTACAAATAAAACTTAAAGGACCAATTTGTTACAATTAAATAACTTAAAGGACTTATGGTATAATATTTGATCATATATACTCAAATGGTCAAAAATTACAAGAACATTTAATTTGTTGGAATGCAAATTCGAGTTCACAATTCTCCAACACTTTGGTGTTTGAGAGTTTTGTGAGACGAGACACTCCAAGCTTAACTATAGGTCTTGAGACCTAAATTTAAATTTAGTTTTGAAAATGCAATAATGTTAAATTTTTGAAAAACAGTTTTGTCCTTTATAATCTTACTTGATTCGAAAGATTAATATATTTAACTGCGTGAAGAAAATATACGGTTCACAAAAAAATAAAAAAAATAATCATAATTCAAAATAAGTTTTTTTTAAGAAGTTAAATTATCTCATCCAAAGAGATAATTGAACATAAGACTTGAGAAAGAACACACTCTAATCTCAAGTCGACGCCATCAGACCAATCCAAGTAAATTATAATTCGAAATAAGTTTTTATGAGAAATGTTAACAAACGCCCTAAGAACACTTGATAAAAAGTTTCAAATAAAAATTTTATTTTAAAATTTGTGTATTCAACACATTAAAACATAAAAAAACCATTTTTTCTACGTAAAAGCTATCAATTGTTTCTATTTTTTAAATCTTTAATAAGTATCTTAGAAGTAATTGTTACCGAGACCTTTTAAGTTTATTTACATTCTGGAGTCAACATCTTGGACCCCCCGTATTTTAGCGCCAAATTCTCTCTGTATTTATTGCACTTTTATTATTACCTTTCGATTTTAAACTTAACCTAACTAGAAAAGGAATCTCCTGTTTTGAAACCCACAGAAATCACATGCACCAACTAATAACCAAACAACACGTACACCTCACCCACGAGTGCCGCGCGCAGGAGATCATGATAGTCCTTATGATGGAGTTAGGTTATCTCATAGCAAATAGCTTTTCATCCAACGGCTGTAAAACAAACTAGATCGATAGTTCTATGAATTCGCACCCTACGATGAGAACCTTAATCTACAACCGCACGATCAAACTTGAAACGAGATCTTACCGTAGAAAATTTACAAAAAATTGAAATTCAAAAGCTCGTGAGAGAGAGGGAGGAGGAAGAAGAAGAAGAAGAAGAAAAAGAAAGAAAGAGAAGAGTTTCAGAGATTCATCTCAGACTCCCTCGCGCCGTTTTTGGGATCTGAAACTCAATTAATTTCAGATTCTTTTCTTAATCAAGATTAATTTTTCACTAATTGTTGTGATTATTGTTATTGTTTGAGTGAAGTGAAATTCTTGATTTTTTTGTGTGTTGAATTTTTGGGGCGATCGAATGGGTGAAGGTGAGGGTAGTGATATCCCTCCAAAAAACGCACCATTGGATTCCGTTAAGAAGCTTGCCAGGCAGCTCGATTTCAACGCTTTTGGTGGCACGCCGGTAACAGCACCTCTGCCGGAACACCCGCAACCGCCGCCGACACTTCCTCCTCTTCCTGCACCCAAATTGGGGTCAGTCTTAGGCTTAAAGTTTTCATTTTTAATTTTTTTCATGTCATAGTTTGAAACTCTTGAATTCAAATTTATTTATTTTTTCTCATTTTTGAATTTAAATTATTAGCAATGTTTTTTGTTTGTAATTAGCAAAAACAATATACTTTGTATTGAATCATTGTGTCATCAACTTTGTGGTTGAGAAATTAGGTAATTTAATCTCTTGCTATTGACAATTTAGTATATTTTGATTATTTTTTAAATTGAGATTCTTGTTAATAGGGTAAAGGCGAAGTATAAGTTATTGGTTCAAATTAGATGATGGCCTTTTTTGGAGATTTTTCTTCTTCATAAAATGCTAACAGTAATATTCCTTTTTTGAAGTCCTTAATTAGTGTTTATTTGATTCAGGAAACCAGAATCTCCAAAATCAAAATCAAGACCCAACTTTGAGACAAAAGATGCTACTCCAAAGAAGCAAAAGCAGTGCAATTGTAAACATTCAAGATGCTTAAAGCTGTGAGCAAAATCCTCTATGCACTTGTTGCGCCTTTGCGTCAACTTATTGGCTGCAATTGGAAGGTATGTGAAACTAACATTTACATGACATGTGCAGATATTGTGAATGTTTTGCGTCGGGGATATATTGTGATGGTTGCAACTGTGTAAATTGTTTTAACAATGTTGACAATGAAGCGGCTAGACGAGAAGCCGTTGAAGCAACTTTAGAACGCAATCCAAATGCCTTTAGGCCGAAAATTGCGAGCAGTCCTCACGGAACACGTGATAACAAGGTATGCAGGCTTAACTTTTTGTAACGGTTGGTGTTTGTGTCGTATTGTGAATTTTTTGTGTTGAGGTCAGTTTGAGATATTGTATTTGTTAACTATATACGCTTGCACATCATTGTCTGTTACTCCCTCTGTAACAAAATATAAGCAAATCTGAGTCAAATAAAGTTGATTTATTTGGACCAAATTTTGTTTGACTCATTTTTGCTTATATTTTGTTACAGAGGGAGTATTTTTTATTACTTTTGTTTTAGTTCATTGAGGATTTTTGTTGATAAGGGATACCCCCCACATATATTAATTTTTTGTTCTATTAAATGTTTTCTTTGTTAATGAAACCAGTGCATTTCAGTTTTCGTTTCCTTATTTACATTTTTTCCTTTTATTAGAAGCAAGAGGATATAAATTATAAAGTCTATATAAATAAATACCCACAATTTAAAATGAAATAATTCAGATTATTGATATTTTTCAACCACATCCCTTTAAGAGTGGATTTGCATCAGAAGTTGGGCCTCCAATGGTATGAAATTATGACATGACAGGAGCCTGTTGTTAAGATACTTGTAAAATCAATAAACAAGATAAGTAAATATTTTTAAAGCCGATATTTCTTGTGTTGGAAAATGTGTTGCCTTCCTTTTTGCTTACTCGAAACATCTTTTATTTATTTTTTTATTCTTATTTTTCTATGGACTTCAATATAAATGTAGGAGGAGACTGGGGAAGTTAAAGTATTGGTAAAGCACAACAAGGGGTGTCATTGTAAAAAATCTGGGTGCCTTAAGAAGTACTGTGAATGTTTCCAAGCCAACATTCTTTGTTCTGAAAACTGTAAATGCATGGATTGCAAAAACTTTGAAGGAAGTGAAGAGCGACAGGCTTTGTTCCATGGAGATCAAAACAACAATATGGCGTATCTTCAGCAGGCAGCCAATGCTGCTATAACTGGAGCTATTGGTTCCTCTGGTTATTCATCACCACCAGTAACGAGAAAAAGAAAAGGTTCGGAACTCTGGTCGTCCGTCAGGGATCCATCGTTTGGAAAGCTAGGACAACAGGTAAAACTTGATAATACTGCAGGCAGTTCAGGGGTTTATTTTGGAAATTAGCTAAACTGGAGAAATGGATAGAACAGTTAATCCAATTGAGACAGTATTTTGCAGTCATGTAACATTTCCCCATTAGGAGTAAAAAAAAAATCCCAATTAAATTGAAAGATGCATTTAAGCTTGATCTTGTGTCTTTATTATGTTGATATATGCTCCCCTTGATTTGGTCCAATGTGTCCATTTCAACTCAAGCCCATGAAGAAAGCCAGACTGTCTCAAAACGCTATCCTATTGGAGAGAAAGGCTTCATTGCTTAGATAAATACAATATCAAGCTTCCATCTTTGCTCAATGTGGGATATAATATTATACACTCATCCAAAAGTTTGAGTTTGTGATGGCCCATTCTGGTTGTCCACTCGTAGTGGAACTCACTCTAATCCCTTTGGTGCAGGTTAAGGGTTTAAGTTTCAATTAGAATAGCATCTCCGATGGCCCATTCTGGTTGCCCACTCATAGTGGAATTCACTCTAACCCCTTTCTTTCAGGTTTAGGGTTTAAGTTTCAATTAGAATAGCATTTCCTTGGGTTTCTCATTCTTTGGTTGCTTTTTCCAAGCCTAGCCCCCCCTACTGGTTCTCGATGAAAACACCATTTGCTACGACGACTCAAGCTCACAATGAGAGTGCATTCCAAAAATTTGGTCTTTTCTCGTGGCTTCAGTATCACATTGAGCTTCCATAATTTCTTCATATAAAACAGTGTCAGCTTCTAATCTTATTGTAATTGAATGAATAGAGAAAAATCAAGTATGTGACTGTGAGTTTGGAAATTGTGTTTTAATACCACAATAAGGTCACTTCTGGTCTAAAAAAAGTCTACCCAAAAGCTAAATTGCTAGCTCACTTAAGCTTTCTGCAGTTGAGAGTGGAAGCTATTAAGAGCTTTTATATTGCTCAACTTATATACACTGACTACGTTAGTATTTTTATTTTATTTTTCATGCTTATCAGGCAAATCCTGTCAGAGGTCCTGCAGCACCCTCCTCATCCTTGTCTCCTGTCCCAGTACCCCGTGTTGGATCTTCAACATTAGGCCCTTCAAAATTTATGTACAGGTAGGATTGGTTAAATTCATGAAATGATGACATAATACATATATACTTGATTTATACATTTAGTCATTAACTTGATTGTTGTTGAAGGTCTCTTTTAGCAGACATCATACAACCACAGCACCTGAAGGAGCTTTGCTCTGTTCTAGTGCTAGTATCTGGACAAGCCACAAAAACGCTTACAGGTATATGGACATTTTAAAATTCCAATCATCAATTGTGTTATTTGTTTCAGAAGTACAAATACAGTTTTGTGTTTTCGTCGGATCTTCTTTATGTGAGTGTACTGGTATTGATTTGGAAAGGATTTTTCTCAGTTCTCCGCATTTACCCCGCCTTTTCCCTTTCCAAACAAATCTCAAGAAATTTTAATAGCTTAATTTAATGAACGGACATTGTCTACTTTGGTCAATTCTGTGTCTTGCAAATTGATTTTTGTTTAAATTACATCGGACGACTCTATAAATTATAGCTCTAGACTGAACTGCATCATATCAGAATATATAAAACTAAACAAAATTTCAGCCACAGTAAGGTTCAGAATTATTCACCAATCTCAATGGATTGACAAATGGAATCAGCAAGATAATTATCAAAGAAAACTTATCTCTCACTTTTACTTGCCTTGTTTACGTGTAGTCAAACGAGCTTGAGAGTTTGATTTGCTAAATAGTAGATACAACCTTTTGAGCTGTAAACAACAGCTTCCTCTACGGGAAAAGCGGAAAAGGAAGTTTGATCAATTAGAACTTGTTTCTGACCTAAAACATATTTTGATTTTGAAGTGGAATTAATTCTATGGCGCCTCAAAATGTTTGGTAAGCCTACCCAGTTGTCAGTGTTGCTTGTCATTAGATAACTGTCTGGTGAATTTGAAATTTAGGATGGAGTGCCTAAGATACCTCAATGTTTAACTGTCTGAAACAATTCATGAAACACTTACAAACGTGATTCATTAGTTTATGTGTATTCTTTTGAAGTTTTTGGGCTAGAACCTTCTATTTTTCTATTCAATTGGCAATTTTCATTGTTACCAACCAATATCAAACTCATATTTAATATGCGCAGACCAGAAAAATTTAATAGATAAGCACACAGAAGACCGGACAGAAACTTCTCTTGCTTCTTCAAATCAAGAGCAATTGCCAAAGCAAAAGGAAGCTGATGTTGAGAAAGTTGTGGCTGATGATTGTTCGAGTGCAAACCAAACTGATAAAACCAGTCCTGAAAATTCCAGTTCAGATGGTGCTGATGTTCCAAAAGGGAGGCCAATGTCTCCTGGAACTTTAGCATTGATGTGTGACGAGCAAGATACAATGTTCATGACTGCTGCCCCCTCTACTGTGTCGATGGCTCATGCTTGCAACACATCTTCACAATTGCCTTATGGACAAGGAGCGAAAGAGATCTATGCAGAGCAAGAAAGGATCGTATTGACGAAATTCAGAGATTTTCTTAATAGGGTCATCACTATGGGAGAAATAAATGGTAAGTGAATATTTTTCTCTCTTATTGTTATTGTTTTTCTTTACAAAATTTGCATAGAACCCCGTTCATAGCATTTGGACTTTCGCAAAAAGATGCATTCAATTTTCAATTTAGAGAACTGTGATATTCATTTTGCATCAAGGATAGTTACAAGTGACCTTTGATAAAGGATGACTGAGTTGTAAAGAGCGTGAATTAGAGCAGATCTCATGGACAGTCTATATCAATACTGTTAGTTAAATAACCAGCTGCTACTAACTTGTGATTGCATTGTTAGACCTGCTTTCTATTGCTATGTCAATTAAAATAAGGCCATGTAAATCCAACTTCTGTAGTGTATTTATTGTATACTTGCACTGTTGCACAAACTAATATACTATTATTGTTTGCATATTTTTGCAGTGCCTGCTTTATTTGTAACACTTTAAAGTGCCTAATTTCTATTCCTAATTTCAGAGACGAAGTGTTCTTCATTAGCCAGAAGTGAGTTAGAGACTCAAAAGGACCCAATCATCAATCGCACTGAAAATACCAGTACTGAGGCAGCGCATCAGCAAGGACTGGGAGCCACCTGTAATAACGTTGGCAAAGCAGTTGGCAACACCGTCACTTCAACACCTATGGTCCCTTGCAACACCATAACTTCAACACCTTTGGTCCCTTGCATCAGCATCACTTCAACACCTTTGATCCCTTGCAACACTATTACTTCAACACCTTTGGTCCCTTGCAACACCATCACTTCAACGCCTTCGGTCCCTTGCAACACCGTCACTTCAACAACACCTTTGGTCTCTTGCAGTCTTGTTTCGGAAAATGGGGAAATTAAGCCGAAGGTCGAACAATAGATATAGAAGGAGTCTAACTTAGATGAGCAGAGGTACCGTTTGGAAGTAAAACTAGAAGAATGTTGTGTGTGTTCTCTGTAATGGAAAAATACTGTCATTCTTCATTTTCTGGCATTCCTACAATTAAAGCCTACAGAAAAACCAGTCCAACTAAGATCCATTTTCTTTTATCAATTTTGTTGTTCTAATTCATATTTATATGAATTAATTATTCAGCTTCAACATTGCCTGTAAATTACATAATTGTAATTTCATAAAAGAAACAATGTAACCTAATTCTCCTTTCTAGGGCTTTTTTTCCTTCTTCCTTTCCATTTCTTTTGCCTTGTGCGTTATTAATATAGAAAGGATTTTGTAGTTTGATCCTGAGAGCATTATAAGTTTTTCCATTTTTTTATCCAACTTATGTACGATGATTTAGTTGCATTTTCCAAATGATACCATAATGAAATTGAAAAATCTGTATATGGTATATATTTGTATTGCCTACAACTCTTCTATAACATGTTGTGAAGATGAACTAGAACTTCCGCACAGCATGTTATCGTTTTTATATTACATATGTATAGTCTATTATTTTGAAGGCCAAAATTCTATGATGCAATAATAACATAGGTTGTGTATCTTGAAGGCCAATTATGAGCTGCATTAGTATGTAAGTATGTATTAAAATGACTTTTTTTAAATACATCAAGTTAGTTTATACGAACTCCAATCATGTAGTAATAAATTGATACGTATACATATCACCAAAAAAAAGTTAACCAGATTCAGCCTAGGTGAGGTGAAGGTAAGTGTTGTTATTTTTTGTTTTTGTTGTTGTATCGACTCAGAGGTCCAACTCAAGGGGTGTGACACAGAGAAGGAGTCACTCACGTCGCAAAAAACAAGCGATCACAAAAATCACCTTTATGACAATTGATTGCAAACAACGGCACCGCGCCTAGTACCATTAAACGCGTACAAATCAAATTTTCCATCAAAATCAAGTTTCATTTCATTTTGCAAAAAGATTGTCACCACTCATCATCAATATACAACACTTCAATTACTACCTAAGTAATTTAAAGAAATAGTGCTCCACTATTTAGGGTTCATCTATCATCAATTTAAAAAATTTCCACCTAAAGTATCAAGCAGTTAACGTATCTGACAATTTTTCGCTATTTCATAGTTGAATAAGAAATTTCAAGATCTATAACACAAAATCAAATAGATTGACTTTCTTAATTCTGAACACATAACAGGATAAGATTCAACATAGATTACAAAAGATAAACTAAAATGAACCAAACCCTAACAGAAAATCACACAAGGAAATTAAAGATAATTTGCATCAGATCTAAGCCCTCTCGCCTCTAATTCTTCTTGCAAGTTGAATATCCTTAGGCATAATTGTAACTCTCTTAGCATGAATAGCGCAAAGGTTAGTATCTTCAAACAAACCAACAAGATAAGCTTCAGCGGCTTCTTGAAGAGCAGAAACAGCGCTACTCTGGAACCTGAGATCGGTTTTGAAATCCTGAGCGATTTCTCTAACCAATCTTTGGAATGGAAGCTTCCTGATGAGAAGCTCTGTGCTCTTCTGATACTTGCGGATCTCACGAAGAGCAACAGTTCCGGGACGGAATCTGTGTGGCTTCTTCACTCCTCCGGTCGCCGGAGCTGATTTACGAGCGGCTTTGGTGGCGAGTTGCTTCCTAGGAGCTTTGCCGCCGGTGGATTTGCGAGCGGTTTGTTTGGTACGAGCCATTTGGATCGGAGAGAAAATTGAGAGAGGGAATGGATATTTGAGATAAAGAAATTAGAGGGAAGGAAAATTGATAATTGAGATGTGATTGGGATGGGAGTGTTTGTTGGAATATATATAGAGTGGAGAATAATGAGGAAAAAGCGGGAATTGAAAACTTTTTAGATTAGAAGATTAGGAAATTTGTGATCGTTGATAAGAGGGACTATCTACGGTTGTAATACGTTTCTGGGGGGAAGGATGCGCGGATCGCGATCCGTGACATATGAAACTGACCAATAAGATTAATTGATTTATATTGTTATCAAATTTCAGAATTGTGAGTTTTTGTTTTGGATGACGTCGGATGAGAATAGTGAGTTTGTTGTGTCGTTGTGACATAGGCTTAAAGATTTTTAATAAATAAATAAATAAATGAGTAAATTACACTCCCTTTCTTGAAAGATGTTTGAATTGCACTTTTCTTCTCTCTTATGTTAAAATATACACTCTCTTCCCCTCTTATGCAAAACATGTTAGAAAATATTTCACATCACACCCCTGAAAAAAACTTGAATTACATTCTGCACCTTTCTTATATTAAAATCTACAATTTCCTCCCTTAATAAGTTTTTTTTTAATTTCTAGTAATTTATCAACAAAAAAAATCGAACACACTCCAAAGAAAAATAGTATTGTGGGTCTACTTTAATATAATCAAAATTCAAATTCATATTTTTCTCTATTTTTGATTCATAATTCCATTAACATCTAGTTTTAAACTCTATTATAAATTATAAAATATAAAACAACACAATAAAATTAAATTGAATGAAAATTTACTAAAGTCGATAAAATATGATTATTTAAAAATGAATTTTATATTTTAAGTTATAAAATTATAACAAAATATTTAAATTTAATCATCATTGACATTTAAATTACAAATAAATGATTTTTTTAAATGGTGTTTTAAAATTAGTAGATATCGTAAAAATATTTATTTATGTTAAAATAGATTAAATTGTAGTGCATATTTAATTATTAAACGAGTGGGTTGTAATTCAAACATCTCATGAGGAAGGGAGTATAAGTTTTATTTTTCAAGGAATGGGAGTGTATATTTTAACTCAAGAGGGGAAGGGAGTGTAATTTAAACTTCTTTTAGGGAAGGGAAGTGTAATTTACTCTAAATAAATTGGTACAAGCTTAATGGTTTAATTTTATATTCACTTATAGTAGAAAGAATTTTTACACTTTCGCCTTCAAAAAAAAATTACACTTTCTTCTTTTTCTTTTTTGACTAAAAGAATTTTTACATCTTCAGTCAATTATAATTTATATTCACCTAGCTAAAAAGAATTTTTATTTTCTAATTTTACCATTTTTAGACGAATTTTACCAATTCTATAAACTATTTTATTTATAATTTAATCTTTACTCGATTTAATAATTGAATTTTTAAATATTTATATTTGTAATAAAAAGATATTAGATTTTGATGTAGCATTTTCTCTTTCCATTTTATCTTTGCTTAAACTTTTTTTGTTATTATATAATTCATTGCCAATAAAATAATTTGATTTCTAAATAATCTTTAAAATTTTACAACTTTATTATGTGATTGGTAAAAACAGAACGGAGGACACCCTGAAAAATTGATTTTCATTATAAGTAACTTAAAAGTCATACAAATAACGTTAAAAAAAATTATGGGACTTAAGAGGGCTAAGTCTTGTTGAAATATAATTGATATTTTTTAAAAATTTAAATTACGACATGATAAATGATCATATAATAACTGAATCATGTTTAATTTCTTTTATAAAAAACTTTTTATATCATCCATAATCTCTCAACATTCAAAATGAGAGAGAAACATAGGATCCATTTTTGCTTGTAGGGAAAGTGATTTGGATTCCAAGCGATTACTACATGTTGTAATAATTATTGCCTGCCATCTAATTGGAAATGAACAATTGAGATTGAACATTGTGTGATACTGTCAATTTGCACCGCATAAAACGGAGTTGTTGTTGGACGCATATATACGACCGAGATCGTCTACTACATGAAGAAGCTCCAATAACCTATCTAGGTCTGTGGGCAAGCGAGAAAAGGGAGGATTAGATTTGGTATGGAAGGAACGCCTTATTTGTTTTTTCTATCAAATGTGACTCGATTATTTGAAGGAGATTAGTCTCTGCGATTGCTCGCGGAGAATACCTTTACAACAACAACAACAACCAAATTTTATACCACTGAGTAGAGTCGACTTCGCAGAGAATGCATATGGTTTTAAATTAAAAAACTAAGAAAAAAAAGTTATGTGAAGAGTAAGCGTAATTTACACAAGATGCTAAAAGTCCAGACATTAGATTTCAACATATTTTTTTCGCTAGATGGAATCGGTTATAAACTTATAACGATTAGACCAAGTCAATTCCTATCAATAATCATGAATAATCTCGAGCGATAGATATTTTAAAATAAAAACAACTTCGTAATGGTTTCGGTAGATAACTTCTTCATCTCTTTTTGTCTCAACTTAATGAACAATCATCAATAACGCAAAGCAGTAAAGTTGTTAAATTACTATACGATAGTTTCTCTTGCTTGGTCAGTTGATGCCACTGCCAGTAAGCAAACATGACATTGTGAAATGTTGTCCCCATGAAACCAGCACTAGTTCAGCCAGCTCTATTCAACAAGTGCTGGTTCCAAATGGACACTTTGCTGCTAATAAATAATATATAACCTGGATCCATTTATTGAACGAGAAAGAACAACTCGAAGGCTTCACTTGATACTCTATTCATATAATAATGAATTATGGTAAAGAATTATGTGGCTCGAACTTTAAAATTTTAAAAATGTAACTCAATTATCTAGGTCCAATCGTTATATCTTGTTTCATCAAATGTAACTCAATTATACTCATACAATGAAAATCAAAGAGAAATTATGTGAAGAGTAAGAGTAATTTACACAAGATCCTAAATATCGAGGGATTTGATTTTAACAACAATTTTTTTTTCACTAGATAGAGCCAGTTATAAACTTATAAGGATTAGATGAAGTCAATTCTTAAATTATCAATAGTCATGTTGAAATTTCGATTAAAACACAAAACAACAAATGGAAAATTAGTCATATGTTTGGACACATGGAAAATTAAGCTTATGTTTGGTTCCATATTTGTACCCAAAATCAATTATGCCCAAAAGCTAATATTTCTAGCTTGTGCGATAACATAGATTTGAGTTTCATGTAAAGTGATTTATGTTTGAATACATTCATATATAAAAGTATGTTGAACTCTAAATTCAATGCTAAACATCAATTGTAGAGGTAAAAGTTCCAAATTCTAACTTCAAGTTGAAATAAACTTTGGAGACATATTACAAGACTGTAAGTGTAATTCCTCCTAAATAATAAAATATATTGACATGAGAAGAAACAAATTTACTAGTTGTATCATCGGCAATCGCCTGAATCTCAAGACGTTTTTCGAATCAATCTTAGACTTTATTGAGATAGGTAAACCAAAAACCCCCCTGAGAACCGTATATGAGAATTTCATCTCGTACAACTCAAACAATAATACTAAATAAAATACTAGTTATTTGGGAAACTCGTATGTGGAATAGAAAGTTTTAAACTTTTTAACTTAATCCTTTGATTCCAATCTTTTTTTAAGATAATAAAATGGAAATCCAAAAGGTATTTTGTGTTTATCATGCCAAAATTTCAAGTGGGCTCACTTGTCTTTTCTCTTGATCATTATCAGCCTCTTTGAACATTCTATTAGGTCTCTTGGATATTCTGTTATTTACCTCATTTTATCTGTATTTAATACGATTTTAATGTTTTTTTATTTTTGATATGAATTTTCTTGCTAAGACCCTATAGAATCAATTCCAAAACCTCATATTCATACCAGAATCACAATGATTCCCAAAAAAAACCACGATGATTTCAAAAAAAAATGTAATCCTATATGGAAGGGAGTAATAACAAACTTTAACAGCAATTAAAAGACACATCAATAGCAAAGACTGATGGGTGCCAATAACAAAACATTATATTACCAAAAACATAAAAAAATAAAAGGCTAAATTGCACATTCTGTCTCTTAATTATTTTTTGAGTTTTATTTTGGTCCCTTAATTAATAAAAGTTTTGTTTTGGTTCCTTAATTTCATCTTTGTTTGTCAAATTGATCATTTCTGTTAGTTTTTTAATGTCTAATATTCATGATATGATTTTAACCATTTGATTGTAGGTCTATTGTATGAAACCGTGAACCACCAACACCTTAGTTGTTTCAATTTTTCTTCATCTTCTTCTTTTCTCTTCCTTTTCTTCTTCATCAACTTTATAAATATTCATCACTCAAACCCAAAATAAACCTAGAAAAATTTATTAAAAAAATTCAAAAGGAACTCCTCTCGTGGCCCTTCTCTCTCGTCTCCCATGGCCTATCTCCTATTCATTTTATAATTTTTCCAGATATGGCTAATTACTCCTCAAACAACCTTGGTTTTTTTGGGTCTGAATCAGCTTATAATAAATGAACTCTTTGCATAAGAAAAGAGAAGAAATCGAGAAAGAATTTACAAGAGTCAATTTGAATCCATTACAAGCCGAAAGGCTAAACCCACCAGTTTTGAACTCAAGGCAAAACTAAAAGAGGCAAAAGGCTAAAACATCAAAACATAACATGAACACAAAAAACCATATGCTCGTAAACTAAACACAAAAAACCTTGATGGTTCAATTCTATGTTTTGGAAAAAGAAAAAAATACGACATAAGAGGAAGGAAGATGCTGGAATAAAAAATTTGGGAAGGTGCTTGAATAAAAATATTAAAAATGGCTTTGGGAAGATGCTTGAATAATTTAGATGTGAATCAATTCTGTGTTTTTTTCTTCTGCGTTTTTTATGAGGGTATTGTGAAGATGATGATGGAGAAGAACAAGGGCGAGAAAGAAGATGAATTATAAAATAAAATTAGGTGTTGATGATCTATCGATAGATCTTATAGACCTTCAAAATCCAACGGTTCTCTATTTTAGAAAAAGATCTAGCGGTTTGAATTGAAAACATTTATAAGTTCTATGGTTAAAACATAGCAGAAAAGACCAATCCAATTTGGCAAACAGGAATGAAATTAAAGGACCAAACGAAACTTTTATTAATTAGAAGACCAAAGTGAAACTTAAAAATTAATTAAGGGACCAATTATGTAATAGAAGACCAAAGTGAAACTTAAAAATTAATTAAGGGACCAATTATGTAATTTAACCAAAATAAAATTGAACTAAAATTGGTGGGTTTCGCCAGTCAATGCAATAGTGCAACGCATAGACGACACTTGAAATGCCCAATAGCAAGCTATTATAATAGCTCCTCCCCCTCAAAAAAGACACTTGAAATGCCAAATAGCAAGCTATTATAATAGCTCCTCCCCATCAAAAAAGTAATTTAATATCGCGTGACTCATTGGGCCATATATCAGATATTAAACTGATAAAATATTAAACTAATAAAAATATATACTACACTTGATCTTAGTCAAAAGGCCGAGAAAGGTATGAATTGTATGTAGCAGTAGCTTCTGCTTTTATATCACACATCCACTCACTTTCTCTCTTAACTCCTCGATGTGGGACTAAGTAGTATTGTTCAGCACCTCCTTACTAGGTAGATTCACTATTCGCTCTTTCTTCCTCCTTTATCTTTCATTTCTTTTCTTCCAATTTGTTGCACTCATGCTTGAGTAGGATCCATCATTTTGAGTGCATCAAGATGAATCCTTTTCACATTTCTATCTTGTGCTCATTTTCATCTGTTGAACTCTTAACATGACAGATAGTTGATCCCTCTAGAGACATCTTTCATGAACTGTAAGTTCGTTCACTTAGTAACTTGTGAGTTTTAATTCTTATACACCACAAATTTCTTCATTCCAAACAACTAATTATCATCAGAGTAAATACACACATTGGCGGTCATCATGAAACCACAACTTATGAATTGATATTCTTGTCTTAAAGCAAAATATGATCTAATTCTTATCTTATCTCTTTATTTTGTTCATGGGTTAAGGCTATTATATCCTTCTTCATCTTTGTTCATTCGTTCGTTTTGAGTGCCACTGTTGTGTGTCTGTTAAAATTATATGCTAACATACTCTTAGTATTCAATCTGTAATGTAGTAGGATCACTACTACAGCTCATGTGATGTAGATAAAAATCTCAAAATCTGCCCTTAAGTTCTAGTTGACTTTATTTACTTGGATCTTATGAAATTCTCCAACATGTTTAGTATTTTTTAATCTTAATGAAGACGTACAACCATCATTGTATTTTAATTTCATTTGGCATATAATCAACTTTTTTGCTCAGATTTAAGTTCTCAAATTATCCCTTAAGTTTTTATTTGATTATATAGTTAAATTTTATAATATTTATCTTTATAAATAAAATGAAACTAAATGTTGATGTAACATTTTCCCATTTCAACTTCACTTAAACTTTATTATTATTATTATTATTATTATTATTATTATTATTATTATTATTATTATTATTATTATTATTATTATTATTATTATTATTATATGTTCCTTGTAGATCAATAATTTAATTTTTTTAATAATCTTTAAAATTGTACAGCTTATTATTTTATGGATAAAAGCACAGAGAACATGCTAAAAGATTGATTTTCACTATAACTAACATAGAAGTCATACAAATAATAAGTTTTAGACACGGACAATGCCTCAAAACTATTATAAACACATTATTACTTTTGATCTGTTTAGGACGAGGTTTTAAGAGGACTTTGGACGTGAGGGGATTTAAGAGGGCTAAGACTATTTTTTTTTAAATATAATTGATATTTTTAAAAACTAAATTGAAATTACAACATGATAAATGATCATATAATAATTGAAATCATGTTCAATTCATTTTAAAAAAAGAAATAAAAGGTAAAAAGTTCTCCCCTTTCCCCACTACCCCCTTGAAACATATCCTAATTGTTTTCCATGTTGTTCTTAATTTAAGATATTCGTAACTATTAATGATTTCAATTTCAACATATTCATAATTTGTCGAAATGTGTTATAACCACAGAAACCGTAGAGTGAAGACTTGATTAGTTGTTTTAGTCTTTGAGAAAAACTGTGAGATTCAATTTAGTCACTAAAAAAAATATAACTAACTTTTAAATCATGAAAAATATCAACCAAGACAATCTATTTCTTGGATGTTTTCACTTTGTTTGATTGATGATGGAAGGACTTAGGTCCTCTCATGTATGTTTGATTTACACACGAGAGGGCAATGTGTAATCTCTCACCATTAAAAATGAGAGAGAAACATAGGATTTAATTCAACTATTACTGACTATTATGACAAGTGAAATAGATGGGTGAGGTTTATGACAAGTGAGTCAAGGAAGAAGGTAAGGAAAATGATTTGGATTCCACGCGGTTACTGCATGGCGCATTAACTATTACTGACTAACTAATTAGAAATGAACGATTGAGATTGAACAATGTGTGAAATTGTCAATGTCTATTGTGTAAATTGGAGTTATTGGAGTCATACCTATGACTGAGATCGTCTGCTACATGAAGAAGTTACAATGTTATCTAGGTCCACCGTTATATGCTTCTTTCATCAAATGTAACTCAATTATCTCGAAGAGATTAGTCTATGTGGTTGCTTGTGGAGAATGCGTTTGGCTTTAAAAAATTTTAAAAAAATATATATAGTTCTTATTGCTTCAAAATATCCTTTGGCAGCATTTATACTCTTACAATGAAAAATCAAAGGAGAATTATGTGAAGAGTAAGAGTAATTTACACAAGAGGCTAAATATCGAGGGATTTGATTTCAACAACAGATTTATTTTTTCACTAGATGGAGCCGGTTATAAACTTATAAGGATCAGACGAAGTCAATTCCTATCAATAATCATAAATCATATCGAATGACAAATATTTTAAAGGCTAAATTACATCAGGGTTTTTTTATGTTTCACGTTTGTAACAGATTTGTCCTTTACGTTATTTTTGTCCAATATCAGTCTTCAAGTTGACAAATGTTTTCAACACTGCCCTTATGTTAAACAAACGTTAGAAAACAGATGACTTGAAAGTTAAGTGTGTGAGTTGGCATGAATGAGTTTAAAACTTAGTGTTTTGTGGACCTGATGTGTCCAACTTCATCTTCCTCGTCCTTTCAAACCATTTCCCCCCAAATTTCAAAACCTTACCTCCATTTTTATTCATACCGAAGCTTCAATTTTCTCAAATCAATGGTTTCCAAGCGCAATAACTGCTCGAATTTGAGTGCAGACAACACTGGATCATTCATATCAAGTGGTAGGCGCGACTGTGGTAAAATTCCATATTGTTTGTGCCAAAAGCAATGTGTCATCTACACGTAAGAAAAATGGGTCCAAACAGAGGTTGTAAATTCTGGGGTTATCAAGATTGGATGATAAGATGCAATCTTGAAGAACCCTAATTTTGTTTCTTGAAGAACCCTAATTTTGCGTTGTTTGATTCTAACCCGTGAAACTTACTAGGACTGCCAAAACGACATTAAATGATGTGTTTCATGCCAACTCACACACTTAACTGCCAACTCATCAGTTTTTTAAAGTTTGTTTAACATAAGGGCAACGTTGAAAACGTTTGTCAACTTAAAGGATTGATATGAGACAAAAATAACTTAAATGACAAATTTGTTACAAACGTGAAACTTAAAAAACCCCTATGTAATTTAGCCTATTTTAAAATAAAAGCAACTTCATGATGGTTTTAGTAGATAATTTCTTCATCTCTTTTTGTCTCAACTTAATGAACTATCATCAATAACAGCAAAACAGCAAAGTAGTTAAACTATATAAGATAGTTTATCTTGATTGGTCTGTTGATGCCGGTAAGCAAACATGACATTGTGAAATGTTGTCCCCATGAAACCAGCACTAGTTCAGCCAGCTCTGTTCCAGATAAACTCCCTTCAACAAGTGCTTCCAAATGGACACTTTGCTGCTGCTAATATATAACCTGGATCCATTTATTGAACAAGAAAGAACAACTTGAAGGCTTCGCTTGATACTCTATTCATATAATAACGAATGATGATAAAGAATTATGTTGCTCAAACTTTAAAATTTTAGAAATGTAACAGGTACCAAGCTACAAATAACTAAACAATTTTTAACCCCAAAAAGAAAAAACTACACGGGGACAAAAATAGATGTTAATCCTAAATTCAGTGATTAAATTATATTTGTGACAAGGTTTCCCTGTTTGTCAGCGTGTTGAAAATCGTCAAATATTCCAGCTGAATTTGATCCATCAGGTCGGAGTCTACATTCATCGGCTTGAATAATATCCTCGACAATTTTATTAATAGCGTTTCCTTTAACCTGCAGTCAATGAAAGATAAATAACTCAATATCTAAAAAGAAAGAAAGATGAAACCAAAATAGCTTTAGAAGATTATAGTGACATCTCAAGCCATGGTCAAATAACATGAGTTCGTTGCCTGTTGGACTCTTGAATTTTTCTCACCATGACACATCAAACCCAAGAAATGGTGTCAAGTGTTCTTGAGCGGATCTTATTAACAATAAGGAAACTGCTATATAGAAATGCAGGATTGAAAAGCAAGGGAGTTGATTGTGATATTGAAAACTAGGATTCATCGAGGGAAGCTATTATGGAATGTAGTTACCCGAAATAATACAGAATAAAAAAAAAAACTACATGTTTGAATTAGCTTATTTTATTTTGATAGAATAATCACTTTCTTTTATAATTTCATGAAAGCACTTTAAACAAAAAATGATTAAAAACCAAACAGAATATATATCTTGTGTGAGGCCAGGATCAAACCTTAATTCCAATAGCAATGGCAGTTTTCAATTTAACAAGTTCACCTAATCTCAAAGAACCTTCTTTATTATCCTTAACAAATATCAGGGGAACACTCCTTGATGAAGCCAAACTTTGAAGATGCTTTGTCAGCCATCGTGAGCTACAGTCAGAAGCTACAAGCACAGCCTGCATCATCATAAAATAAAATGTGAATATATTCTCTTCAAGGCTTACTTATAAAACAAAGCTACACGCCCACACCAGAAGCAGCCATATATTACTTTTACCTAAGTACAGAATAAACTAGTTATTTATTACCAAGGAAAACTAACTGTTTGAAATTGTGGATGCGAAAACAATGGTTTCCATACACGCTATCAACTGCCAGTATAATTTGCAGGGATCAGCATCAGCAAGAACAAAAAGCCTAACTATAACTACCAGTACATGGATATTTGAAGCACCGTGTAAAGGTAGAAATATTAAAAATAGAGTAAGCTGGAGGATTTAATTAGATGCGATGAACTAGTAACAACGGGTACAGGTACTAAATAAATAATTTACATTTCCTTCATATCAGAATAAAAGAAATCAACCTGAAGTTTAACTGAAGGTGTTTTATGATTGCTTGTGATTGAAGGGAGGAGTTGAGCTGACCTTTCAAACTCTGCACATGGTTTCATACGCTCTAGGACACGAGTTACGTCATTGACCCCAATAGCAAATTGTTGCTGCAAGATTCCAGGTAAACGTTATATGACTATGCAAGACTCCTACATATTACTAAATTCATTCATATTTTTTATAGTTAGGAAAATCAAGTTGAGGTTAAACCTTTATCCATATCTTTTCTGGCAAAGAACTTCCATCTAAATGTCTTGCTGATTCGACCCCCCTGCTCATCGGAATAACCGCTTGCAAGATCAGGTGATAATTACTTTCAAAACTAAACGCAACTTAGTTCAAAAGTTCACTCTAAACTGTTAAGTCTTCATTCAGACCCTCTACCCTTCCCTCAGCTTCATTAAACAGTGTTATGGAGCACGTAATGTTGAAATTTCGATTAAAACACAAAACAACAAATGGAAAATTAGTCCTATGTTTGGACACATGGAAAATTAAGCTTATGTTTGGTTCTGTATTTGTACTCCCAGAATCACAATTGGGTCAGCCAAACCTGATTTGACCGTAAATAGTTATGCTAGTCCCAAAATCAATTCTGCCCAAAAGCTAATATTTCTAGCTTGTGCGATGACCTAGAATTGAGTTTCATGTAGAGTGATTTATGTTTGGATACATTCGTGTAAAAGTAGGTTGAACTCTAAATTCAATGCTAAACATCAATTGTAGAGGTAAAAGCTCCAAATTCTAACTTCTTGTTTGAAATCAATCTTGGAGGCAAAATCAATTATACTTGAAAACATCTGAACATGCCATAATCAATTACACATCTTTAAAATTAATTTACCTTCTACAAAAGTGAAACCAAACATACAAAATTGATGGAAAAAAAAAAAACTTAATATTTTGTGAATGTATCTATAGAGGTATAATAATCTAACAATATCCAGACTTCAACTCACTTTCTACCAAAATGAATTTTTTCATGGCATAACCAAACACGCGGTAAGTATTTTACCTAAGGATTGATTGGAGCAGATTGGTTAGATGTTTTCCTTCGTAGCAACTGCAGAAAGTAAAAGAAAAAAAAATTAAAATAATAGAGTTTACTTAATAATAACAATGGTGATAATCATAATAAGATAAGAAAGCAATAAGAATACGAATGAATAAAAGCCGAAAAGCATATATAAAGAAAAGGGGTGTTGCATATACATACTTAGTTTCTAGAGAAGTAAGGTTTGAGTTTGTATTGGGATTGTTTCCACCATGCTTCTTTGGAGTTTTAGCATTATTACTTCTACTAAGCATTATTACTTTGAAGTCGCGGTAATAGAAGATAGTTTGATTGAACTTTAAAGTCAAAACTTGCGATTTCAGAGTTCCGCGGCAACCATGGCATGGTGCTTGCTTGCCTTTTGTTGCAACGATGTATTTGAATTGGGCTTTGGAAGATTTTACACGGCCCGTGAATTTCAGATCGACTTTCTTTGTTTGAAAGTTGCTAAATATGCCCCTTTAATTGCTCATAGACACATCAAATATCCAAAAATGCCCTCGAATAGTCTAACGTCTGATCTTTGTGTATTGGGAATTAAGCACCGAATCCCTCAGAGATTAAGTATCGATTCAAGATCGGGAGTTAGAACATGATCCACTCTGAAACACAAAACACTGAACACTCAATACATTCAATCAAATTCAAACACAAAGTTCATAGACAAATCATTCAAACACAATTAGCATTGAACATCAAAGTCAACATTCAAACTCAGACAATATAATTTTTAGTTTAAAAATGTCATTGTTGCAGATATGTTTAGATCAAGGTGGGAAGATGACAGTGTTGGAGAAGACAATTGTTTGTTTGAGAAGAGAAGTTACTTTTGATTTGTTGTTGTTGCTTGTGAGAGATCTTTTTATTGCAGGAGAATGTTCCAAAAAGGTGCACTTGGAGGTCGGAGCATAATGAGAGTTACTCTGTCATAATAGTTTATCATTTGCTCTCTTAAGATGCAAACGATGAGCCTCTACCTCTTCACGTCTTGATTTAAAACAAAATAATTCCTCTCAAGATGTCATTATTTGCTTGGTGGCTAATTCAAAATAGACTTCCAACAGAGGACAACTTGTTTTGTCATGGTATTATCAATCCATATTCTTCTATTATGGTTGTGGGGTGGTTGAAAATCACCATCATCAACTTTATGGTCTTATTTCTCTAACTAAAGATTATCGCCACGTTTTTCATGTCATTTGATTGGCTTGTACGTGGATTATGCGGTTTGAATGCAACAACAAGCTTTTTTTTTTTGTCACAAAATATTATTTCCATAACAAATTATTAATTGTGTTATAGTTCAAGTTTGGTGGTGGGTTAACGCAAAACTAACAAATCTTCCTTGTGAGATTCACTTGGTTGTCTTGGTCTCGTGACTTCTTAATGTTCTTTGTTTCCCACACTTTTCTCTCATTTTTGTAACTCTTTTACATTCTTTACACTCCTTGTGATATAATAGTGTAATTAATAAAATTTTAGTTTTATAAAAAAAAACATATAAATCAATTATTAAGTGGTTCGTCAATCCACACTCAACTACCAATGCCAAAATTGTTAGTCTAAATATTTTTGGCGCTTACTCAGATTCAAACTTGTGATTTTCCCTTTATGAGAGTGAGTTTTAATGAGTAAAAAGAGAGAGTCATGTTCCACATAATGTTATATCATTAACTCAAGTACATATAAGCAAGGGAGAGGATATGTCAGACTCATCGACAGGAGTCTACGACCTACACATACGTTAGAACCAGTTTAGACCAATTTTTTTTAGATAGAGGAGGCTAAAGTTTTTTTAGAAACTTTTTAATCCTACGGTATTGATATGCTTAAGTAAATACAAATAATATTTTTATTATTATTATTATTATTATACGTGCCCGTTTTTTCGCTCATTTTATTGCATTAACGTTTGAAAACTATGAAGGGGTTTTTTTATGAAATTTTGATTTTGATTAAAACTAAAAATATAAATGTTTGTTGCTTTCAAATTATAACAAACCAAACCAACCATGATTATCTAATTTAATGACACCAATAATATAACAAAAAAATATAATCTAAATTCTTATTTTTTTAATGACACCAACAACAATCTTTGTTATAGAAAATATTGTTTAAGACTATAATTGAGATAATGAAAAAGTAAGTATAGATATATTCATCTAGTTTGTTACACTTTTTAAAAGATAAAAGAAAAAAATTGGACATGTATATATTCATATCGTGTTTGTTACACTTTAATTTTAATACTTGAATTTACTCTTATCTATTTGTTATATGTGTTATTTGTATTGAAAGTTAAGAGTAATTTTGGAAAGAGAAAAAGTCAACCCAAAAGAGGCAAAAACATGTTATTTTCTTTATATATAATATAGATTTTGTATTTTAGATTAAATTTGAATGTGTTAACTTTTTCAATAATTTAAGCTGGTTAGTCTACATTTATTTTTCGCATGTTTAAATGTAATATTACAACTATAATTGAAATATGATATTATATATAGTTAAATTTTCTAAAATTTTATGTTAAACATCATAAGAGAGTTTAATCTCATTGATTTAAACATATATCAGGTTACTTATTTAATTATGTTCATATAAAATAGATTTTTAAACAAATTAACATGTCATATCAAACTTTCAAAAGACAATACTTGAACCTAAAAAAAAGTATGTGACAGTCTACAAGTCAGTCTAAGGGCTTAAATTTTTTAACAGA
Organism: Medicago ruthenica; assembly: GCA_018208015.1. Lineage (NCBI taxonomy): Eukaryota > Viridiplantae > Streptophyta > Magnoliopsida > Fabales > Fabaceae > Medicago > Medicago ruthenica. Next base: position 96,074,645 of record CM031374.1, read on the forward strand.
TCAAATTTAAGCACTACAAAATTTAGTTCGATCCCGCCTATTTCCACCCATACATATAAGCATCTAAAATCCTAAATGGTCACATCATCAAAATTCAATTTCAAATACATATGTAGAAAAATATTCACTAACAATAGATTAAGCCACGATGAAAATTTCGAATAAAAAACATGGTAAAAAAAGTTAGAAAAATATTAAAACGCTTAGAAATCTAGAGAGTCCGAACTAGGGTCTGTTTGGTAAAAATAACGGATAGTTGATAGCTTATAGCTTATGACTTATGACTGATGGTTGATAGCTGATAGTTTATAGCTGATGACTGATGACTTATGGCTGATAAGCTAATTGAAGTGTTTGGTAAAATTAGCGGTTCAACTAGCTGATAGATGTAAACTACATAAAAGGACATTTTTTATATCATTCAATTTTTTATGAAGACAAGAACAACATACATTAATAATAATAATAATAATAATAATAATAATAATAACAACAATATCATTGTCATTTAAGTACGAATTAGGATAATCTTAACTACAATTATATTAATACAAAACAATAATAAAAATAAGTTTGTACTGGCTGAGAGTACAATCTAAAAACTAGGGTTTTGTGATCTGATTTGGTCATGTCTAGGGAATGATCCCAAGGTTACTATTGTAGCCTGAATTTGGGCTTAACTGGTCATGGTTTTGGGCCAAAGTCGTTTGGGGCCAAAACCATGGCTAGAGCGCCTTATTTGATCCTAGGAGCTCTTTTAGGGGGTGCCTTTAGCACAACCCCCTAAGGTTATGTGAGATCTTCAAGTGGGCTTCGCGTCTTTCTAGAGGGCACCCAGCCCTACTTTAGGGCTCCAAGCCTTAAATGGCGAGATTGACGGTCCAAAGTCTATCGTCTAATATTCCATAATAAAGTAGCAATATTGTTACGAAGAAGCAGTATAACCCATTTTTATCTCTCTTTGCATGATCGTTGGTATTCCCTGTATTTAATACATTTATTTTTTATTTTACTAAATTATAATAAAACATAAGGGGTAAATCTGGTATTTAAATAAAATAGTAAGGGTAAAAGAGGAAGAAAAAACATTAAGCTATAAGCTCAAACACTACTTGAAATAACGTCAGAAAAATAAGCTATAAGCTCCTGAAATAAGCTATAAGCTAAAAGACTGTTACCAAACAGATCTTTTTTTGCCAGACAAGATTATAAGTTATAAGACATAAGCTTGTTATTGTGTCTTGCCAAACAGACTCCTAGTAGATTGATTTTAATGCAGTTTTGATCCTCCTATTTAAAAAAATTAAGTTTTTGTCCTACTATTTAAAAAAAACGATTTTTGGTTCCACTATTTAACTTTCTTTTTAGATTTTTTTTAATCTCTTGTCTAATTTTTGAATAATTTGTTCATAATGTAGCTTATTCGTTCATGGACCACACTGAGTATTCGTGTTAGTAAAATATGAATAAGTCACATCATCGATAGATGACCTTTTTTTTTTTTAGGGAAATCGATAGATGACCTAAAAATAAAATTAGATAGTTCATTTAATATTAAGGCTAAATTGATCATTTGGTCCCCTAACTAATTTCTAGTTTTCATTCTGGTCATATAACTCGTAAAATGTCTGTTTTGGTCCCTCAGTTACACTTCTGCCATCCAAATTGATCCATTTCGTTAGTCTTTAACCCGAGATGTATAAGATATATCAATATTTTAGGTGGTACAACATACACCTTAATTTTTTAATCTCGACAGTTCGATAGTTTTGAAAAAAAAAAAGAGGCCCTTAGATCATACAAGTCCATTGGTTCTAATAGTAAACTACAAACACATAAATTTTTCCTTTTCTTCTTCTTCATGACCTTCATCATCTTCAACAACATCATCACACATAGGGCTGAAAATGAGTCGAGTCGACACGAACTCTTTTTCCAGCTCGAGTTTGACTCATTTAAAGTTCACAAACAGTTTGGTTCGGCTTGTTAGGTTCAATTTGTTTGCTCAAATTACAACTCGGCTCGATATAAAAATGTTCGCCTAGAAGCCTGACTCAAATTCGATCTTTTTTTTGAAACTCGAACTCGACTCGATTCAAGCTCATGAACAACTCGATTCGACTCGATAACTCGAATCAAATTAACCATACAAAAGCTAAGAAATATGTCTTCAACTTTTTAAAAAAAAAAAACAAAAAACACCAATACACTACGTTGTAGCTCCAACTTCTTTGATATAAAGAAATTAATGAGATAACATTGGTACTACAGTGCAACAATCACGCGTTCTTATTTTATAACTTGTGTCCATGTTATGCTCTTTTAAAGTTTTCGATGTGGGACTTTAAAACCAAAGAGTGTTATGAAATCTGCTTGCTAGTTTCCCTTCAAAAAAATGAATCCGCTTACTAATCTATCATACAAATCATAAATGTATCCTTATCCCATACCACCATGCCTACCATATGCAGCAATTTCATCCCACCAACACCATTTTATTCCATTATTTCTCCTTTAACACCTGAAACTACAACACCAACACAAACAACTTTCATCAATAATCACCTAAAAAAGAAAATACTTCCATCAATAAACAATTTTAAATTTAAATCATAAAATTAGTAGATTTGTTATTTAAGGACTAAACTTGAAAATAATAAAGGCAAGATTTTTTTTTAAAAAAAACACTATATGTTGTATGATGGCTTATATAAATGATATTTTAAATAAACTAATATTTTTAACGAGCAGACTCATTAACCAAACTAGTCGAACAAATACTAGTTCAACTCAGAAACCTCAAAATTTAATTCAACCAAGTTTCAATTCTTCATTCATTCATCACAAAGAAGAAAGAATAACAAAAAAAAAATCACCTAATCTCAACATCTCATCACTAAAATTTCAAAAAACAAGTCATTCAAATTCCAGAACACAAAACCAGCATTAACATTATCTCATCACAAAAATTCATCACTTAATCTAATCACAAAACTCATATCCGGACGAACACTCCCTTTCAACACCTAATCTAATCACTCCCTTTTTCCTTCACCTTCTACTTCCAGCAACAGGTTACATTATTCTTCTTTTACCTCTTTATTTGAATTATCTTCTTCCATCATCTCCATTATCATTAACCAAATATAGATTTAAAATCAAACAATTGAAAAATTAAATCTAAACCCAGCATCATCATCGAATAACCTTCAAAGTCTAGAACCCAACAATTTAGAACCCTGAAATCTGGAACCCATAAAATTTCGAAGTTTAGAACCCATCAATTTAGAACCCTGAAATTTGGAACCCATAAAATTTCGAAGTTTAGAACCCATCATCTTCATCGCTTCGGTGTGGCGTTTTTCTTCGGTTCCATGAACTTCGTTTTTTAGAACGCGCTTTTCAGAACCCAACATCATCATCTTTATCATCTTTCAGCTTTTATGCACAAAAGGATTCCGATTTAGGGTTTTCTGAGGAGTAAGGTCAGTTGAAGGAGAGGAGAGAAAGAGGAAAGGAGGAAGGAAGAAAGAAAGAAGAAAAACCCTAATTATGGGTTTAAAAAAATTTCTTTTATACTTGTCACGTGGGATTGGCCACGTGTGCGGTCACTATCGGGAGAAAAAAGATTTAACAGAAATGACGTGTTTGACTAACAGAGATATATTTGAGGGACTGAAAAGAATTTTTTGAGTTATGAGACTAAAATAAAAATAACAAATAAGTTAGAGGATCAAATGATGAATTAAACCTAATATTAAATAGCTAAATTATAAAACTAACGATATTTTATAATTGGCTAAAGTGCACTTTTGGCCCCTAAGTTTCAGGATGTTGCGATTTTGGCCCCTATTTAAAAAAATGAATAATTTGGCCCCCCCAAGAATTAGCCCCTTTGCAATAGTGATCCTTTTTGGCAATTTTGACTCGGTCAATGCTGAGTGGCATGCCACGCGTGGCCTGGGCCGGATTCTTCCATGTGAGCGCGGGTCCCTAACAGCCGTAATTCACATTTATGCTTCCAGGTTTTTCTGCTTTCTATTTTCACGTTTTTCTCCTGGCCTTCCTACCTTCCTTTGCTTCCATGGATCCCTCTGGTCTTAACCTTGAAGGATTAACCCTATCCTCTTCCCCTATCCTTGACCACTGCTTGATTGGACGTGTACTGGCTGACAAACAAATCAAATTTGCCTATTTTGCTGAACGAATGGCAAGTACATGGAAACCTGTTAAACGTGTTACCATTCTGAAGGCGGAGGAAGACATGTATCTGTTCAATTTCACCACAAGCTGGATGCGGCTAAGACTCTGGATGATGGGCCTTGGTTATATGATAACTTCCATCTCGTTCTGGACTGTATTGCGTCTGGTGTTGTTCCACGTACTGTTGTGCTGAATCATTTGTTCCATCTCTCTAATTGCTGCTAATTTTCTTCTTTTCTGGATTGTATAATGAATGTATGAAAATGATGATTTCATTTTTTTTAATTCTGGATTTTTTTATGATGAATGTATGAAGATATGAAGAAAAGGATGAGTTATTTTTTTTTAAAAAAATCTGGGTTTTTTTATAAAAAATGTGTCAATTTTTTTTATTTTTTTAATTCAACAGTAAATACACGCGTGGTTTTTTTCTTTTTTTTTGAATTAGTTATTACACGCGTGACATGCCACTCAGCATTGACTGAGTTAAAATTGCCAAAAAGGATCACTATTGCAAATGGGCTAATTCTTGGGGGGCCAAATTATCCATTTTTTTTAATAGGAGGCCAAAATCGCAACATCCTAAAACTTAGGAGGCAAAAAGTGCACTTTAGCCTTTATAATTTTATTAATGATATGTCATGTAAAAACGTTGTTTAAAACACATAAAATAAACTTGTAAAAAAACAAGGACTAAAATTGAAAGGGAAGGAAATTTTTAGAACGATTAAGATCGAAAATTGATTCCTTCAAAAAAAAAAAGATCGAAAATTGATATATTGAAAAGGATTAAAAACATACACTATTTAATTTGTTTTTTTATTTTTTACATACATGTTAGTCCAAAGTAAAACGGCATCGTATGGTTCTAAGCATCGAAGGAAGAGGCTTTGAAAGAAAAGCAGAGTGACAGTGTCGCTTAGGTGCCGAGCTGAAGAAGAATTAGAATGGCAACATCGTCGTGTAAGGCTTTGTGTAGGTTATCCTGTCGATTACAAGCTCTTGTTCATAATACCAACACTAAACAATCATCACTCTCTCTCCATTTCAAACTCAAACCTCAATCTGCAACTGTTTCACGCGTCTCTCTCACTTCTCGGTCAGAATCCCTTTTCTCTCTGACCTACCTAACCTTAATTCAATTCAATTCAATTATTTTGAATCAATTTTCTTCAATTTTGTTGATTAGGTTACCGGTGGAGTTGAGTAGCTTGGATTCAATGCTGCCGTTGTATAGCGCGGTCGCATCAGCGAGATTAGTTTCAAGCTTGTCCATTGAATCTCTCGGTTGGGGTTTAGTTCCTCAAGGTATGTGTTTTTTCACACTAATTCTCTTCGCATTTTCATTTAAATAAGCTTTTATATTAATTCATAAGCTTATTTAAATGAAGACTGTTTGGGCGAGCTTTATTTTTAGCTTATTTTCATAAGCTCTCCATGATACATTCTTGCACACTACTTAAGTTTTTCCATTGCTTTGTGAGTTTGAATTGAAACATTAGTAGGGATGGATAGCTAAGCTTGCTTCAATTAGTTTTTCAAGAACATGGATTAAAATGGTTCAAAATGTTCTTTGAACTGCGTGAACGTGCCATTAATTTTATGTTGGGTTTTAAAGTAGGGTTGGCTTCATTAACTGAACATGTCATTCCCATATGATCAGAACTCAAATATCAGAAGTGTTAATGTTTGTGATAGAATTTACGTAGATGTACAAATACACAAGGCAGGCTGTACCAAAACAAATACACTAGGAAGAAAATCGTGTGCTAAAGCCTGAAATAAAGGGACAGTAGATTGGTCTTATCATTTGAATTTGACCCATTGCTTTTGAATTTTCGAAGCCTTCGATCTACCTCTAAAGCTGAAATGAACCATATACCTTACTTTTTCCCTATTTTATTGTGAGATAGGGCCAACCACATATAGTTAGTGACAGGGTTGTGAATTACACTGATAGTTGCACTATAAAATGTCGTAAAATGATGAAGTGACTCCACAGACGTGTTGTCCAGCATACTTAATGCTGTAAAATGACAAATATAAACATTTTTTTAGTAATTTCATGAAATTATGTATTGCAACTCAACAAAATTAAATATATTAATGACTGTTTGCTTCACTTAGTTTCTGTTTTCATTTTCATTGAGAATAATAAGCTTTGAAGAATGCATTTTACACATTTTTTAATATGCATACTACCGGACGACAGATCCAGTATTTGCAGAAATCTGGAAAATGTCAAAAATCTATTTTCAGTATTTCTGAAACTGTACTCTTCCTAGTTAGTCACCCATGTTCTCTCTGTCACAATTATCCACTGAGATTGCCTTCCATCCATGGCATGATGAAAAGAATGTAAAATACTATTGAAAATTATTTTAGATAGCAAATGGGCCATCATATCCCTTTAACACTTGTAAGAAGTACAAATTTTTCCGGCATGAGTGCTTTTATGTAAGTACTGCCAGTCTGCGACACCATTTATTTATCAAGAGTTATACTTTTAAAGCACATAGTTGGTAAGATAGTTGCCTGTAACACATTTTGTATCTAAATTGCGGTACCAGTTATAAATTATAATAGCTGAGTGGAAAGAACTTATCACAATGCTTTTGTTTTTTACAGGTATTTCCATGCCTTTATGACAGTGTTGATCTGCAGTTAGTTGATTCAATTAGCATTTCCATGTGATGGCAGACTTTGGCTAATGTCGATGTTTTCATTTTTTTTGTAATCTTGTGGCCTTTTGACATAGGATCCTTTACTGATATCTTTGAGGAACATGTAATGCAACTCATGTTGCTTACTCATTGAATTAGTTCATTTTATCCCTAGACGATTCTGGAATAACTTTTTTTTGCCTTTCCTATTTTTGGATGAGTTTGTTAAACTAATAATGTGTTATTAAAGGCATTATATCTGAAGAATTTAAGCCATTTGTTATCATTTCTGTGATCACCACAGCTAAAAGGTATTTCTAAATCATTATCAAACCAGATATGATATCGTAGTGTGGAATGATTGTTGCTTAATGTAAAGGTTCTTCTTCATCCTTGCTTAACACAGGTGAATGGGAAGGAAATACATGGTTGCTTTGAGATGTGCTAAACCGTTACGTGCAGTTGACATATCGTGTCTCGTCTGCTACTTGTTAGTTGTCACAAGCCCACTCTGTAGGGTCTAATATTGAGTCTAGTATTATTAGTTGGAATGGTTTTTTAAAAAAAACGTAAATTTGTAACAATATTTTGGTTTGTCAAAGTATCGAACTTAAGTCACTAAAGTTGTCTAACCAAAAAAATAAAAAGTCACCAAAGTTGAAGAGTAAATTTTTAACCAAATGATGCTAGGATAACCGACATTTCTAACAATATTTTTTTTTTGTCAAGTAGTCTAGTGACTAGAGCTTACACATTTTAAATGTGGAAAAGTGAGGTGTTCGGGATTTGAACTCCGGCCCCTATATATAATATGCAATATCCTACCAACTGAGCCAAGTTCACGGAAATTTTTAACAATTATTTAGTTGTTAACTTTTTCCTTTTCTTTCCATAATTTGTGCTTTTTTAACCTTTCGTGCATTTGTCCCCATGTTTAGCACAATTCTTTCCACAAATTACGGGTAATTTATATGTATCGGAAATCTTAACATTGTTCAATTTTGTAGGTAATTATTTACATCTATAATGATGATTTTTAATCTAATGTCGTATATATTTTTAGCAAATATCAAATAATTTTAGTATCCACTGACACTGTCATTTCCACTCCAGAGACGTGTTTCTCTGTGGCTCGAGAATAAGGTTTAAGGTAGTAAACGTTTGGTATACAAGTTAATATAGTTTATCAAAATGAGCTGTGCTTTAACCTAGTAAAATACAATATATTTAGGTTTCATTAAAAAGGATAAACTCAAAGGGATAACATGTTATCATTTTCTTTTTAGGTTAACCCTTCGATTTTCAGAGCAGATTCTGGTAATTCGGAGTTTGACTGTGACGTAAGTGTAGCTTGATTATCATATTTTTGTTAGTTTGTTAAATTAAATTATTTTATGTTGATGTACCGTAATTAAGATATTTGATGCCTCAGTGGTATTTAACTCTCTAATTTTGTTGGACCTTGCTATTGGACTAATATTTGAGTTAACATCGAATAAAGAATATATTTAAGCTTGAAATATATCTCAATTATGTTATCAAGTGATTGGACTCAATTGGTTAATGAGCTTCACCAAATAACGAATCCTTTAGAAGAACCCGAGTTTGATTCATGAGTGAGATAATTTTTTGTCAGACTTTACTTACCTCTTGACCGAACTCCAGACAAGATCCCTTCTCCTAGGAATCAGAGGGCTAACGCAAAAAAATATCTTAAGTATGCTTGTAATTTAGTCTCAAGTCATCAATAAGTTACAAATCATTTAAGTCGGTATGTGTATATCATCTAAATGATACTCCTCCGTATGGTCGTCTCAAATATAAATACCCAAAAAAGTATATTTGTTGTTTTTTTAACCAGATCTTTTGAGTTAAATATCGTTGAATGCATTCTCATGTTTATATTCAAACCAGAACCTCCGGTTAAATTGGAAGAGATTCCTTATCATCTCAACCAAGTGTTTTTGGCTAAACAAAAATAAAAATAAATATTATGATAAGCAAAATTAACAGCCATTTTTACATGGACCGTTTATATAAAGTAAACTATTTTTTTAAGAGATAAATTAAACTCTTTAAAAAATACAATTATTTTTATTACTTCCCCTTAAATTTTTATTTATTTTTACTTTTTTTAGGATTTTTTTTTTACTTAACGAGTGTAAAAATAGTTCTTTTTTACTTATATCTCTTTACTATTTTTTAATTTTTTCAATGACAAGATTGCGCTATATTTTCTCAAGAGGATGTGTTTGGGTTTTCCTCTGTAAAATCCTTAATCTTTGTAACAAACAAACGTTGTTACACGTACACGAAAAAACATGTATCAAGATTAGATTGGGTGTTAGTACTTGTTAGCAGCCACATATGATAAGGTAATGGCTACTTCTCCTCTCACTCTGCAACTGCAACAATCTCTTTCTTTCTCTCATTCTCTCATACCCAAGCTTTTTGCACTCTCGAATTATGGTTATGAATCCTTCCCTTCAATCACCACCATCAATTTCAACCCAAGAAAACAACCTTCAATCCAATGTTCTTCACGCAACCCCCCACTTGACACAACAAGCAAAAACTCGGTAAGAAGGTTTTCCAAGAAAACCTCTTCTCCTTCTTCTTCATCTCATACTGACAAAAAGGTTTCCTTGGAATCAAAATCAGTTAACTGTACCAGTTACACGGTTGTTGAGAAAAAGAAGAAAAATGAAAATGAGAATAAAAATGCGTTCGAGAAGAAGAAGAAGAAGAAGATTAAGGACACCCCACAAGTTATTAATTTGCGGGTTTCTTTGGATATGTGTTCTAAAAGAGGTGATTTAAATGGAGCTTTATCCTTATTCGATTCAGCAATATCCCAAGGTGTTAAACTGGGACAGCACCATTATACTGTTCTTTTGTATCTTTGTTCTTCTGCAGCTATTGGTGGTCTTCGACCTGCGAAAAGTGGAAGTGGTACTAGAACTTTGAATGCACAGGTCTCATCTAATAATTTAAATGGATCAGTAGATAGAAATGACGATGATGATGAAAGATTTTGTAGTGATAGTGATGATAATAAATTGTTAGATAATTCAGTTTCTGTTTCACATAGTGATGATAGTGACATGAATGATAAGGATAAGAGGAATGAGATAATGGCGAGTGAGGATGTTAAGAAATATGCACTTCAAAGAGGATTTGAAGTGTATGAGAATATGTGTATGAGTAAGGTTGAAATGAATGAAGCAGCATTGACATCTGTGGCTAGAATGGCCATGGCAATGTGTGATGGTGACAAGGCTTTTGAGATGGTTAAACAAATGAAGATTTTAGGGATAAATCCTAGGTTAAGGTCTTATGGTCCTGCTTTATCTACTTATTGTAATAATGGAGAAATAGATAAAGCATTTGATGTTGAAAAGCACATGTTGGAACATGGTGTGTACCCTGAAGAACCTGAGTTGGAAGCACTCTTGAGAGTAAGCATAAGAGCTGGTAAGAGTGATAGAGTCTACTATGTGTTGCACAAACTAAGAAGTAGTGTGAGGAAAGTTTCAACTACTACTGCTGATTTGATTGTTGATTGGTTTAAGAGCAAAATGGCTTTAAGAGTGGGAAAAAGAAAATGGGATAAAGGATTGATAATGGAAGCAATGCAAAATAACGGTGGAGGATGGCATGGGACAGGTTGGTTGGGTAAAGGGAAATGGCAAGCTCTTCAAACCAGTGTAGGAAATGATGGAATGTGTAAATGTTGTGGAGTGCAATTGGCTACTATTGATCTTGATCCTGTTGAAACTGAGAATTTTGCGAAGTCAGTTGAATCCATTGCTATAAGTAATGAGAAAAATTCAAACTTCCAAACATTTCAAGTAAGAAATTTCAATAATGTTTGTTATTTCTAGAGAAATGATTTTTTGTATGATGAAATTTAGACAATTCTCACGACACTTTTTTTAAGTGGTTAGCACAGTTCAAATCGATGGTTATTTATGTTTAGTAGCTGGTTAATGATTAAAGAATTTTGACGCCTGATATATTTATTAATCACCTATTTCAACAGCGTTAACCACTTAGATTTCCGTTGCAAAAGTTGTCCAATTTTTGTTGTCGAATTAACACAACTGATATTTCTAACATCATTACATATTGATGAAGTGACATGTGTGAAATTATGAATTGCAGAAATGGCTTGACTACTATGGACCTTTTGAAGCAGTGATAGATGCTGCAAATGTAGGTCTTTTCAGCCAAGGGAAGTTCATGCCATCCAAGGCAAGTTACTGAATGTGGGAAATTATCCTTTTTCTTTTTACCTTGCATTCCGTTCTAATTGTAGTCATTGATTTTTTTCCATCTGATGTGAAACTTTTAGATCAATGCTGTTGTCAATGAATTGCGCCAAAAACTCCCTTCAAAGAAGTTTCCACTTATTGTTTTGCATCATAGGCGTATCAAAGGAGACAAAAGGGATGTACCAATTAACAAGGCATTGGTTGATAGGTGGAATAATGCTAATGTACTCTATGCAACACCCACAGGATCAAATGATGATTGGTATGAACAAAATGGAATATATATATTCTTAATTAATAGTTTATATCAATAATTTCTACTGATTATGCATGTTATGTTTCATTTACTAACATGTGTTTCAGGTACTGGTTGTATGCAGCTATAAAATTCAAATGCTTACTCGTTTCCAATGATGAGATGAGAGATCATTTGTTTCAACTTCTGGGAAATGATTTCTTCCCCAAGTGGAAAGAAAGGCATCAGGTATGCATTACCTTTGCAAAGAAAATTTTCTTAATATCATGTAGGCCGTATATATTTGATGAAAAAAGGTTTAATTTTTGTTCTTTGGTTTAATGATATATAAATGTATGCTTGATTGATTTTCCTTTCTTTGATTACAATTTAGAACTATACTTACCATTGAAATCCCTATATTTTTTTTTTCTTCCAAATTTTAGGTACGATTCGGTTTCTCTGATACTGGTCCTGAGTTTTACATGCCGCCTCCTTGTTCTGTTGTTATTCAGGTAAGAAGCATACACTGGAAAGCTATTGTACTGTTTTAAAAAATTGGTGGAACGTGACACTAGTTAAATTATATTTGTTTATACAAATCTGAAGTTGAAACAGTAGTGATGTAAACAAGATAAAGAAGAAAAATATAACATGACAATTGTGGTTGCAGGAATCAGAAGAAGGCCACTGGCATATTCCAATTGAAGCAGAACTTAACGATGAAGCAGAAAGAAGATGGTTGTGCATCACACGTGCTAAATTGGACATGGTTAGTGGAGACTCTTCAACAACATCCAAAGGTATCTAGTTCACATTTACAAGGTTACTTTTAGGACGATACAGAATCTTCATTATTTTAATATCCTGGAAATTACTGATACTATGGCCATGATATACAGCCAACTCATATTACTAACCAAAAGATAAATCTCAAAAATAAAATGGTAAGCACTTAACAGTAGAAACATTTTCATTATCAAAGTAAACTGTATATAGTAGAAAATAGTACTTTTCCATGTATTCTCTTAACTTTTAAGTGATTCACACTTCTTGTATTAACCGTTTATAATATATGTCACTAAAGTATAGATGTTAAGAGTACAGATTAGTTATAATATGAATTCAGCTAACTTTTATGCTGTCACAATTTGATGGATTAGCTTGGTGTTGCACTAATTAATCCCCCTCACTTCCCACTTTCTTTTCCTTTGATTAGATGAGAAACCTCTGCAAAATGGGGAACAGGCAAAATCAGTTACTAGAAAAGAGTCTGCAAAGGAGTTGCAGTATCAGAATCTTGTCAATCACAAAAAAATGAACGGAACTCCTCAAGAATCGTACAAAAATCACAGAAAATAACTCGATATTATCCGAACTTGAGGCTGCAGAGTTGATTAGTGGTTGTAGCATTGATATCCAGTTATACAAGTTAGTTGAATTCATATTATTGATTGTAGCATTGATTATCAGATATACAAAAATCGCAGAAAAGCTCCAATTTAGTTTCATATCGCAGGGAGAAATAAAAAGGCTAAGGTTCTAAAATAAAGTTTGTTAGTCATAACATTTTTTTAATTGCTGCTTGCACATGGCACGAGATAGAGATTGTTCGGTAGTTATTTTTTTTGCAATGAGAAGCATTCTTTGTAAAATACTTGTTCTTAAAAATTTTAACAGTGGATTCCATATTAATCAGTGCATTGGGTTTAGAATATTGATCAGTCAGAACTAAACTTTGTTGTTGTTATTTTCCATGTTTTTTTTTCTCTCTTTCTATCTCGTTATTTTCCATGTTTTAAATGTTCTTTGTTTGTGAATGTCTGAGAAATGTTTTTGAAATGGATGCAAATTCGTTTGAAGAGTGCCAAAAGAAAAGAGGTATTGGAGAAATAGGCAAAAGTCAAAGAAGAAGAGACATAGTCATGGAACTGAACTGGATGAGACCAATAGAAGCCATTGCACACAATAGAGTGGCAAATCTGGTCAAAGATTGTTTTAGGACCTTAATTAAAATTTATTAACTGTTTGAGTCAAAACTGTTTAAGTTCCATTTCTTTCATATCATCCATTTAATTAAACTTTTTTACTTCAAACTCATAATTATGTTTTACAAAAAACATCTGATTTACTAAATTAATTTTACAAAATTTATTTCATTTAAATTTATGTTTCACACACATTCAAAAATTAATTCATTTGATAAATTCGCTGATGGAGCCAAACTATTATGGATATTCCTCTGGTTATAGATGACCAACCTGATGCTTTCATATGGATGAGGAGAGGAGCGGTTTGTACACTGCGTTCCGGTTATAGATTTATTATGCGGAGGTCTTTGAAGGAAGAGAGGTATCTTATGCTGGGAGATTGGGGCAGTTTGTGGAGAGCTCAAGTACCTCCTAAAGTGCGTAATTTAATATGGAGAATTTGTAGAGGGTGGTTACCAACACGAGACAAACTTCAGGACAGTTGTGTTCGTTGCCCGAAAAACTGTGAATTATGTGATTTATCTGTCGAAACTGAGATACATCTGATCTTTGAATGTCAGACTAGTATTAAATGTTGGACTGGTGCAAGACTGCTTTCAATGGTTCAGTCACGTTTATCTCGTTTTAATTAAGTGGGAGGGGTTCTGTTGGATGTCTGTGTGCGTGAATCTCTGTTAGTAGAGTCTTGACGATGGTGTGAGGGTTTTGGCATAATAGAAATGATTGGATTTGGAACCGCAAAACATCAAGTGGCAATCAAATTCTGTGTTTGGTAAGTTTACCGCAGCCTGAATGGCAGGGTGTTCGCGCAGTGCGCGATCTAAAGCGATAAAAAACAACCAAAACAACAGCAGAAGCTGGAACAGCACACGATCTAGAGCGATCGAAAACAACCAAAACAACAGCAGAAGCCGGAACAGCACTGGGCAGAACAGACAGCTGCAGTGCAGTGTTGACACAAGTTTTTTTCATGGGCAGAACCAAACATGTTTTGGTTGTTGCATACGCGGAACAGGAGGTCAGTCTGTTCGAGCATTGATAGGGTGGTATCCACATAACATGCTGGTGTATGAGGGAGAAACATTGGCTATGTTGAATGTCATAAATTGGGTGCAAGAATTGGGACTACAAAGTGTGACATTTCTAAGTGACTCACAAGTCCTCATAGATGCTGTTTGTTCTAGCAGTGAAGGTGCATCAGAGTTCAATGCCATTGTTAACAATATTAGACTTATTTTAGTCTCAAATTGTAACTTTGAGGTTAAGTTTATTCAGAGACAAGTGAATATGGTAACTCATAATCTAGCTAGAGCGGTCATTTCCTATGTTAAATCGCCAAGTCTTTGATTTTGTTCCTCCTTGTATTTCATCTCTTTTGATTAATGAAATGAGTTAAGTGTTTTGATTCAAAATGGTATATAAGGAATTACACTTGACATAACATAATTGGTTGAGACAAATAGACATGTGGCTAGTGATCCTAAGATCAAGGAAGGTTTGATTGTGCATAAATAGGGAAATGATGATCAATTATGGACATGAAGAAAAATGAAGTCTCCTCTCTCTCCCTTTTGTGTTCTCTAGTAGAGTAATGACTTAGGTCTTTGGACTAGGTCTTCTTCTATCTTTCTCTTTCTCTTTTATGTACTAAGAACACCAACTCTAATTTGATTCTCATCTATCAATTTTATCTTTATTCAACAATCAATTTGCAATTATTCATTTTATCACCTTCACCAATTTGAGAACCCTTACATCAAGTTTTTTTTTTTTTAAAAAAAGTGAACATTACCATCAACTAAAGGACGTGATTAATTTGCAATTTCTCTTCAATGGTCTTGAAGGGTTTGTTTGATAGAATACTGAGTTTCAAAATCATATACTACCAGACCATTGCAGAGAAATTGCAGATCAAATGCATTTGATGTTTAGCTCATGCTAGGCTAAATCAAACACATTTCGTGTTCATTCTACCCTAAATTTGTGAAATATTCCAGATGTGTAATGTGTGTGGACATTGCATTATATTTCACGTCATATTATATTATATAGTATCATATAGAGTACCATTTTGCAAGGTAACCCAACAGTGTTCAGCCAAAGGAGACAACTCATGAACTACACTTGACAGCATAGACACAGTACTCATTTAACTGACCTCAATCGAAAAAACAGGCTGCCATGTACGTAGTCACAAATTAAAATGCATTTTTTTTCATGACTTCACATGTACGCTCTCAACTTACATGCAACCTTTCAATTTCATCACCCAAATTTTCTATTTTTTTATTGATTTTAAATCCATCTGGTCAACAAAAGTAGTTAAATTCCAACAAAAATAAGGATAAGATTTAAAATAAAATCCTTTATTAAAAAACAGATTTAAAGAAATTCCTTTATTAACTGAATATTTTATTATTTTCAATTAAACTTATTGTTTAGCCTTAAATAAAGAGAAATAAAAACCACCCACAGGAAACAAAAAAAAAACTGAAGAAGAATAAAATAATTGAGAAATTGGTCTTTTGAACGGAGTCTACAACGGAGTTGTTGCAGAAGAAGCGAAGCAAAAGGACACAATTGTCCAGTTTTGCGAAACTTGAAACGGCGTCGTTAATGGTTCTTCCTCCTCCAGTTATGGTCGACGATAAATCCCCCTCTACTGTCATCGGCGGCAGAGATCGAGAGCTTCTCATCCCCGTCGCTAATTCCGGCGACCACAACGATGCTTCCAAACCTTCTTCGTCTTCCTCCTCCGTTCATCATGCCGGCCGTGAGGTTAGGGATTCAATTGTTCTTCATTCGGTTGAATTTTTTAAGCATTTGATTAATCTATATTCTGTGCATGAGTGATTGAATTTATGAAATCAGCTGATTAATTTGCTTCTTATAGCATAAATGCTTATCATTACTAATAAGCTAGTCCAATCACACAAGATAAACACAATCATATTGTTTTAGTAGAAGCTAAAAGATGTTTTTATAAGCTATCTTGGAGAACTTATGGAAATAAGCTGAAAACAGCTTATAAACAAGTCGTAAATTGTTTTCATCAGTTCTCCCAAACAGTCACACAAGTGCTTAAGCCAGTAGATAAGCTTAAATAAGTCAATCCAAACAGGCCCTTAGTCTCAGGGATTTCTTT
Organism: Medicago ruthenica; assembly: GCA_018208015.1. Taxonomy (NCBI): domain Eukaryota; kingdom Viridiplantae; phylum Streptophyta; class Magnoliopsida; order Fabales; family Fabaceae; genus Medicago; species Medicago ruthenica. The sequence continues at coordinate 96,091,156 of CM031374.1, forward strand.
GACTTGGATTCATACTTTTTATAAGGACGATTTACATATCAATTGAAACTGTTGCTTTTCATATCATTGGATTAACTTGTTGTCACCTTTGAACTAACAGCACCAATGCTAGTTCTTAGCTCTAGTCGAAATTCACCAGTGTTGTCAATTGCTGATCGCCGATCAACAATTGACAACAAGTGATCCCGGAAAGTAGCAGTTTGTTCAAAATATGCTACACACACAACGATGGTGCTAGTGCCTCTATAGCTGCTATTTGACAACACTTTGTACCAAATAACATGAGTAACGATCCTCTCCATTTGTTTAGAATAAATGGATAATGCCATTTAGCGAGAGATAGATACAAAAAAAATATGTAGTGGGTCCTACCACTAACATGTATATCGGAACAATAGTGGTTTGTCAAATTCTGCTACACTCTCGTGCTGCTGTAGCTGCTATTTTACAATACTGAAATACTTAAATACATTCCATAGAGCTAGTATTGGTTCATTTTTTTTCCCTGCTTTGGATTAACATAATTTTGCAAGTTTCTTCATATGGGGGAGTAAATTGAATCTGTTTTTTTTTTAGTAAAAGTACAAGCTGGTGCTTTATAATTCCCATTCATATAAATTTCAATTTTATTTGTTTTCGTGAATTTGAATACCTAAGCCTGGCATTAGTTATCCTATTCATTTTGTTGCATGAAGGAATTTATCTGAAGTATTTGTCTGACAGATCGCCATGTGTTGTTTCTGTCAATTTGTAGACTTTTTCCAAAGTTGTTCAGAGCTGGGCATCAAAAAAGTTCATGACCGGATGGTGAGCATTTCTTTCTTCAATCTAATATCTTCTCAGTTTACATTCTTACATGTCAAACTAGTGCACACACTACAAAGACCTTTCACCATCTTATCTTATTATTTCCTGCAGAAAACTGTGCTTTTGTTTGAGATGGATGATATAAAAAGAATTCATTTCCTCTAATTCTTTTATCTACATTTAATTTATGCTACCATCTTGGTGTATATGTGTTTGTATCGTGAACCAAATGTTACCATTACATGATAGTTACACTTCTCTCTTCTGCTAGGATATGAGAAATTTCGCTAGTTATGTAGTGTTAGGGTATGGAAGTTGGAAAGTAGAGGACATACCCTATAGATCTCCCAATTGCTTATTGTACCATACCAATCAAATTATAGCCAAAATGTCTATTTTCACAATAGTTAGATAAAAATATGCAATATTCTCAATTTCACATTGCTATCTCTATCACTGGTTTAAAAAGGATAAAGTGATGGAGATATAGATAATCTTTTGAAATTATTGAAGATGATTATATGCACAGTGTACTTCCTGCAAACTTGCATAGAATGCCTGTTACTGTCCAGTATTTGTCTGTCTATTTGCATTTATCTTAGGGTTGAAAACCATGTCCCTGCCTCATGGTTTGTTGTCTTAACATTTCAGAGTAGTTTTTGCTTTAGCTTGTTGACATTCTCAAGGTCACTTATCTTTGTGTTTTAGTTCTTTTTGTGGAAATTGTTGTCAATGGATACTTTGAAAGATTAAAAAATGATAATTTTAACTTAGAAGATTTTTTTGATTTTGTATGATTGCCTTTTTTACGCCTTCTTTCTTTTTCATGAGCATGCTATTATAGTATTATTATTTGACATCTTTTTATGGTGCCATTTGTTATGAATATGAATTCCTGTTTTATTTATTTATTCTCATTGAATTTTTTTTCTTATTGAAGTGTCATTCTTTTTCCAATTGCAATCACCTTCTACATTACCTGGTGGTTCATTCATTTTGTGGATGGTTTTTTTTCTCCGATCTATGTTCATCTTGGAATCAATATCTTTGGTAAGTGCTTCTGTTGTATGGTACTTTATAATACACATCCCCCCCCCCAAAGATCAATAAAGTCTCGATTTAAAGGTACATCAGTAGTACATTTTTTACGTGCAAAAAATATGTTATTGGTTGCTGCTGTTGTCTCTGTCTGCATTTTTTTTCTTTCGTATTTAGCTGTGTGTGTATTTTATTGTTAAATTTTATTTTAGTTTAATTCAATTTATGCGTTTTTTAAATTTAAATTTGAAAATAAGATTAGATTATTAAGGGCAAATTTGTAGCAGAAATTTTTTTTTGGCATATATCCGTAGTTGACTTCAAGTTGCCTTTATATAATGGTATGGTCCTATAATTTTGGCATATATTTAGATTTAAATCTAATTTTGAAAAATAATTGAATTGTTGAGGGTAATTTTGTCCAGAAAAGGTCCAACCAAAAGTAGTTAATCGGTAGTTAACTTTCGAGTTGTCTTTATATAATGGTGTAGATTATGTTACCTACTGGATGCCATGGTAGCATTTAATATGTTGAAAAAATTGCTTAAACAGTTAAACTTCTTGGTCAGGTCTTGGATTCATAACTTCCATAACCTTCATCTTCTTAATCGGGATTTTCATGTCATCATGGTTGGGTGCATCTGTCCTGGGACTTGGGGAGTGGTTTATCAAGAGAATGCCTCTTGTTCGTCATATCTATAATGCTTCTAAGCAGATTAGTGCTGCGATATCACCAGGTGTGTTTGGCAACATCTTACTCTTTTTTTTTGTCTAGTAGCCTAGTGGCTAGAAATTCACCTTTAAGGTGAATAAGTGGGGCGTCCGGGGTTCGAACCCCGGCCCCTACATATATTATGCATTGTCCCTTATCAACTGAGCTAAGCTCATGGAGACAGCAACATCTCACTCTTTATTGTGATGCTAATGTATATCTAATGGTGGGTAAGAGATGTTTATGTTAACACATGTGCTGCCACAGATCAAAATTCACAAGCCTTCAAAGAAGTAGCCATAATTCGACATCCACGTGTGGGTGAATATGCATTGGGATTCATCACCTCGTCTGTTGTCCTTCAGGTTTCTTAAATAGTTCTACTTTAGTAGCTTTTTAGTTCGAATTTTTTTCTTTCATTGTTGCTTAACTTGGTGTTTTACAATGTTAGAGCCCAATGTCAAAATGTGGGCCAGTTCTGGATCATGCAGAAAACAAGTCTAAAACGTGTCTTGTGTACTCTAGGAGAAATGACAAAATAACAGAACAGAATTCTAATATGGCAGTTATGTTATATGGTAGATTATTTGATTGTGTAATGAAACAACTATATGGTAGGAATTGGGCAACTATGTAGCAGTAATTTAATTGAATGTGATGTAGTTATAGTGAGGTTTTATGACAATTTCTGATGTGCGGTGCAGTTTGTTTTTTTTCTTTTTTTGTCCATGTAAGGCTTAGAATTGTTTTCTGACAAGTATTCAAGCTCTTGGGAACCCTCCCTTAAAAGATACTATCAAGGGGGAAGAACCAAGCCACATAAATTCTCCACCAAGCACCCATACTACTCTATGTGGGACTTAGGCACTCATAATACCCAAGTCTCTATCATAGCTTGAGAGCCGATGTCCCGCGGTTGGCCCTCTATAATGCCTTACTAATCCTTTCCGAACCACCGACAACCTGCCATGATAGCAATAGATAAGTATTCGGGCACTGGGGGAACCCTCTCTTAGAAGCTAGTTATCAAGGGGGGAAGAACCAAGACACTAAAATACTCCACCGAGCATCCCATACTACTCAGTTTATCCACCAGATCCACGTGTTTGTGCAACTCTTTGAGGGGAATTCATTAAAGCTTATTTTCTAGGGTAAAATACACTCACCTCTCTTGAGGTCTTCTTAAATAGCACTAGCACCCCCTCTAATTTTAAACCAAACACAAATCTCCCTTAATTATTATTCAAAGTGGCAAACACCTCCCCTCCATTTAATTTAACACTGTTAATTCTTATTTAATTAACTCTTCCCATCCACCCACCCACTGTCTCACCCTCTGGGTTGGGTTTTTATTTGCTGAAAATTGTAATTTTACAAGAATGATAAACGCCTCCCTTCCATTCAACTTTCATGTTTGTGGAAAACTACAAACTCCTAGTAAAAGCTAGTAAGAAATGCCTTCAGTTTCAAAATTATAAGCATTTGGGAAGAATGATAGACCTAATGCAGTCACCATTTTCCTAGATGCGGAAATAGTTGTGGATCTAGATAAGGTTGGACAAAATCAATAGTCTAACTAATTTACTTCCTTTTGAGAAAAAAAAAAAATCATAATTTAGATTCACCACAAACAACACAGTAAAATCTTAAACCCTGTTAAAAGCTTTTGAAACATCTGTTTTCTGAGTCGCTAATCTTTTGAAACGTTTGCCGTCATTACAGTTGTATGGTTTTATTTCATTCCTGATATGTAGGAAAAGAGTTCTCATAGTAAGAGCTAGGAATAGTGTGTGTATTGGAGGGATCCCAGACATCTAAAGTATAGCAAATCTATCAAATTACACTCTAAAGAAGTCAAAAGGCCAACGTTTTCTACAAACTTGAAAATTATTGATGCACGATTGCTCCTTGAGCAAATAAAAACCCAACCTTTTTTGAAAGAGGAGTTGATTAACCGGAAACTAACGGTGTTAATTAGAGGGGAGATGTTTGTCACTTTGAATAAACCTTAAGGGAGGTTTGTGTTTAGTTAAAAACTAGAGGGGGTGTTAATATTATTTAAGAAGATATCAAGTGAGGTGAGCGTAATTTACCCTATTTTCTAAACTCTATCAATGTCACTAGTTCCATGTTCCTTATACTGTGATCCTGATTGAAGTGATAGAATTCTGATCTGTGTTGCTGGTGTGCTATACAGGTCCATGTGGTAATGCCCATGGTTGTCAAAATCGGGATCCCACTAAAGATCGTTGGGGTATAGAAAAAGCGTAGATCGTAGGATCGTAACAAGGATCGTAAGATCTCACATAATAGAAAAATTGCACAGTGAACTGGTTTTTATAGAAGAAATGAAAGACGAGAGGGAATTTAATCATTGAAGGATTACAATTTCAGAGAAGATGAGAAAAAATCCCAATTTCCTAACCTAATAATTCAATTAAACACCAGCAAGTCCCAAAAAACGAAATTAATGTTAAATTCTGACCTTCTAGGGTGAAAACGGGTCAAATTCTGGCCGAATCGGGTCGAAAGCTAGATAGACACCGGGTTCGAAACAAGTCGGACCGGGTCAACCGGTTCCTGAAACGGGTCGACCCTCTTCTCTGCTGCGGAAAAACGCGACGATTCCGCGAGTTTCCGCTTTTGCTCGGCGCGCCACCAGATCCGTCGTGATCTCAGATCTTCAAACCGCTCCAGATCGGTGGAGGCAGGATGAATCGCAAGATCGTACGATCTCGAGATTTAGATCGCGATCTCGACAACCATGGTAATGCCCAATGCCCATTAGGACTTTGGCACGTAGTTGATGCTTGTTGGTTTCCATGGAGAGTTTTATGTTCTTTTTTCTTAGTTGTTTATCTCTCTAGAGCCATACAATATTGCAATTTACTATATTGTTGTGAAGGTTAATGATGTAATTCATAATCAGTTGTCATTTTTCTGAATGCTCATTCAATGTTCCTTCTAGCTGTTAACTTGTGCTCAATAGTTTGGAATCATGAGTGAGTCCATATGGATTAGTGATAATTAATGAAGATTATCTGCTTATCACGGCTTTAAAACTTTTGTTGAATTGAACTATCCTAATTATATCGCTGTTTCACAGACTTATTCTGGAGATGAGGAGTTATGCTGTGTCTATGTTCCCACAAACCATCTTTATATTGGTGATATATTTCTTGTCAACACCAAGGATGTCATTAGGCCAAACATATCAGTCCGGGAAGGAATTGGTGAGTTATACTAGTTTTTAAAGTTACTCTTAGTCTTACACTGTAGAAGTAAAAGCAGGCTGAATTACGTTGCACTCATTTTAATATTATGAAGATGCACTTTTTGGAGCTTCCTCTGTGGAGGTGCAGTAAAATTGGAGCCTGATGTTTTTGTTTGTGATTTAGAATTGGGAGACAATGAACTGAGTAATATATGGAAAAACACACCTTAATCATGTTACCCAACTGAGCCATAAATATCACATATACAATTATACATTTCATCGCATACTATTTATACTTGCGGAATTCACTATAAAACACACCTTAATTGTGTTGCAACTTTTTATGAACAATCCATATTCATTAAATGCCTCAGTAATCATTAGATGCAAGTGTAGCGATCACCTCTAGTCTAACTTATGCACTTTAGGTTGCAAGGAATGGAGATGCAAAATATATGAAAACTATAATTGAACTCACTCCAATATATTTTTAACATTGGCTAAATTTTGCAGAAATTGTCGTTTCTGGAGGCATGTCAATGCCGCAGATCCTATCGACGCTTGATTCACATGTTCCGGTGGAAATAAGTAGACCTGATAGAAGATGACAGTTAAAGGTATAGTAGTTGTTTGTTTAACAGCTTATTTCATATGGAGATATCCGAAAGGCAGCGCAAGTAATGTGTTGCAAATACATGCATGGAATTTACGCGTTGATCTGCGAACCAGTGTTAGATCGATAAATTATGATGTTTTGTGTAACATTCATTCCGGCAATAGAATGTAGAATTTAGTGTTTGTTTGGAAATATAGTTTGGGTGATGGTACAGGGTTACAACATTCTATTGAGGTAGGGCTCGAATATTTAGTACTTGTGCATATCTTGGCGGTCTCCGTTCGTTATAGCAATTCAATTTTGTAGTGCTGATTACTTGCTTTCAGCTTAATATATTATATTTCTACGGTGGTTTTCATTTCATTGGCGAGACAACTTATTCAAATCTCACCATTCTCAATTGAATTTAATGGATATGCACCGAGTGTAAAAAGATTTTCACATGTCCAATCACACCAATATTTGTCAAGATATTTTACCTTAATTTTGAGAAATGCTAGATTGTGTCCTTACGGCACAAAATAAGAAACTAAATGTAGAATTTTTATTTTTTTGAATCGGCAAATATTATTTAATTACAGGTTCGTGCAAGACGCACTAAAAAGCTCGCTATACAGAGAAACTATACAAAAGCGTCGTAAATATGCTGAACACTTAAACTCAATAACAAAACAGCCCCACCAAGCCAAAGAGGCAAGACACCAACTACCACAAACCAAAAAAAGCCAACCACAATCACGCGGACACCAAATCCATTCATAATACATACAAGCCGGAATGTTAAACCTTTCCAACAACCACCACCACAAAAAAACCTTTATCTCCTCTACAAGCTCTTCTATGGTTTTAAATACATCATTGAAAATACGATAATTCTTAGCTTTCCAAATCACCCAACACGCTGCATGCCAAATCATCCTTAAACCCTTTTGGATTTTTTTTTATGGATTGACCCCCCACTCCAACACCCGATTGATAAGCAAATTAGGCGGGATAATAAAAATAATATCTAACCACGGCATCAAATGTAACCAAATGTTTCTCACCATATCGCAATGTAAGACAAGATGGGTTGAAGTTTCACTCCCCCTTTCACAACAAACGCAAATAGTGCCCTCACCCAAGGGTAAAACGTTCCTAATAGCCAAATTTAGTCTAGTCGGAGTACGATCTAGTAGGAGTTCCCACGAGAAGGCCACTACTTTTGACGGTGCCCCATATTTCCAAATTTGGCAAACACACACACACTCCTTCCAACTTGTTGTACAATGACTTAACCGTAAAAACCTCATCATCCTCTAACTTCCAACTCCACCTATCCTCACCATGTTCCCAGACAAATCCTTCCAAATCTTCCAACAAGTTGTTAAGAAGATTGGTTTCTCACACAAAAAATTGGCGCCTCCAACTAAAGCTCCAACCCCCACCAAATGAATCATCCCCCCACAACTCTTCCACCGTTGCCACTTGTAGATTTGAAATCGAGAAATGTCTTGTGTATTTTGCCATAAACGACACCACCTCTCCTCTCCAAGTCACCCTCAAAAGCTCGTGCTTGTACCATTTCCCACTTTTCTCTCCACCTCCGCATTAAACCACTCCAATTCCACTCCCCCCTCTAAACTAACAAAATCTTTCCACCACCTATACATCCAATGCAGCCACGAAGATATACTTTCATCCACCAAATCGGTCATCTTCTCGCCATATTTCTCCCGAAGCACATCCTTCCAAAGATCCCTCTCCTCTTGCAACAACCTCCACCTCCATTTAGCTAATAACTCAAATTAATCATTTAGCTAATAGACTAAATGTAAAAATATAATCTTGGAAATTGTGAAATATTATCTTAAAAGTCTAAAAACTTATCTTTTCAATGCAACATTTATTTTTTAATTCCATAGAGGCGCAATATGTCCCTTAAATATTTTTTTTGTTAAATTAAATTACATAAATATTTTTAGGCTAAAATATGTTTTTAGTCCCTGTAAATATGACTTGTTTTGCTTTTGGTCCTCGGTAAAAAAAAATTTTAAAAACACCCTTGCAAAATTTTCTCTTTTAAAAAAGTCCCTGGCCCCACTTCAGTGATGATTTGGCATGGTTTGCGCCATGTGGCAGTTGCTGACTGTGCAACTTTTGCCACGTGGCGATGTAGTGGCATGCCACATAATTAAAAACTAAAAAAAAACATTTTAAAAATATTTTCGAAATTAAAAATTAGAAATAAAAAATCAGAAAAATATATTTAAAAATTTTAAAAACTGAAAATAAATTTCCAAAAAATTTCAGATTATTTAATTTTCAAAAATTAAAATTATATAATTTGATAATTTTGGAAAAAATCCTAAAAAGTAAAAAAAACAATTAAAAATCCTTAAAATAATTTTTTGAAATTAAAAATCTGAAAATAATTTTCAAAATCATAAAATAAATTTCCAAAAAAAATTTGATTATATAATATATGGAATTATTTAATCTGAAATTTTTAAAAAAAACTGAATAAATTATCTAAAATTAAAATAAAAAATTTTGAAAAAAAATCTGAAAATTATATATTCGAAAATTTCAGAAAATTATTAATTTTCAGATTATATAATTTTTTAAAAAATTAATTTTCATATTTTAATTTTCAAATATTTATATTCAGATTTTAAAAAATTATATAATTTTCGAATTTTTTTAATATTTCAAAAATTAATTTTTAAAAGTATATATAATCGGAAAATTTTTTGAACTTTTTTTCTGATTTATTTTATTTTTTTTAATTTTATTTTCATATTTTTTAATTTTTAAAATTAATTTTCAGAATTTTAATTTTTTTTAAAAAAATTAATATTATGTGGCATGCCACGTCATCGTCACGTGTTAAAAGTTACACAGTCAGCAACTGCCACGTGACGGAAACCATGACATCTCAGCTCTTAAGTGGGGTCAGGGACCTTTTTAAAAGACAAAAAATTTTGCAAGGGTGTTTTTAAAATTTTTTTTTTACTAAGGACCAAAATCAAAACGAGTCCTATTTGCAGGGACTAAAAGCATATTTTAGCCATATTTTTAAAATAATTGGAGTATATTTGACCAAGAGACTAAGCTGAATTGAGAGATCTTACAAATTCCTTACCGTGAGTTCGTAAGAGCAAGGAGTTTCAAATGTATAAGCGTGTGTTTGGGATCGGGTGCATTGTATGGCATTTGGCAAGTTGATGCAACGCGGCATAACTTCTAATAGTCACGCTGGATTTGGATTGCATGCACTCCAAACTACATGTAGTCAAGAAAGATTTGACGGTTCGATTAAAGTTGTCTACATTTGGGCTTGACATTTTTAAATTTAATAAAAGAATAAACATGCTTTAAATTTGGATCGTTCGATCTTAATCGGTGGTCAGATTTATTCCAACTGTAACATTGCATGCAATTTTGACTGCATGTAACCCGAGTTTGGATGACACTTTATAATTAGAGAGATGTTAATGAGTGTCCTCGAGACACTTTTCAAAAACTTTAAATGATAAGTTTTTATGAAAATTTGTGCATTCTATGCATTGATAATCGAAGTATTTGATTTTTTTAAAGAATAATTTTTGAGTAAATTACACTGTCCTCCCTTAAGAGAAACTTGAATTACACCCACCTTCTCTCTTATGTTAAAATATACACTTTCTTCCCTTGAAAAGTAAAATTTATACTCCCCTATAAGATGCTTGAATTAGAACACCCTCCCTTAATAATTAAATATGCACTACACTTTAATCTATTTTGACATAAATAAATATTTTTATGATATATACTAATTTTGAACCGTCATTTAAGAAAAATAAATTCAATTTTTTTATAATTTAAATGTCAATGATAATTAAATTTAAACATTTTACTATTAATTTTATTATTTAGAGATCAAATTAACTTTTAAATAACCACATTTTATCGTCTTTAGTAATTTTTCACATATTTTAATTTTATTTTGGGTTGTTTCATATTTTATAATAGGGTTTACAACTATATGTTAATAAAATTGTGAATAAAAAATAGTGAAAAATATGTATTCAAATTTTGATTATATTAAAATGGACCCACAATACTATATTTTTTTCGAAGTGTGTTAGATTATATTTTTTTGTAGATTATTAGAAATAAAAAATATATATTGAGGGAGTAAAACGTAGATTTTAGCATAAGAGCGGAGGAGAATGCAATTCAAGCTTCTCTTAAGGGAGGGAAGTGAAATGTTTTCTAATATACATAAAAATGAAGGGGGTGTAATTAATACATCTTTGAGGGGAGAGGAGTGTAATTGGCATTGTACTAATTTTTTTATAATAATCTATGACATATAATTTATCCCCTTAATCCAACCTTTTCCTTTTTGAATATTGCTCTTCCCACAAACAAAAATGATCATTCCCATAGAAATTGATTAAAATACCCCTGCGTGACTTAAGCCACGCTCGGTATAAACGAACGTGACTTAAGTCACACTGCAAGCAACGTGAGTTAAGTCACGCTTAAAGCAGCGTGCGTCACGCTGCGATGCATTACTGTTTTGAGACAAAACTCATCAGTTTCAACTTCAAACCACACTTTCTTTCCTTCTTCACCTCTAAAAAACTCAAAAGTGTGATTTTGTTGTGAAAAATCTTGAGCTGAAAGCATTGCAAATCGCCAAGAGGTAAGTTTCTACGCTCATCAAACGTCAAAGATCAGGTAATGTATCGTTTAACCTCTCTTGATTTTGCTGGTTTTTGAGCTAGGTTTATTTGTTTGGAACATTGTCTAGGCGTGGATTAACTCAGGTTGGAGCTCCACGTGAATCAACTCACGCAGGTGTTAGCCAGCGTGACTTAAGTCACGCTGGTGCCCAATATTTGAATTTTTGCGCCAATTTTATTTTTCTTTCGTAGCTTGTTGCGCAAGTTATTTATATTATTTTTCCTTGTTATTTTTCTATCAAATAGACATAGTGGTGATTGAAAATGTGGTGGATGATGGCGTTGAGCCGAAACCGGCCATATTTGAGGAGTAGTGTGGGAGATTTGACATCATGTTGGGATGAAATAAACAAGATGTTGGCTATCCAATTGTCAGAGATACAAGCAAGTTTTGGGAGGAGCCACACCGTCTTGGAACATAGATACAGAAGAGACTTTTTGTACTCCGAGTTGGAGGGTTATGTATCTAGACCCGCATCGTGCTTTATCTTTTTGTACTCCAAGTTAGAGGGTTAAGTGATTATGTGTGATTAACGACGAATTTGTGTACTTTAGATTGATTATGTGATTGTGTGATTAACGGCGAATTTGTGTAATTTGGATCGATTATGTGTGATTATGTTGTTGAAGTGGTGTAATTTGGATCAATTACAAGTATGTATTGATCACGAGTCATTAATGGCTTTGGTGACATCATTCAGTGTTGTTCTGCTGCTACACCAGAAGCCAGCGTGAGTTAACTCACGTTGACCTGTAATAAGTGTGACTTAAGTCACACTCGATATTTCGGTCGGTGACTCAGCGTGACTTAAGTCACGCTCGTTATTTTGGCCAGTTAACGTGAGTTAACTCACACAGGTTGGACGGTAGCCAATCAGGGAGGAGCTGTTACTTTCTTCGACCAATTGAATTCAAGCAAAAAATCTATAAATTGAAATATTTTCTTTCATTTTTTTCTCATTCTCATTTCTTCTCATTCTCCCATCTCCCATCTCTTCTCTCATATTTTGTTTTTGTAGTTTTGTTAGTATAGGCGTAAACGGCCTCAATGTCTGTCGTTGATTAATCATAATGATCTTATGCTGTTTTTTTTATGACGGCGATTGAAATCATTATATTAATCGACGAGAAATTTTTTGAGTCCTATTAGGATCATTATGATTAATTGACAAGAATCAGGCCTGATTGTGTTTTCCTGCTAACGGTAGAGGTGGTTATGGTGGGTTCGTCTACCTTAGATCTGCTATATGGGGTTGCCCAAAGGCCGCCACCCCCCCCCCCCCCCCCAAGATTGGTCATTATCATTATGATTAATAAAAAATATTCCTTTAATTTATGTTATAATAATCATTGTTGAATGTAATGAATTGCAATGTAATAATATTTATGTTTTAGTGTAGTGTAATAATAAGTACCTAGCGTGAGTTAACTCACGTTGCTATATACCGAGCGTGACTTAACCCACGCTGGTATATACCGAACGTGACTTAAGTCACGCTAGGAGTATTTTGGTCAGTTTGTATGAGAGAGAACAATTTTGTATGGAAGAAGAGCAATTTTCTTCCTTTTTGATTGTAGTTCAACAACTTTTGTTGTATTGCCCATCAACGAACACCACCTCTAGATTATTTGTTCTTTCGCATCACAAACAAATCAATGTATAACTTTTAGAAGACCACAAGAAAAGGTGACAATTTTTGTATTCATCTCAACTTTTATTTGTTTTTCAATATTTGCGGCTTTTCAAAATTATGAGTAACGACGTCGAATTATTTACGACAACTCATCAACTACACTTGACATCATAATATACGCATGCTATGAGTTAACAAGTTCTTTCTTTTGATATCACAATTCATTGATCACCCACATAACATAATTAACTGATTTTTAATGTCACTGACCATTACTTTTTGGGTTGACAATATCATTAACAGTGATTTTAAACATTTAGCATTTGAAAAGTAAAAAACTTGTATTTCTTTTCGGATTCTTTTCAATATGTTAACATTTTTAGATGCCACAAGTATGTCTCTTTAATTTGAGACATCAAGAATCTAATCAACCTTGACTGGATCACATGCACTGCCTACACCATCTGAGAAGTTAAATGCTATGCTAACTTTTTAACAAAGCTTGAAGTTTACTTCCTCCTCGGATCTTATCATTCCCACCTCTCCTCCGTCAAACTTATCGGAACTTCTAGCAGTAGGGTCTACGGAAACTTAATTTCATAGATTGTTATTTTCTTTGTTTTCTGTTTTTCTTTCTTGGCATTGTAAAAAAAACAAAAATATATGATCAATAACATTTAAAATTATGGTTAATATGTTTAATGAATCATTAATGAATTTTGACGCTTCATAATCAACTATGATTATTGACCTTAGACTTAAAATTCATTGTCTCTTAATTCAAACTTGTCGAGTTACCCGATCCGTTGTCAAATTTATGTGTTAAAATATTTTTTATTGAATTATGATGAATGGATGAGTATTTGTTGGCTGAAGAACACCTCCCTCAAGCCACATCCACCCATTCAATTTCATCACCCACAACATCATCATAATTTTATTTTTTTCATTTTAATTCTAAAAGTCAACAAAAGCATCTGAATCCCAACCTAAGGAACTTTTAAAAATTTAATACTATAGTTAAAATAAGTTAAACTTTTGTTTGGATTGAAATAAAATAAATAATTCACATAAATATTAATTAAAATAAACAATACAAAGAGAGAAAATAAAATCTGAGGAGAAGAAAAGAATTAGAGAGTGGTTTTGAAAAATTTATCATTTCTGCAATTCTTCCACGGCGTAGAATACAAGCATATCAAAATTTCTAAACGACGTCGTAACTGAAAATTCCTCCGGCGATGGTTGACGACAAATCTCCGTCGACGGTAATCGGCAACAGAGACAGAGATCGAGAGCTTCTCATCCCCGTCGCTGATTCCGGCGACGATACCGATGCCTCCAGACCTTCGGCTTCCTCCTCCTCCATGCATCATAGCGGCCGCGAGGTACTTTAGTTTTTTTTAGGTACTTTAGGGTTTTAATTGTTCATTGTTTAATTTGAAGCATTTGATTAATCTGAATTTTGTGCGTGTTTGCATTGAATTTGTTAGTCTCGGGAATTTCTTTAACTTGAATTGTTACTAATCTTAGGGATGATTTATGTTAACTCGATGAACTTCTTAATTAAACTACTAATTAAATTAATTGAACTACTAATTCAATTAAGGGCATAAAAGCTAATTTTTTTATAACCTTTTTTTAACAAGCATACCAAATTTAAATTGTCCAAATATTTTCCTTTTTCTTAAATATCGATTAATTTTTTTTTATTGGGTCTGTTTTTCTGTTAAATAAATACTTGATCAATACTAGAATTTTTGCAAAACTGATATTGAAGCTAATTATAGCAACAGCACAAGCTAGAGCTTTGATTCGTCAAAAAAACAAAAAACTGGAGCTTTGAATTTGCATGAAAATTTAATGTGTTTCAGTGAAATTTAATTCCCTGACTATGCATCTGAAGTATCCTGTCTGACATTTGGCTATGTGATTTTTTCTGTTGATTTGTAGACTTTTTCCAAAGTTGTTCAGAGCTGGGCATCAAAAAAATTCATGACTGGATGGTGCGTATCACTTTACTCAACCCAATATCTTGCTGTGTGCATTCATACATATATCAAACTAGTGCCACGTGTCATATCTGTTACCTTCTTGTTGTATCGATGTCTGTGTCTTGAATTACAAGTTAACACTTAACATACATCATAGTTGTATTTATGAAACCATTTGCAGTAATATATTCAAAGTGGTACTCCTTGTTTAATGGGGAAGGGGGATCCTAATTGAATAAAACCTTTGAGTTCTAGATTATAAATCTCCATGTAGCTTATTCAATTTGTGACATACCAAACATTGAAAAATATAGAAATATTTTCATCCTTATCTCCATTGAAGGTTTTTAGAAGGATGAGGCAATGGAGAAGTAGACAACTTTTTAAGCGATCAGGGATGATATGTTCTTACACAATAAATCACTAATCAATGGAGAAGCAGACAACTTTTTAAAGGATTAACTGTTTGTAAGCTAAAGACAACTTATGAAAATAAATTACCTGAAGGAGTTTATGAAAATAAGCTGAAAACGTCTTACACAATAAGATAAATAAATTATTTCAAGCGCCCCCAAATCTGATATGTGCATTATTACCTATGAAAATGGCAGCAGCAGCTGAATGTTATGAATTATTTTTTAATATGTCATGTTTAATTAATTGATAGGTTTTTTTTTTGTTTTTTTTGAAGTGTCATTCTTCTTCCAATTGCAATCACCTTCTACATAACATGGTGGTTCATTCATTTCGTGGATGGATTTTTTTCTCCAATCTATGCTCAACTTGGAATCGACATCTTTGGTAAGTGCTTCTATTTTATGGTACTTCCCTTTAATCCTTTACTATTTTCCCCATAAGGCCAGTGCATTATGGCTATTCAATTTTATTGGATGGATCAAATATTCTAGTGCTACATTTGTGTTATTTGGGTTTTGCTATTTTTTGTTTTTGGGGATTATTGGAAGTAGTATTGTGCAATAGAGCCATGGTAGCATTATACATGTTGATTGGCTTTTGTTGTCTGTCTCTAACCTATTAGGCCATGGTAGCATTATACATGTTGATTATCGAAGTAATTGCTAACACTCCTTGGCCAGGTCTTGGATTCATAACTTCCATAACCTTCATCTTCTTGGTTGGGGTTTTCATGTCATCATGGCTGGGTGCATCTGTCCTGGGACTTGGGGAGTGGTTTATCAAGCGAATGCCTCTTGTTCGTCATATCTATAATGCCTCTAAGCAAATTAGTGCTGCTATATCACCAGGTGTGTTTGCAAAACATTTTTCTTTAACATCTTACTCTTTATTGTGTTGTCATTGTTGGGCAAGAACTGTTTACGTTAACATATGTATTGCCACAGATCAAAATTCACAAGCCTTCAAAGAAGTAGCTATCATTCGACATCCACGTGTTGGTGAATATGCATTTGGATTCATCACCTCATCCGTTGTCCTTCAGGTTTCTGAAAATTTTCTACATTTGGCAGCTTATAAGTTCAGATTTGTTTTTCATAATATTTTAAATTTGGTATTTCACTGTTTTCATATGAATGTCATGGTGTTTGTTAATTGTTAATGCTCATAGTCAAACAATAAGCCAAGTTCTGGATCATGCAGAAAAAAAGCCTAACATATATGGCTTATGCACTCTTGGAGAAACAGGAAAATAATAGAGAAGAAATAGTAATAATGTAGTTATATGGTAGGAGAGTTATGAAGTGATTTTAAATTTTGTAGCAGGGCAGTTTTATGGCAGAACAATCCTGTATCAGTCATTTAATTGTATGTGGTTTAGTTATTTGAAGGATCTGTATCAGTTTCTGGCATGCATTCTTGTACTTGCAGTGAGTACAATATGAGAACTTAGTCTGTGAAACAGCTGAACTATTAGGGTTTCGTATTTAGTTAGGTCATGCCATGGGAATGATCCCAAGAGTGGTATTTATAGCTCTTTTTGGCTTTCTTTTCCGTAACAGCCTTTCAGGGGTTATCTGATTGGTTGCTTATCACAGGGCGTGCTTGTGGCTTATCTTTCCAAGAGTCTTCTGCTTGAAGATATGGGAAAGGGCGGCTCCTTGCTTTTAGGCGGCGCCCTTAACCTTGACTTTGGCTTTATCCAGATTTATGGCGGTCCACAGTCCCCCAAGCACGAGTCCTGGTTAAGGGCGAAGTGCTTAGGGAAAGACACGGCGGTCCAATTCTGTTTTTCCTTTGCGTAAGGCTGAGAATCGGTTTCTCAAAGGACAGCCTTGGCTCTAAAACTGGTAGGGAAGTTCAACAATTGTGATAGAAAATCCCTTAGTGATTTAGTTAGTGAGGACCGGAATAATTAGAGAAATAAGGCGTGTTGCCAATAAATAAGATGTGGGTGGAGAGAGAGATGTATAAAGCTACAAGGGCTACCAGTTCAACTAAATTTGTAATCATTTTCTTTCAGCATTCTATGATCCCGAACAGTGGGACCTTGGTTGGATTTTATTTTCCGCAAATCTGCAACTGCAGATTGTTCACCTTGAGAGTGTCTAATTTGTGTTGTAGGGGTGGGAGGTATTGATAAGTTAATAGGTGCTTCAATAATTTGATAAATAAAACTTATTGCCTTTGGACTTTAGGCATAGGGTGGTTTGCAAGCTCTCAATGTTCTGAAGTGCTCTCTCTCTGCAATTTGAGTTTATCCCTATTTCATTCTAATAAATTACCAGTTTCCATTCATTATTGTATGTGTAATCTTCATGTGGAGTGCAATGAAGTTTGTGTTAAACCCTATGAGTATCATTACCTTAGTGTCTCCCTTATATAGTAATCCTGGTTGTTTTCTGATGGACATGTGCCATTATATATGATATATTTTTTTTTGAGTCTTTGGACTTTTCTGCTACATCTTGCGTAATGATAGTATGGTGATCTATGTGTTGTTGAGGTTTTTTATACTGATCCATATGGTTATTTATCACTTTACTACTCTTGGTTATCTCTAAAGCCATATAGTATTGCAAAATACCATATTGTTTTTTAAAGGATAGTGATGGTAAGTTGCCACTTTTCTGAATCCTCATTCAAATTGCCTTCTAGATGTCAACTTGTGATCAATAGTTTGGAGTCATAGATTTATATAGATAAGCATTTGATGTATTGTATTTGACAAACAGGGTTAGTTTTCACTAATGAAGATTTTCTGCAAATTGTCGCAACTTTGAATAACTTGTTGAGTTTAACTAAATTATTTATATAACTTTTTCAGAGTTATTCTGGAGATGAGGAGTTATGCTGCGTCTATGTTCCCACAAACCATCTTTATATCGGTGATATCTTTCTTGTAAACACCAAGGATGTCATTAGGCCAACCTTATCCGTCCGCGAAGGAATTGGTGAGTTGTCTAGTTTTTATACTTACTCATAGTCTTGAATATTTTATGGAAGGAAACATAGGCTAATGATAATTACTTTGCACTTCGTTGATGTTATGAAGATGGTTTCTTTTTTATGAGTGAACTAATTTCTCGAGCTTACTTTGCTAATTCTGATGATGCGGTAAAATTTGAACCAAATTTTTTTTGGTCTTACTGATTTAGAATTGGGGGATAATTATTGAAAGGACTTACACTTCGCTCACACATTTTTCATACTTTTTCAAATCAGTACTAGACACTCAAACCCTGTTGCAATATTTTACGAACATACAGATTCTTTGAATGCCTCAGTATGTGTAACTGGTGCACTTTATTATGATGCAAGCAATAACTATTTGTGAATGCTTGTGGACATACGAAATGACAAAGTAACTAAATAATATACTTGAACTCATTCCAGTATACTTTTAACATTTGCTATGTTTTGCAGAAATTGTTGTCTCTGGAGGCATGTCAATGCCACAGATCCTATCGACGCTTGAATCACGTGTTCCAGCTCAAATAAGTAGACCTGATAGAAGATGAAAGCAAAAGTATAGTAGTTATTCGTTGAGTAGCTTATGTTGTTTTATATGGAGCCATCAGAATGGCAATGCAACCAACTTGTGTTGCGAATGCAGGCATTTAATTTACATTGTTGGTTTATGGGCAAATGTTAGATTCTGATGGTTAGTGTAACATTCATTTGTGTAATAGAATATAGGAATTAGAGATTGTTTGGAAATATAGTTTGGAAGTACAGACTTACCACGTTCTACTGTGGCAGGAGTCCCAAATGTTATGCATGTGCATATCATTATGGTGGTGGTCTCCTGTTGTTATAGCAATTCAATTTTGTAGTACTGATCACTTGCTAACACCTTAATTTATGTTGTTTCTGTGTGGTTTACAATTCATTAGGCGGCCAACATATTCAAATATTACATTCTCATTTATTTGAGTAAAAAAAAAAAAAAAACTTCGATAAAATTTGCATAGATTTAAGTCTGCAGGAGGAAGCTAGTTTCTCGCAAGGGAGCAATCACGACCTTCGCTTGGAGGTCTATACCCTATACATATCTTGTGTCTTATGACTCTTCAAACATGATTGTCTTGGTCGATGGAGACTCGTGGTTCCAAGTGATATGTTAAGTATTAAGATAATGATATTTTAATGTCTCAACAATGTCATGTTATAAAAAAGTGTGGCTTAGAACATGTAACATAAACTTTTGTAGAAAAAAAAACAATGACGATTATTGATGATAGAAAATTTAGAGGGACCAAAGATCGAAGGAAATTTTTAGAGTGACTAAAAATAAAAATTAGTATATGTAGAAAGATCAAAAACATATTTAATCAAAACGGTACGTTTCTCAAAAAAACTTATACTAATACTACATGTTAAATGAACATGTGGTATTATTCTACATGAACTTTAGGCTTGTCACATCAAAATTCACATACATTAATTCCAAGTCTACGAAGCATGACGAAAGAAGATTTGAAGCAAAGAGGAGGAGACATTTGAAGGTGTTTTTACCACAAACTTGTCCGTAAAAAAGATGAAAAAGTTTTTCCGTTAGACGGGCCAGCACGCCAAGAAATAGGGTGAGTGAGTGTTTGAACCCAGTCTTTCAAGTTGGCTCGCCCCGTTTTTGACGGGTTAATTGCATGGCGAGCCTAAATACAAAGGTTGGATCGTTTTGCCATTCTTAGGTATTAGCTACATGAGCTTTAGTGGAGAGATATTTAGGAGGTCCATGTCAAATGATCTTTTGCCCTTTTTCATATAAGTGGATTTTGAATCAGCTGACTTTTTTTTTGGTTAGGATTTCAAGTTTATAATTAAAAGATTTTTTTAGACCTTTGTGACATTTTATTGTACAAAATAAATAATATGGCAAACAGGTAGATTGAACTTCTTCTAAATAACGACGGGCAAAAATACTTTTATTTTATGTTTTTTTTTGCAATAAATTACAAGTTGGAATTACATTTTCCTTTTTTACATCAGTAAACTAATTGCCGAAAATCGCTTTATGCAAATGACAAAATTCAAACCACAAACATCTCATTTATTCACTGTAAAAAAACGAATTTCTAAGCTACTTAAAGAGAACAAAAACAGAAAATCACTCAAAGATGCATTTAACCATATTCGATAATATTTTAAAGAGATACTCATAGTTAAAAGTGTATTTAACCATAGTAGATACTCCCTCCGTCCCAAAATATAAGCAAAAATTTGTCAACAAAAGTTAATGTATTTGGTTCAAAATTTGTATCAAATACATCAACTTATGTTGACTCATTTTTGCTTATATTTTGGGACGGAAGGAGTATTATTTTAAAGAGAAATCCTAACAAATATCCGGAACACTTTTTTGGGTGTTGAAATATCCGGAACACTTTTAAAAATAAATACAGGTTAACATTTCCCTTAAAAAAAACTATTTATGTGTAAAAAAACTAGGTTATTTATGGCGTTGAATGGTGGCGCAGGTTACGCAAAGGCGCACCATCCGCACATTCTAGAAATGAGTTACACGTGTCAACCGTTTCACAGCCAAAACCCTAGTTCACACTCCCAAGTACTCTTTATAAGCACCTCGTTACCCCCTTTGCTGTTGTATCATAGTTACGATTAGGGTTTATCGCCGCAACTTCATGTTTTCTTCTCGCATGTTCTTTACTTGTTTTCATTACTGTTCAAATGAAATTTTAGTTATTGTTTGAAATAAGATTGAATTCGAAAGGGGACGGTGACGATTGTGATTAGGTCTCGTTCGTCGTAATGGCCAAATTGGCCTTGCCGACCATCCTGTTATATCACCACCCATATTCTGAGTCCCTTATTCTTTTCAATTTATGTTCTTCGTTTTTCTGTATTTGTTGAAATTTTTCATTGTTATGCTTCAATTGGCCGATGATTAAAATAATTAATAGACAAGCATATGTCTGAATTAATTCATGTGGAAAATTCTAATCTTCTCTATGAGGCCATTATTTAAATCTCTATTGTTTATAGATCTAGTTTTTTTTTTAATTGTTTTGCTGTGTTTTTCCAATGATGAGATCGATGGAAAAATGTGTTAGGGTATGAACATTGATGATTACTATACCATACTGCCTTCCTTCTGAGGAATTTTATTGTTTAATTTAATTTTGTTGTAATCAGTTTGTTAGTATTATTAAGTTGAACATCTTTGATTTGTTGGAGAGTCATATGATGATCAATAGCATAGTTCAAATGATCTATTCATGATTAATCAAATCTTTAGTCTTTCGCTCCTATCTGATGACTCTTTCATATCAACCAACCAAATATTAATAACTTTGTATTGTTAAAGTGGATCTGTATTCATTTGCAGTTTTAGGGACTTTTCGTCTGCCCTGTAAGCAGCGTTTATGATTGCTTATGGGAAGAAGTTGTCCCTCATATGCAAATTATCCATCTGCTTCACTTTGTCAGCTCTGTTATTTTATATTTTGCTGATCATTTTATGATGGAATATTTTGTTTGTTTGCTTATACATTTTTTGTATACTTGTTTTTATGTCTTATATTGGTGTCGTCGGTGATGATAGCATTAAGGCTTGTTTCTCAAAACATTCGCAGTGGCCGCCTAAGAACTTTCGCCTTCGCCAGGCTTGAGAGTTAATGCTGCTTTATCCTTCCTTGGATGTCTGAGACGACCCTTATTTAATTATTTATTGTTTTGTTTTAGTAATTAATAGTGTTGTGTTTTGTTTCTTATAATTGTTTGAAGTTGTTTTGAATTATTATTCAATGATGACAATCCAAAGGCTTGTTTCTCAAAACATTCGCAGTGGCCGCCTAAGAGCTTTCGCCTTCGCCAGGCTTGAGAGCTAATGCTGCTTTATCCTTCCTTGGATGTCTGAGACTACCTTTTACTTTGTGTAGAAAATTCAATATTTATTTTTTTGTTTCGGTTGGAGTTTATATGTTTGCTACAAGTTTTTCATGTTTTTAATTAGTTTGAAGGCTTTAACGTGCTGGTTTCTTTGCAAAATATGTTTCATCGTCAATTGTAGATATAGTTCCAATCCTCTCAATGGCTTTTTCCATTCGTTCATGCATAGCTTTTGTAAACGTAGATTCTTCTACTAATAGAGCTGGTACTTAAATTGTTTGCATATTCTGTGGGCAGCATGCATGTTTGCAACTGGTGAGAAACAATCCTGTTCTATTAGCAATCTCTGAAGTTTATTCCATTACTCTAATTTGTTGATGATGTAGATGTAGATGTAAAGTTCGCCTGCTACTGTTATTATTGATGTTTAGTGTATACTTGTTTCATAATCAAATGTAAATTCTGTGCAGATCTCATTAAAGCCTAATGGTTATGTTATTTGGGCATATGATTTTATACTTTGGTTTTATTCTTGCTATCTTTCAGACATCGTATTTTGTTAGTGGATACCATTCAGTGTGGAAAATCATGGAGATACAACTTATTTACATTTGGAGGATGCACAGATATAAGTGTTTCCTAACACCTTGTATTTGAGAAGCTAATTTTGTATATTGCATTTTGCCAGATGTATGTGTGTCTTTAATTAGGGTAAAGGAAAAAATCATATCGTTAACCCAATATAGAATTTCCTTACACTCATGCTACTTACTAGCTATTGATTCGACAGCTAAACTCTTATTAATATCTCAAAACAGTCGACGTTTTTTAATTCTCGTTGCATTGACAATTCTCGGTTCATGTACGTTGTGAATTAGGGTAAACCATCTAAATGATCTCAAAATAGTCAAACATTTTTTAATTTAGTTTTTTCGATTAACAGCTGTTAATTGCTGATGTGGACTGTTAAATGCCATGTGTAACCGTTAAATTCCACTTATAATATTGAGCCAATTGAAAACAAATATCCAACATTGTTTTTTGAAAGGAACAAATATCCAACATAAAACCTCGCAAATAAGAATCATATTGTGAAGTCTTTACAACAACGAAGCTGAATAAAGCTGGTATTCTTATTCTCCTAAAAAAATTGGTTTTCTCGTTAAAAATCTGTTACCAATTTTCCAATCATGTCCGCTTCTCCTCAAACAACCATCACTTTGGTTTCCGTAATTCCAATACCAGATACCTAACAGGTTTTACCATAAAGTTTCCACAACAACAAAGTTGAATCAACAATACACGAGGAAAAAAAATAATAAAAGATGCATAAATTGCGAGTAGGGAATTTGGGAATAAAAAGAATAAAAGAGAGATAATTAGAAAACCATAAGAAAGACGCAAAATTTTAGTTGAGAATGAATGGGATGAATGAGAAGTTTAAGTTTGAGTTTTTTTTTTTTACTATTGAAGAGTAAAATTTTAATTTTGAGGATGAATGGGAAGTTTGAGTTTGAGTTTTTTTTACTATGGAAGAGTTTAAGTTAGCGTCAAGAGCAACAATTTGTAACAAGATACCACAACACTATATCTTCATTCAAAACATAAAGAGTGCGTTTGGATAAATGAAATTTCTGAGAAGTAATTTTAGTGGATAATTCAAATTCTTGTTTATAAATTCTTATTTTCAAAATGAAAATATTGTGAAATATTTTGTCAAAACTAAATTTAGATACCACTTAAAATCAGGAATTTAAAATTCTATCATTACTATAAGATTGTACATGGATTGGGTTTTGCCAAAACGGAATCAGGACCAAGTAGTAAACCCCAGGTTGGATAATGGATTTGGGAAATAACAAACAATTTGATCCAATTAAAAAGTTCATCCAATTGCTACCTACTGCAAAAATTCATCCAATTCCCAATTACCAACCATTAACCAATGATCATATCATCTTTTGTGCGTGTCTTGCTAATCTTTGAATTCAATATCATGTTACAGAAGGGTGATCGGCAACGACATGAGCTAATACAAAGAATGGGAAGGAGCGTAAAAACGTTTTCCCAACAAACCGTTCTACACGATGAATACTAAAATGAAGCTTGACAAAAATTATATTATGTAGTTAACAAAAGGTTGATGCCTTCATCATTGAGATGCTAGAGTAGTACTAGCAGTCTCCTGCTTGGTATCAACAGGGCACCCTCCCTTAGCAACTGTGGCAGCAATTCTATTTGGTGGCCAATAGCGGAATACTGATCTACCTATGATATTCTTGGCTGGCAGGGGACCCCTAAGAAAATTGCATTTAACATTGTAAGGAAATAACTCATAAGATGTAAGAATAGTGTACATAATGCATTAATTCTTAAACAAATATTACCAGACATGGGAGTCGTAGCTGTTGTTGCGGTTGTCTCCCATCACAAAAACGGAGTTCTCAGGAACACGCTGCAAAGCAAATAATATTATTAAACTAAATAAAAATTCAACTAGTTATGAACTTTCGTGCAATGACAGAAACGATCTGAGCTCAATGATCACGCCTTAAACACAATCAAGCACAAAACAACACAATAGGACGAACAACCCTCATATGCCTGGCCCAAATTATCTTCATGATCTTTGTTTAGGGCTCATCCACCACAGTATATATATTAAATTAGATTATGCTTTCTTGACATAACTTCGTCTTTTAGTCTATTCTCTCAAAGAATGACATGCGTAATTTTGCACATTAATTACGCATAGGACTAATAAAGAAAATAAGAGGAAAACTGAGTACAATATAAAAGGGTAGAACTTACTGTGGGTTTCATCTCATACTTCGGTTGTTCATTGATAAACTTCTCATCCCTCTCAACCCCATTAACTATTAGATGCCCATTACGGACCTGCAAATAATTCAATTGCTCACATGTAATACACCAAGTCACTGAATCAAACACAACAAGAATCTGACTCAAGTTTTTTTTGAAGAAACTAAATTAGCCCAACCAAATTAGCACCGGGGAGAATCGAACCTGAGACCTTGAGGAGAAGCACACTTCAAGGTCCCAAGCCAACACCACCAGATCCACCCAAGTGGGTTAGAATCTGACTGAAGTTACAACTGAATATTGATGAAATATACTACATTCATGCAAATTTCAAACTTCCAAGTGCAGGTAACAGACAGTGAGCATAAGTCAGTTAACC
The DNA here is from genome assembly GCA_018208015.1 of Medicago ruthenica. Lineage (NCBI taxonomy): Eukaryota > Viridiplantae > Streptophyta > Magnoliopsida > Fabales > Fabaceae > Medicago > Medicago ruthenica. The sequence continues at coordinate 96,116,354 of CM031374.1, forward strand.
AAACCTTAAACATTAAAACAGATTAACCTTCCACTAAAAACTTTAATCAAGCAAGAGGAAAAATAAGTCATCAACAAACAAAAGATAATGACAAGACCTTGAATGACGTTAGCTCAACAAGGAATTGAACAAAAAGCTAAGCATGCATGTTCATCTCCAAATATCATACCTCTACGATATCACCTTCCTTTGCAACAACACGTTTTATGAAAACATCATCATCAGTGTACCCAACTTCTTGAAGGACTGGAGGGCTTTTAAATATCACGATATCATTTGCACACGGCTTTCTAAAATAATATGAAACCTGAAAACATGAGGATTTATCATTACTAAGAGATGCATCATAAGTTCATAACAGAAAGTCTAGTTGAAATTTGATGTCAAATCTATTACAGGGGCATAGCCATAAATTTACATGATTCTATCCAGTGAGTATTTGAGTTTTGAGACTTGCAATAACAATTCTCAAGACAACAAATAGCTCCAACTATGAGACTATTATCAGTAAAGAACTAAGCCAGCAATTAATATGCTTCAACAACATGAACTAAAAATTTACCGATTAGTATGTATGAAAATCAATATTGTATCAAATTAGTGCACAATGAAAAACTATGAACTAAAATCTATGATGCACAGCAAACTTGAAACATAATATATGTTCTGAATCTGAATCAACATTCAAATCACCAATACTCGCACGAACATCATAATCTAACCATTCCATGTAAACTTATGTCAATCGATTCAAAATTAGTGTTTGGAAAATGAAAACAACAACTCAGCCCCCTTGTTCTCTATCCCTGTGAATGTTACAGAAAGGCCACTGAATATAGAAGTATACCCATCTTCCAACAAATAGGTGAAGTTTTTCAAATGGAGAAGCATCTACAATCTACAAAGAGATGCACCATTATAGAGAGTCTATCTAATTGGATGCTGATGTCAAAACCTATAACAATAGCATGGCCATATATATTTACTTGAACTTCTAGGAATCACTGACGCAAAACACGTTGATACCGTAAATAATTTGAGAAAACGAAATATTTGAATGTAACTACATGTGTCAGTGTTGGACCAGACATGTCTTCAATCCTAAGTGTTGGCGCTACATAACTATCATTACTGTTTATATTTTTCATTTTCAATCTGAAAATGAAATATTTGAACTAAACTACATGTGTCAGTATTGGACCAAAAATGTCTTCAATCTAAAGGGTCGGTGCTACATAGCTTAGTGTTTTTATCTCATTTGTCTTTGGAGTAGTTAATTACAACATCAAGCGAATGCAAAGCTAGTTTTTTTTTACTTTCAAGACCCTAAAAAAATGCAAAGCCAGCTAGAAGTTCATTTCATTGAAACCCTGTTGTATTGAAATGAAAAAGCATACATATGAAGAAAAAGAGTACCTTTTCAGCAACAATTCGATCTCCAACATCATAAGTAGGATACATTGACAAGGAAGGAATGAACCTAGGCTCAGCAATGAAAGTACGAAACGCAAGCGATATAGCAAGAGCAGCAAAAACCGTTTTCGCATCATCAGAAGTGAAATTCAACCAATTTGGAAAAGGTCCCGACGACCCATTTTTCTTCTCCACCTCCCGGTCACCACCACCGTCGTCGCCACCTCCGCCGGAGTCTTTCAAAGCTTTACTACATGGAATTCTACGGCGAAGAGTGGAAGAGGTTTTGTAGAGATGGGGAAAATTGGGGTGAGAGCGTGGTGGTGAAGAGAGTCTTCTTGAATTGAAATGGAATTTTGGGAATTTGATTGGATTGAAGAGATGAGCATGGTTGGAGTTAGGGGTTTGAAGTGAAGGTGGTGATGGGAAGATTGAGAATGATGATGGCATTTCTAAGAACAAGAACAGTGTGTTAAGTGTTTTGAGTTGAAGTTGAAGCTTGAAGTGAAATGAAACTAGTTTGAGATATTGTAAAATCTTTGTTGTGTTGTTTCTCGTTTATAATGTACGGCTAAGATATGTTTTTGTCTTTTCCCTATGCACTGTCTCTTTTCTTTCTTGTTTCTCAAGTTTGTTTTTTTACATTTTTTTTTGGATAATGATTTCTTTAACATCACAATTCTACATTGATATATCTTTCTCAAGATTCAAGAATGAATTGTTACACCTATAAAATTGAATATGTGTTATTTGAATGATTATTTGTATGACAACTTAAGTGACAACCATAGATTTATAAAAAAAAGTCAATATTGATACGAAAATCAAAACAATAAAGAGAGAAAGTAAAAACATAATATGAGTATAACAAAGAAAGTTGTCATAAAGTGGTTGTACAAATATCATTTCGGAGAACTGAAATTGAATTCTAATAATTTACTCTTAGGTGAAGTTCACTTACCATTTGAAACTAATGATTTGATTATGTTTTATTTATTTATTTTTTTGAAAGATGATTATGTTTTATTTATGTTTACTTTTATTTGTCATATAAAACAAATTTAAGTGTAATATGTTAAAAGTATAATTTTTTTTATGGGAATAAAAAAATAAAATTTTAACTAATTCTAATTTATTCTATTTAAAAATATTGTGGTTAAGATATTATTCGGTTAATAAATATTTATTGAAATATGTTATGAAGTGATGTTAACTTCTCATTCATTTTTACTAATGATATACGATAAAATATATTAAACAATCTTTATTCAATATAAAATTTTATGAACGTAATCGATGTGAAAATAATCTCTCTTTTTTATACGTGAATCATGTATCATCTGTCCGTAGATGTGGATATTAATCTCACAGGCGGATAAGACAACGATGGACGGTAAAAAAGAATAAAATTAAAAAAAAGGATAAATTTAGAAGAAAAAAACGTACCAACATATATAATATTTATTTATTTATTATGACTATACTAAAACGCACTATATATATATTGTCCAATGTGAATGGCCTAGTGGCAGAACTATTAATCAAATTTATTAAAAAAAAGAGCTATTAAAAACTTGTCAAAAAGAAAAACTATTAATCTAATCATAATAAACTTGTCAAAAAGAAAATAGTCAAATACCTATTTTTGGTCATTTAAGTTTGACAAAAGTACCACGTTAGCCTTTTAAATTGTTTAAGTTTAAAATAAGTCATTATTACCATTTTAAGGACATATTTGAAACTTAAGAACTTAAAAAAATTTCAAATATGTGCATTAAATTAACAAAATAAAGAATCTATTTGAAACTGAAAAAACTTAAAGACCAACTCGATATTTTTGTCAAACTTAAAAAGACCAAAACATGTATTTTGTCAAAGAAAAACTATTAATCTAATCAAATAGTAATACTATTTTCTAAGTTTTAATATGTTAGCATGACTATTGTTGAAAAAGTAGCAGACACTAAACATCTTCTCTTGTTCATTTCTGCTCACTTTGCGCTCCTCTTGTTCGTCATCTTCAAACGTGAGAACTGCAGCACTTAACTTCTTTCTCTTCAGTTTGTTATTTCTTTGGGAGAGAAATAGTGCAAAAAGAAATTTTTAGGGTATGCAAAGTTCAACAAATATGAAATCATACGTGCAAATTCTGAAAGTTCAGGGCGTGCAGATACACACCCTCAACTGTATATGGGTCAGCCCTTTCTAAAAAAATCCAAAACAACCGCACCCTTATTTAAATCTAATGACAGGTTCTTTTGTAGTCTTTGTTATGTTTTTTTAATGGCACTTCCCAGTCCCACCATGTAGGTTTGCCTCAATCCAATAGTGAATTTTATAACACGATTCATGGTATATCACATCAACACAAATCAAACAATTTTGTAGCTTTGCATCTTGTGCATTTCATTGGCTAGCAAATTTTACAACACAACTATGGCAAAACTGTAAGTGTAATTTCTGAAGTCCATGAATGAAACAAATAAATATATTCAAAATATGATTGTGTTTCGTCATAAATGAACATGAGATAACCACAATTGAAAGTCAGCTCAACAATGTATTGACACTAATCTGCAACAGTCAAGTAAAGGCCTAACAATCTGATTTTGAATTTGATGCCTACTTACAATCAATGGCTGTACTCCATATGAATTTGTACGAACAAAAACCATCGAAACGGTAGCATTCCGCACTGTGCCATATGTTTTGACTATCATTTGGCTTTTTATGTTGGCGTTATTAGAAGTTCTTTCTGGCTGAGCTACCGCTATATCAGGCATTTGTAGTAGATTATTAGATTGAGAAGCACCAAGTTTCTGCTTCTTATAAATTCTATCCAAGCTCCGCCCTGGTATCTTTTCACTATCAAAACTTTCATCGAATTCAGATTCTTCTTCTGAACCATTTAGAATTCTGTTGGCTTCTTTAGAAAAACCAATGGCACGCCAAGCATCTGCGACCAGCTCGATGGTGGACATTTCAGGAGCTACACCGCTTTCTTCCATAGTAACAAGTAACTCTTCTGCTTTCCACGGTTGTTTTGCTTCTCCGTATCCCCATATTAAAGTTTCATAAGTTTTCAAATTCAAGGGAGTTCCCATTTCGTTCATTTTCTCGTAAAGTCTAAGAGCACGGTCCATTTTGCCAGCGGCACACCATCCACTAATGATGGTAGTGAAGATTACAACATTTGCTTGTAAACCGTATTTGGTCATCGAATTCAGAAGAGCCTCGGCTTTATCCGGCTGCCCTGCGCGTACATAGCCTTTTGCAAGGATGCTATAAGCGTGGATGTCAGGTTCTATCCCAGCCTTCACCATGTCATCAAATATCTCCTCACAATTGTCCATAAGCCCCGATGAACTCCACGCATTCATGATGGTGCTATACGTCACTACATCTGGCTTGATCCCAAATTCTTCCATCAATGTCAATGCCTGGCCAGATTTTACTGGTAGGTTACTATCTTTATCACAAATCAAGATACTGACTAATTAAAGGCCAACAGGATGTAACGAGTATAGAAAATCAATTTTGAAATAAGTGGTTGATATCTTGGAGTATTAATCTTGCTAGTCTTATGAACCCATGTAACGCGCAGGGAGAAATTCAAAAGAGTAAACATTAGGAACGGTTTATAATTTGATGTGTTCAATTACTGAGCAACAACAATGTTTAACCACCTCTCATTAAAAAAACGTTTAACCATAAATCATAGTATAACACATTACACCCTTTTTTGTGTGTGGACATATCACATTACACCTACATCAATGTCGTGTATGAACTTTAAATATCTCTTTTATAAAGCTAAATATAACACCAAAACACATCAATAATGTTTAAGAAAGCAATGTGAATCCATAATATGCTATATAAAAAAATGAATTATGGAATTGTCAAAAATAAATAAATAAATAAATAAATGAATTATGGAATGTCAAGAAAAAATTATTCATAAAGAGCAACACAAATTTAGGTAGGGACACATCAAACACATAATACCTTCAAAACCTGTTGGAAAAAAATACAAACAAAGGTGCCCATGAATATGTCATTATATCAAATGGATGTTGACTGACAAATATGCATAGTATCAAATAGCAGAACTTACCTCATCTACTCCATCTGTGTCAGTGATGTCTAAATATCCTTTGATAAGCGAGTTGAAAACTACAGGATTTGGATGCACTCCAAGCTCCTTCATTTTGTATAGAAATCTCAAGGCTTCTGTCATGTTACCTTCCTTACAATAACCGCGTATTATGATACCGCAAGTTCGTTCATTAGGCTTCACTTTGTTATTATACTGCTGCATTTTCAATATCAACCTTTCTGCATTATCTGTCTCACCATTCTGAGCAAACGCCCTCGCCAGTGTGTTGTATGTGACAATGTCCGGCTGCAGGCCAAAGTTCACCATTTTATGCATAACATTCCATGCCTCTTCCAATTTCTTCTTGGTACACCATGCTTGGATGAGAATATTATATGTTCTCTCATTCGGTTTCACATTTCCATCCTGAATCATCATCTCTAGCAATTTCATGGCTTCATGAGGCCTTCCAACAATTCCGAATCCTTTAATGAGAGTATTAAAAGTACTAATTGTTGGTTTGCATCCGCATTCCTTCATTTTTCGAAAGATTTTCATGGCTTCATGTACCTTACCGGAATCAGAAAAAGCGTTGATCATGGCATTGAAAAGTATTGAATCTGGCTTCATTCCATTCTCTTCAACTTTAGAAAGAAGGGAAGGAATAGAGTTGAAACGCTTTAGACACGTTAGGGCAGCCACAAGTGTTGTGTATGTTATAATAGTTGGCTTATGTCCTTCTTCAGTCAAACTATTGAAGATGGTCACAGCTTCGTGCGGTTTCCCTTTTCTGATCAAAGTATTCATCAGTTTTGTTCTTGAAATAACCGTTTGACAACTGTTGCTCCCCATACAGATAAGACAGCGGGATTCATCACACATTTCTTCTGGATTAGAGCTTGATTTTGATTGATTGTTCTTGTATTGCCTCAGCTCCTGTTTCATAATTGCCAAAAGTTGAAATTATAGGAAATATTTCAATACATCTTGATGATTATCTTTAACACGTGACAGTCATTGGGATCCAATGCATAAATGAAAGATCAAATAAGTTTTAGGCCGTCACTTATAGTAACTGAATTTTCATCCCTAATACCTAAGATGTGGATAATTACGCAGTCAAAACATATTAATATTTTGATATATACACTTGACAATATTTACTATTTAGATAATCACAAATTATTCTAGTTTTAAATGAGTTTAGATCTCACTCCTAGAGCTAGCTCAAAGGATTAGAGTGCCAAGCACATATATACATCCAACAGCCTAGGAACCTTAGCAAAGTGGAACTCCAATACAACTTCAATATCTAGCACCTTAGAGCACTAAATTTGAGATTGAGATCATCCTAAAGTTTCTGAGAAAACCTGATGTCATATCATTGCCATAGGTGAGTGAGAGTCTCATAAATTTGAGATTGAGATCATCCTAAAGTTTCTGAGAGAACCTGATGTCATATCATTGCCATAGGTGAGTGAGAGTCTCATATTGGATGAAATATGACATGAAAAAGCGTTTATAAGTAGGAGACATCTCTCAGGTGGCAAGTTGATTTTGTGAGGTTAAGTTAGGTCCAAACAAAACCCTATGATGGTAATGAAGCCTATCTAAGATCCGTTGAGACTATCTAAACTATCTTCAAAATTTAGATGCATATTATACTTTTTATGATAAGATGAAGGAAAAGCTTTTCTTCATACTCCGCGTCTTAGTAACCTAAAATTCAGTGTTATTATGATCAATGAATCCAAGAATGAGTAGCACACGATTAGAGCCTGTATCATCGAGTAATATATTTCTACAAACGTCTAAATGTTCAATATCACAGTTGATTATTACAGGTCACATCTAAATGCCTAACGCAACAAAAATGATTTTCTGATATTGTCACAAGAAAAAAAGTTAAAAAGTAGACAGTACCATGACTAACAAATCTTTAGCGTTTTCATTACTCATGAGGGCTACCTTCTGGCTGCTATCCATGACAATGAATAGATTTGATCAGATTCTTAGAAATCTCTCTTGAGACTCCTGCTTCTGAACGCCTCAGCAAACTACTTTTCTACCCTGGCCAGAATCAGATTCTGGCTGCAAGACTAGCTATATTCTTATCATCCTCATAAGGACATGTCTCATTCAAAACTACAAAAGATAATCAACCAGAAAACGTTATCATCAACTGTCATACTAAAAAAATACAATGATTAACAAAAGGAACTCACAACAGTAATCTATATATGACTAAATTAATCTTGAACAAACTATATTATATGCTACATATTTGATGACATTATGGTAATGTTTACAATTGTTATGAAGACAAGTAGAAGTAGAGGTACCTATCTGAGTTGAAGTGAGGTTCTTTGACGAGTTGAGTGTACATAGTTAGAAACGTGTGCATGTAATGTGATTAGTGAAGAAGAAATAATAGCATTTTCGTGTGTATGGCATACATTGGAGATTCTTATCCACAAATATTTATCTCAATCAGATTTCGGGGCACTTTTTTGAGGCTGTCTTGACAAAATGACAATAACAAGTTCACCCGTGAAGTGGATTAGGCCACGCCAGCATTCTACTCACGAATCAAACTATACCACGTAATAAATAAATATTTATTTCTAAATAAACTATCAATTAGTTTTTTTTAGGGGAAACTATCAATTTAGTTGTAAAATATATTACTTTCTTGGCTTAATTGAACTTTTGGTCCCCTAATTTATTTGTTGTTTTCAATTTGGTCTCGTAACTCTAAATTTTTTCAGTTTGGTCCCATAACTATATGTCCGTTAGTCAAATTGGTCTTTTCTGTCAATTTTTTGTTTTTACCGTTAGTGAGTGCACACGTGGCCAATCCCACGTGGCACATATAAAAGGAATGTTTCAGAGGATGAGAGAGAAGGAACTGGTATTAGAAACGTTTAGAAAGAGAAGGAAGAGAAAAAGTTAGTGACTCTGAACAATCCCAAACGAAGAAGCCGAAGAAGCCCATCCAGCAACGAATCTGAGGACGAAGAGGACGAAAATGGCTGCTGAAGACGAAAATTTTGATGTTGGTGCCTTGGTCGAGGTTAGAAATCTTCATCTTTTCTGGTTTAGGGTTTTTTTATCGTTTTCTGGCTTAGGGTTTTTACTGGTTTTCTGGTTTAAGGTTTTTACTTTGTTGTTTGAAATCTAGTTTTGCTATTAAATATTGAAATACATGTTTGAAATCTGGTTTAGGGTTTTGCTAAATACATGTCAGAGGCATTCAACTCAACAATTGTCATTCCTAGATCAAAGCCAGTAGTAACTATGTGTGAAGACATTAGGGTGTATCTGATGGAAAAGTGGGAAGCAAATAGGAAGAAAATTGCTAGATATGAGGATGTAGTGCTTCCCAACATCAAGAAAAGACTTGCAAGAGAATATTCTTACACCAATAACTGGTTGGTTAGGTAATCTTCTTACACCAATAACTGTTATTAATGTGAACATTTGTTTGAAGTTTTTGTTATTGATATCAACTACTTTCTGTTTGAAGTTAATTTGTTGATTCTGAATTTATTAAAGTTATTAATGTGATTCTGAATTTTTATATGATTCTGAAAGATGATTCTGAAAGATTTTGAATGATTATGAATTTTTGTTATTGATATCAACTAGTTTCTATATGATTCTGAATTTTTGTTATTGAAGTTATTAATGTGAAGTTTTTGTGATTCTGAATTGAAGTTAATTTGTTGATTCTGAATTTATTGAAGTTATTAATGTGATTCTGAATTTTTATATGATTCTGAATGATTATGAATGATTCTGAATTTTTGTTATTGATATCAACTAGTTTCTATATGATTCTGAATTTTTGTTATTGAAGTTATTAATGTGAAGTTTTTGTGATTCTGAATTGAAGTTAATTTGTTGATTTATTTAGGCGTTCAACTGAACAATTATGAAGTAAGAAACATATCTTCAACAAATGAAAAGTTTTATGTCAATCTGCTTAGAAGGGAATGTGATTGTAGGAAATGGATGTTGACAGGTTTGCCCTGTGTTCATGCCATTTCCTGCATTAAGAACCAAGATATGGACATCAATGATTATGTCCCAGACAGTTACAAGAGGGAACAATATGCAGCATGCTATAGCTCTGTAATTTATCCAGCAAATGGGCAGTGTTTGTGGGAGAGAACTGAGTATGATGATCTTCAGGCACCACCAATAAGGAGGCAACCAGGTAGGCCAAAAAAGAAAAGAAACAAAGAGGCAGGGGAATTAATGAAAGATGAGTATGGAATGAGGAGGGCCAGGTGGGGAATTAAGTGTAGCAGATGCAAGCAAAGTGGGCATAATAAGTCCACTTGTAAGCTTCCACCACCACCCCCAGTTGAAGGTGAATCAAGTCAGGCTGCTCAAGGCACTCAAGGCACCCAATCAAACACAGCTCAAGGCACTCAAGGCACCCAACAGAACCCTACATCATCAACACCTGCTCAGCCAACTGCAACAGGTCCAAATACCAAGGAGAGGAGGCTCAAAGATAATGTGTCTTCAACACAACCACAAGCAACTAAGGGTAAGAAAAAGAAAGTTTCTGCAAGAAGTGATGGTGAAGCTTCAACCTAGCAATAGAAAGAGTCGTAGAAGATCTTATTTTGAAGTAATTGATGTACTGTAATGCCTAAGTGCATATAACGTTTTGAATGTAATTGCTATCATGTAGTGCCTAAGTGCATATGTTTCTTTAGAATCTTATTTTGCTGTAATGTAATGCCTAAGTGCATAATGTCAAGTTAGAACCGTATTTTGATTACCTCCAATTATATACCTTTCATGCACTTACATTAAGTACTGGATTTGCATTTCAGATTTATCTTTGATTATATACCTTTCAAACAACATTGCTTAAAATTATGCAAACAAACTCAGTCACATTCATCAATTCTAAATAGGCAATAACAACTTCTTTTCATTGATATAATAATCATAATACACTCCCTAATAAAGTTACATCATATCATTCAACTCAGATTGCACATTCAACACATTACACAAACAACATATTACACATTCATCATATTACACATTCATCTATTTCAAGTAAATATGACTCCATGTGCCACTCATTCTGCAGATTGCTGTTGTCCCTAACACCAGGCAACCCCAAAACATGTTAATCCAAAAATCAAAGAAAGCTTCAATCATGATCTTGTCTTCTCCAATTCATTCTTCAACTTCAAATTTTTTTTCTGAAGCTTTGCAATCTTCATTTCACTGTCATCGTTTACATCTTCATCAATTAACTTAAAAAAACTACAACCTTTATCAAATTGATTCTTGTAGTTTCTGCACCCCCAGAATATTTTTCCACAATTCGGATTTGCACTATCAAGTGCAGTGCGAATCACACTTTCCTCCCCACACCTGCATTCTGTTGTTGTTCTTCTTCTCGGATTCGAACCAACAGACCCAGCAGATTGACCCATTTGCCACGAATTTGTGAATGCTTTTGACATCCCTCAGATTCAGAATCAAGTTCGAATTCGAATTGAAGGATGGAAAAGAATTAGAATTCGTTTTGAAATCAAATGAAGTAGAGAAGAGAAGTAGATTCAGAATCAAGTTCGAATTGAAGGAGGGAAAGGAATTCGAATTCGATTTTGAAGGAGGAGGATGAAGGAAGGAGAGAAAGAGGATAAGAGGAGAGGAGAAGAGGAGAAGAAGAGAGGATAAGAACCCTAATTCTGGGGATGAAAAAAAAACGTTCCTTTTATATGTGCCACGTGTGCACTCACCAACGGTAGAAACAAAAAATTGACAGAAAGGACCAAATTGACTAACGGACATATAGTTATGGTACCAAACGAGAAAAATTTAGAGTTATGAGACCAAATTGAAAACAACAAATAAATTAGGGGACCAAAAGTTCAATTAAGCCTACTTTCTTCAAGTGTATATATGTAGTCTACAAATCATTTTCACCATCCATCAATTACATTTTTTTTTGTTTAAAACAATTACAAATAAACTTTTGTGAGACTTTTAAGATATTTGGTATGTAAGTCAATATTTTTAATATTGTGTGAATATATGATTACAATTTATTTATCAAGATTAAATCTAATGAAAATTTACGGCAAATATCAAATATAAATAAAATAAAACATTTTTAGAGTTTAATTTATACATAACAATGTAATTTATTTATTTTTCCTTAAAAAATGTAATTTATTTATTTTATTCTTAAAAGTTAACAACGAAACTCACAAACGCAAAATATTGATAACCGAGGAATCTCAAATTCGAATCTACACTCATGCAGTGTCCTTACAACTACCATGTGAATTGTACTTATGAGACAATAATATACTCGTAATTGATTTCACATGAATATCATCAAATAGAAACACTTAATATATTCCTAAAAAAAAACTTAATATATTATAATAATAAATATTACTTTCTTAAATATTAAACAAATATCTTAATAATAATAATAATAATATGTGAATTGATGTATGTGAAAAACAATTTTCACATATTATTATTGGTCTTTTTTTGGTGTTACGCGAGAATCAAACTCAAATTTTTTTAAACAATTAGTCATTTGGTAGAGAAACGTTAATAACTAATTTATTTTGATATCGACACGTTTTTTTTTGAGGTAGACACAATATTATTATTAATTTAAAAAAAGAAACCCTCTTTTAAACATCTTATAAAGGATGGGTTAAGAATATATTCGCTTAGCTTTTATTTAATTAAAAAAAAATTAAGGATGGGTTAAGATATATTTGGAGACTTAAAAAGGAAACTTAAAGTTAAGGTTTTCGAAAATGAATACCTAGAAATTAATACGCAATCTTCTTCTAAATGTAATAGCCTAAATCCAGATTAATACGATAAGAGGTTCCCTCGGACGTCCTCAAGAAGAATTAGTTTTGTTAAAGATGTCGATGATATTGAAGGCATGGAATTGGTATCAGAATAGCCTCTCATTTCATCCAGTGAGAACCCAAGTCGCCACCTCCGGCGTCCTTTGGGCTGTTGGAGACGTCACTGCTCAGTACATCACTCACTCTGCATCTGCATCTGCATCTGCATCTTCTAAAAAACGTCTTCAATTATCTCCCACTGTAAGTCTTTTTAACACTCACTACCCATTTCTATATTAATTAATATTACCCTCTTTCACTATCTATACTTGCAGGAAGCATCAGATGATCAATTTTTCATCGATTGGAGACGTGTTGCTGTTACTAGTATGTTTGGAATTGGTTTTGTTGGTCCAGTTGGTCACTTCTGGTATGTCTTTTCTCTTTTTCTTTTCTATATTCACTTTGTTACAACATCATATTGCATTCAATTTTTATGACCTGAAAATGACTTTACAAATAGGAGACATCCCTCGTTTTACAAGGGTTCAATTTGGCTCAACCTAGATTCTAAGATGGTATTAGAGCCTATACAAAATCTGTTGGGCCACCCGCCATCCGGTCACGCTCCAGATGTCCAATCTTGAGTGTGAGGGGATGATTCCTTCATCTTACAAGCCGGTTTTCTGGGATTGAGTTAAAACAAACCCAAATTCTAAGAGTAGCGGTGATTTCGTAAGATTTTGGGTGGGTTCTGCTTTGAGAGGGCTTTCATGTCATTCAGTTTACTAAGAAGCTTGGAGAATAGTTCTTCTAAATATTATAAACAAATTTATAATTTCCTGCTGCAAAAGGATTTGTATGATCACATTGAACAAACCAACCTTCATCTCTTGTAGGTATGAAGGCTTGGAAAAATTCATAAGTCACAAGCTTCAACTAATGCCGCAAACTGCACGATCTGTAGCTACAAAAGTTGCAATGGACGGCTTGATTTTCGGTCCGGTACATTTGTTTGTTTTCTTTACTTACATGGGATTGTCTGCTGGAAAGACTATTCCTCAGGTGAAGGAAGACTTGAAGAGGAATTATTTCCCAGCCTTGGTTTTAGAAGGTGGTGTGTGGCCAATTGTGCAGGTTTTTAATTTTCGGTATGTTCCTGTCAAGTACCAGCTTCTGTATGTGAACCTGTTCTGCTTGCTGGATAGTGCTTTCTTGTCTTGGTTGGAGCAACAGAAAGATGCAGCTTGGAAACAATGGTTTCAACCATTTCATTCTTCAAATGGAAAAGGTGGTCAATGATGATGAAGAGACTGGAAACAACGGTTTACACCATTTCATAATTTTTCCCGTGATGTTTTAAAAATTGTAATAGATAGATTCATAGGTTGACTGTTTGTTTTTGTTTAGCCCCCAAGATGTTCTTTAATTTTAATGATAATATCTGATTCCCGAAATGATTAAAAGACTAGAAACTTGTAAATACCATACACATGCACAGAATTTAGAACTTAGTAATTAAGTAATAGTGGAATTCTTTGTTTCAAGCTTCCTAGATAACTCTGTCTCTCCCTTCCTTGCTTGGTAGATTTCAAGCTCTGGTGCACTTTGTTCATAGGGGCTTCTTCTCCTTCATCTCCTTTGAGCTCCAAATTGGAGTCTTTCGGTTTGTTATATCTACCGTAAAGCTAATAATTGTGTCAATTAGGGTTGAGTAATTCAACTGGTTTGATTTAAGCGTTGAAGGAGTTAAATGATGAATAATTAAATCATGATGAAGGAGAAAATACGAACATAAGTAACAATAATATTTATCTATAAAATAAAAATTGTGTCAATTTTCTTGCCCACTTAGGTCATCTTAAAAGCTTTATATGGACTACTATGAAAACACTCCAACTTCCAATATCTACTAAAATTAGCAAAATTAATGGTGGAATTGCTTGCTCTCAAGGAATTTTTTAAAAATTCTTTGAGAACTTGTACTGTTGTATACAATGCCCTCGTTTCATGAATAAGGCGGGGTTTGTGTTAAATGGACTTGCATCTCACTCCAAAAAACTTTCTCAAAGGGTAAAGATGTCCAAACACATATATACATCCATACAACTTCAATAGTCTAAATCTGATAGCAACGATACCAAAACTTGAGCATCTTGGCAATGTTGCAAAAAGAGAGAGGTGTTTTGTGAAAGAAATTGACACGTAAAATACATTTATTATTTTTCTTGGTAAGGCATGTAATTGGAGCCTGAAAAGGTTGGAACAGTTGATACATTAATACCGCGTGCATTGCAGAGTTGAGTTGATGACACGCACCTGAAATGATTGGGGATCCCTTTTGTTTTAAAGGACCTTGACCGTGGTTGCAGAGCATGCATGGTTTCTTTGGCTCTTTTCACTATGCTGCCTTAACAAACGACCTATAATTTCAGGTTTGATCACATGTTCTTTCTCTTTTATTACTTGCTACTAGAAATTCATTATTCATTCTATTAAGAAATTTAGTTTATATTAGTAAAGTGGTGACTGACAAGTTGAAACCATAACCAGTAACTGTATCTCACAAGTCTAGAATCTCAACTTATTGAATTTAATAAGGAGATTTCGACCATTGTAAAAAAAAGGAGGTTTCGACCACTCTATCTTCTTTGGAATCTAGCTTATTATTAATGTTCGTAAATTTCATTAAATGAGTTATATTTATTTATGTGATTCACTATTTAGTTTCATTCGACAGTTTCAATCTCCTCAGTGCCGCAAATATGGACTCCAACGGCAAAGAAGAAAATACCTCAATTCGCATCAACAGATACACACTCCTCTGTGCTCTTCTCTCGTCAACCAACTCCATTCTCCTCGGCTACGGTCACTCACTATTTTCTTTCTTTATCATTTATTTTCATTCATTTTAATTTCTTCCATTTTTCTATTTTAGGACTTGAATCGAATTAAATTGCTACTATAATGATATAATGCATTGCAGATATTGGAGTTATGAGTGGAGCAAGCATGTTGATAAAAGAAAATCTAAAAATCTCACGAATTCAACAAGAAATACTAGTAGGCAGCCTCAACGTGTGTTCCTTAATCGGATCACTAGCCTCCGGCAAAACCTCCGACACAATCGGACGACGCTACACAATCGTCTTAGCAGCAGCCACATTCTTAATCGGAGCTATCTTCATGTCACTTGCACCTTCCTTCCTTTTCATCTTAACCGGTAGAATGATCGCCGGCATTGGCGTTGGTTATGCACTCATGATTTCACCTCTCTACACGGCAGAACTCTCCCCCACCACCACACGTGGTTTCCTCACTTCGCTTCCTGAAGTATTCATCACTCTGGGAATTCTCATTGGTTATGTAGTCAACTACGCTTTAACAGATCTTCCTATAAACCTAGGTTGGAGAATCATGCTTGCGATTTCGGCTCTACCTGCGATTTTAATCGCTTTTGGTGTTATTTTCATGCCTGAATCTCCTCATTGGCTTGTTTTCAAAGGAAGAGTTTCTGAAGCCAAACGTGTTCTTCTTTCACTTTCAACTACTCCAGAAGAAGCTGAACTAAGGCTTCAAGAAATAGTAACAAACGAGAATGATTCCGCCCATGGGCCTGGAATTTGGAATGGTCAAGGTGTTTGGAAAGAGCTTTTTTTAAGGCCCAGCAAGCCCATTAAGCGTATGTTGATTTCTGCTATTGGGATTAATTTCTTCATGCAAGCATCTGGAAACGATGCCGTTATATATTACTCACCGGAGGTTTTTAAAGCTGCTGGGATTCACGGTAAGAAAAAGCTATTCGGAGTTAATGTGATTATGGGCTTGTCAAAGAGCTTTTTTGTTTTTCTTTCGGCGATTTATTTGGATAAATTTGGGAGGCGGCCTCTTTTGTTGATTGGGTCGTTTGGTATGGCTGTGTCGTTGTTTGGGCTCAAAGATTCTAGAGGGTTCGGGGAAACCTGTTTGGGCTGTTGTGGTGTGCATTGTGGCTGTTTGCGCTGATGTTTCGTTCTTTTCTATTGGGCTTGGGCCTATTACTTGGGTTTATTCTTCGGAGATTTTTCCTATGAGGCTTAGAGCTCAAGGTTCGAGTATTGCGATTTCAGTGAATCGGTTGGTAAGTGGAGTGGTGTCTATGACGTTCTTGAGCATTTCGAAGAAGATAACTTTTGGGGGAATGTTCTTTGTATTGGCAGGAATTATGGCGGTGGCTATCGGTTTCTTTTATCTTTGTATGCCAGAGACCAAAGGCAAGACATTAGAAGAGATGGAAACTCTCTTTGTTGAGGATGATGATGATAGTAATAACAATAATAATGAGAAACAGAGTAGTCACGATAAGGGTGTGGAAAAAGGAGTTGTTTAGGGGAAGAAAATGTGTTGGTAAATTCGTGTAGTTAATCAATCTATGTCAGTAACTAGCGATTGCATATTTGAATTTAGTTAATTTATAGCTAAACCAATTGTAATTGTAGATTGAAGCATTTACGAAATTGTTCTTGAAACTACCAATGTTATGAGAAGAAGGTGGCATAAGCAATTGAACCATCATAAAAAAAATTATAGGTCTCATCGCAGTTCGTCCTCATATGACTCATGCTTCGGTGCTTGTAGATCTACATCGAATTTTTTTTGGTTAAGTAATCTTTTGGTTGAATCATGGTCTTGTTTCTTGGAAGTTAAGAAATAGATTGATGAATTGTCTTGAGTTAACTAAGAATATGTGATTCATTATTTCTCATATCTTTAGAGAAGACAATCGTTGTGCAGACAAGATTGCTTCGGTTGGGCTCCAAAATATATGATTTGTTTGGTGGGACTCTTTCCCTTTTTGTGTTTCAAACTTATTTAATTGCGATAGGTTAAGGCTTCCTGGTTATCGTTTATGCTAATGCATTTCAAGGGTTCAATCTTTTGTTTGATTTGCATGCCATTACTGTCTAATGGGACCATGTTCCGAGCTACTAGTCTGCTCATGTACTTGGAGAAGGGTGCATAACAAGTAACAATTGTTGAGGAAACCACTAAAGTTGTTGTCATTCTGAAGGCATAAAAGGGGAAATGGAGACTACAAAAAGCTAGGTTACTCATTCCTCAAATAAAACACCTAGGCTTTGTTCACGACACATAGCGTTGAGTATGGCTCATAGACACAAGATGGACAATGGGTTAGGGTGCTTTCAGGGGTCTTGCTGCAATTTGGATTGTAGTATTATATATATATGCCTTGTAACATTGTAAACCATTATTCATTCAAGTGATATCCATAAATACAACTGCTTTGTAGTCGCGGAGGTATGCACACTTGATCGAAATGCATAAACAAAGACCGTGTTTATTGCCTTGCGATTTATGTTTCTTTTATTCTCTTACTACAACAATTGTTGTAGTAACACATGGTCTCAAAATATTACGCTTTGGAACAACGGTTAAGCAGATCACTTAGCTCAATATGATAAAGAAATGTTACTCTGACTATGAAGGAGTGAAAAAAAATAGGAGTGAGGTTTAGCATGGGAAAGGCAAAGAGTTTCCCACCATGAAAAAATTAATTTTTACCATTTGATCAAGTAAAGAACATAGTTATATTATAGACTCTCAACGCCAAATTTTTTTCACATACTGTCTTCCACCATTATTCTCTCTTCTTCATGCTTCACTCACCAACTGTCTCAACTCTCTTTCTTCCTCTCCTTCTCGTGAGACAAAAAATATGGTTCTTTACTGAAAAGCTCCATCAAGCTATCAAAGACAAAAAGCCAAGAATTGCTTCTCTTCAAAACAAACCAAGAATCTCCTTCCTGTTTAAACATATCAGAGCTGATCCACAACCTCTTGTGCTTGCTTATCACCATCTTTCAAATTTCAATTGATAAAAAATTCACAGATCCAGAGAAATCAAATAACGAAACTAATATAAGGACACAAAATCGCAAGAACGGATCGTAAAATAAAGAGAAAAAAACCTTAGATTAGATTTGGGGGAAGCACATGCCCCATTAACAAAGCTTGTAACTTTTATTAAATTCTAATTGAAATTTTTTCTATGATGTTATGTTTTAATTTTTATTTGTTTAATTTTTTGTGACTGTAGAGAGAAACACATGCCCGTGGATTTTTTTTTGTTTAATTTATTTAGGTTCATGATAAGTAGTAGTTTATGATGTTTTTAACATTTAAATTCAATAAAATTTAGTTAGTTTTGGTCTTTGTTTAGAACTATTTTACTACAAATACTTTGGTTTTTATTTTCAGGACGAGTAACGAAGAAATGAAACCATTTGGCTGATGTAGGAGTAGAGAAATTGAAGAAAAACAAGAAAAATGAATAGCTGGAAAAACACACGGTCCATGCTAACCCATGTGCAGTATTTTGATCATAACTTAAGTTGTAGATGTCCAAATGGAGTCAAATCAAAAGCAAATGAAAGATAACATCCAATCTATCTTATTTAAGATATATTTTCAAATCTAATCTGAAATTCCTGGCAACCTGACTGACAGATGCTGTGCACAATGTTGGCACAACTGTCCGAGCACCTGTCTTCTCAGAACTACAATTAAAATAACACAGCGTAACACAGCACAAATTAAAAGGAACACAGCGGAAATATAAAGTACACAGTGAGTTTGTTAACCCAGTTCGGAGCAACTCTCCTACTCTGGGGGATACCAATCCAGGAATGAATCCACTATTATAGTTCTAGTGAAAAGACCAACGCAGACACACTACTTGACTTTGCACCCAGACCCTACCAGTGGCAACTCTATCTAGGAACTCCTAGATATGAGACCCCGTCTCAATTCCTACCAACAGCACAATCAGTATTGTTATCAACTACGCAAAACACACCAAGAGAAACACTCTAATAACACATACTCACTCCGTACTTAAAAGCTTAGGAGCAGCTTACAATTACAACTCAAACAAACTCAGTCCTTAGCTTGAATCATGGAGATACAAGCAAGGCTCACAATTAACAAAAGAAACCCTAAAAACCTTAAACACACGCTTTGGTAACACACACGGTTTTTAGTTACCCTACTAGGGTTTGTCTTCACAAATATATAGTACTGAGATAGCACGGGTTTGGGCTTCAAAATAGAGCGTGGACATTGTCCGGTCCAGCTGAAAAGATCTTCTAGAAATAATAAAAAACTTCCAAATATATAATGATATCTTGTGGACAAATAGCAAAACAAATAGAACTCCAAGCAAATCTTCAATCAGATACACGCGCCTTGATCAGCAAGCTAGAGAAAAATAAACTTCAGGCAAATCTTTGGAAGATTGCGTACAAAAATAAAACGCTAGCTGGCGCGAAAAACACAAGTCACATAATGCCATTCCATATGCTACAACATCTGTCCCAGCATCTGGCTAGTAGATGTTTTTGCAAAATGTAGCCAATCTACAAAAACCCAACAATCTCCCCCTTTGGCAAAATTTTGGCTAAAACACTCTAGAGCCAGTTCCTTGGGAGATACACAGATAAGTTTCTTTCACGTCAACATAGGCACACAACAAGGAAAGAAAATATCAAAGCATATAATGAGATTACTTCCAAGGGAGAAATATAGGCAAAGATAACTTGCAAGTAGTATCAGAGGCATGCACCAGATAACACAAACATCTAGCCTCATAGGAACAACTAGAGAGAAATAAACTCTCATATAGTGGATTCACAAAGAGAAGGGAAAAAATAAATTTCCACACACCAAAAAAAACTTAACAACTCCCCCTCAAAACATGTACCAGTACTCAGCTCCCTCTCAAGACATATACGGCACTCCCCCTCAACACATGTAACCATACATAATCATGCACACAACCAGCCAAGATAATATGAGCTACAAGCTACACACATGCACATGCACATTGCATCTACTCCCCCTTTTTAGCCATAAATTCTGACAAATAACAGATAGTGCATACTCATAGAAAGTGCATAGAAACCATAGAGAGTGCATATTACAGACCAGAAGCACACAAGGTGCATAAGAAATTCAGGGCATAGCCCAGTCACCAACAAAAGCAAAAGAAGTACAACAAAAGAGTTCAGAACAAATCAACAAAATCAGAAATCATCAGAATCATCAGAGTCATTCTCAGTGTCTCCAGCAGAAGCAGCAGTCATATTTCCTCCTTCTTCTTCATCCTGCTCACCCTCAGCTTCAGCTTCAGCCTTCAAAGCTGCAATGATCCTGTCAATCTTCACCTTCCTAGCTCCAAGAGCCACACTAGTCTCAGTAAGATCAGCAATCATTTGCTTTCTGGAGAGCACACCAGATGTCCGGACAGAAGTACCAGCTACATCAGCATCATGTGTCTCAGACAGCAAACTGCAATCCAAAGCCATAGGACCAGGCCTCTTGCAGGGCTCATCACTACTGATCAAAATATCAGGGTGTTGCTGAAGAATAATTCCACACAGGAAGGTAGGAAAAGCAATTGGAAACTTAATAGCAAAAGATTTAGCATGCTCCAAAACTTGATAATAGATGTAGGCTCCATAATGAAAGGGTGACTTGGTGCCCACAGCATAAATGAACTTGGCCAAACCAGAAGCAACAGAATTTGAGTGAGTGGTTGGAGTCCAATTTTGAGCACAGATCCTATTCAAAACAGCATACATGGGAGAGAGTTGAGCAGAAGACAAATGCTTAGGCCAATGCTTAATCTTGTTATCAGTGATTGCCTTGCAGATGGTGTCCTCAGTGACCTCCAGCTCAGGAGTCTCCTCAACAGATCTCTCAAGGTATGTGTTGACCACCGTAGGGGAGAAGTTGACACACTTACCTCGAACAAAAACCTTCCTATACTCAGGATTTCTTGTGTCATCACACTCATCAGAAACATTCACCAGAAATGCCCTGACCAGCTTATCATAACATGGACCCAGATTTCTCACAGTCTTCATCAGTCCAGCATATTCCAACACTTCAACCAGCTTTTTACACTTGAAAACTTCTTCCTTAAGATTTCTTTCAAGACCAAGTCTTCTGTGGTATATAAACTTCCACCTAGAAGACCCATTTTCCAAATGAAAAGAAACATTATCAAGAGGGGCTGGAGGGATAGTTAGAGGTATCTTCATACCCTTCATTGTTTTTCTGGAAGCCCCACCAGATGTGGCAGCTTCAAGCTCAGCAACCTCAAACTCAGAGTCACTAGAGGGAGGGTCTTTTCTTTTGAGGCTCTTCTTCTTGTGATCACTTTGAGCCACCTTCTTGCTCCCAACCTTGGGAGGACCATACATAAGCCTCTTCCCAGCATTAACAGTTTTCTTCTTACTTTCTTTTTGTCCTTCACTAACAATAGCAGCAGTTTTGTCAGATTTGCTCCTAGTCCTGCGAGCAACACCCATAGCACCAGTCTTATCCTGAGGTCTTTCTTCAGGCACAGCTTCCTCAACAGCAACAGTGTCAGCATGGTCTAAAATAACAGCCTCAGCATTATCTACAACATCCTGAGTCTCAGTACCTTCATCTTCAGACTCTGAGGACTCATTCTCAGGGACACTCACAGAACCAGAGATGTTTGGAACCACCACATCAGGCTCCTCATGAGCTTGTGACAAAGATGCTTGAGCATCTGTCACAGCATCCTTTGTTGTGGCAGGGGGAATAGCAGGTGTCTCAGAAACATCCGGATTAACAACATTCTTTTCAACAGAAATAGCGGTAACATCTTGCGCAGTAGGGGAATTTGAAGAATCATCAACTAATTTGTCAGATACCTTAGGGTTATCAGGACCTAGGGTTTCAGATGTAGCTACAGTACTTTCAACAGCAATATTCTCAGATTCGTTGACAGAAGGTTCAGCATTTGGTTCAACAACAGTTGATATAAATGGATTGTCCTTAAGGTACAAATCATCCAAGCTAAGCCCTACTCGTTGAACAGCGGGAGTGGTAGAAGTCTTACCTTTCGATTTTGACCTCGTGTTCACAGCAGTAGAGGAGGTAGCTTTGCTAGATTTGGCAGAAGTCTTCCTTCGTGATGCAGACGACCTAGTTCGTCGCTTCTTTGTAGGAGAGCTGAGAATAGTAGTGAGAGGTTGCGCATCGGTGATGACCGCTTCAGGAGCTTGATCTTGCATAGTTTGATGAGAAGTAGAATCAGCCATGGTGATGATTTTGTGTTTGAAGGTATGAAGAGAGGGCGATTTTTGAATGATGATGCGCGCGGTAAGAGAGGAGATGAGAGGTTTTG
This sequence comes from Medicago ruthenica, assembly GCA_018208015.1. Taxonomy (NCBI): domain Eukaryota; kingdom Viridiplantae; phylum Streptophyta; class Magnoliopsida; order Fabales; family Fabaceae; genus Medicago; species Medicago ruthenica. The sequence continues at coordinate 96,138,942 of CM031374.1, forward strand.
AGAAGTTAAGACACAGACAACAATGATAGTAGCGTGTGAGAGTTTTGAAAAAGGAAAGTTGGAAATAACCTCCTTGAATGACATGCACCAAGCGGTTGAGGAGGGAGAAAATACTAGCTGCACGCCCCTCAGAAATTAATTGCTACAATTCCTCAAATAAACATATCCCTAACTTCCGTCTTAATTTTTCAAATTGATTAGCATCAAGAGCTTTGGTAAAAATATCTGCTAATTGCTCTTCAGTTGCAACATGTTCAAGTGTAACAATTTTTTCTTCAACCAGATCCCTAATAAAATGATGTCTAATGTCAATGTGCTTAGTCCTGCTATGTTGTATAGGATTTTTGGAGATATTAATTGCACTCAGATTGTCACAATATAATGTCATAGCATCTGTCTTGACATTGTATTCACTCAGCATCTGTCTCATCCACAACAATTGAGAACAACTACTACCAGCTGCTATGTACTCAGCTTCAGCTGTAGACAAAGAAACGCAATTTTGCTTCTTACTGAACCAGGATATAAGGTTGTTGCCTAGAAAGAAACATCCACCAGAGGTACTCTTTCTATCATCTGCACTTCCAGCCCAGTCAGCATCACAATATCCAAACAACACAGTGCTTTCCCCATGAGAATACAGCATACCATAGTCACTGGTACCATTCACATACTTCAAAATTCTCTTTACTTGAGTCAGATGGCTTATTTTTGGTTCAGCTTGGTACCTGAGACACACTCCAACTGCAAATGTGATATCTGGCCTACTTGCTGTAAGATATAGAAGACTTCCTATCATACTCCTATACATGCTTTGGTCAACATCCACACCTTTCTCATCCTTTGATAATTTTACATGTGTGGGAGCAGGAGTTCTTTTATGAGCAGCATTTTCCATCCCAAATTTCTTGACTATATTTTTAGCATACTTACTTTGAGAGATAAATATAGTATCTTCCATCTGTTTCACTTGAAGACCAAGAAAGAACTTTAGCTCACCTACAAGACTCATTTCAAATTCAGATTGCATTTGCTGAACAAAATGCTCTATCATCTGGTCAGACATTCCTCCAAAGACTATGTCATCCACATATATTTGAGCAATCATCAGCTGTCCATTTTCATCTTTCACAAACAAGGTCTTGTCATTTCCTCCCTTCCTATAGCCATGGTTGATTAGAAACTCAGCAAGTCTCTCATACCAAGCTCTAGGGGCTTGCTTCAGGCCATATAGAGCTTTCTTCAATTTGTAAACATGGTTTGGAAAACTTGGATCAATGAAGCCTTTAGGCTGTTCCACATAGACCTCTTCATTTAAGTACCCATTGAGAAATGCACTCTTGACATCCATCTGATACAGCTTGAATTTTAATATGCATGCAATCCCAAGTAACAATCTAATAGATTCCAACCTAGCTACAGGAGCAAAAGTCTCATCAAAGTCTACACCTTCAATTTGAGAATAACCTTGTGCAACCAGTCTGGCTTTGTTTCTAGTGATAGTACCATTTTCATCACACTTGTTTTTATAAACCCACTTGGTACCTATGACATTCACATTATCTGGTCTAGGAACTAAGTCCCACACATTACTTCTTTTGAACTGAGTTAATTCTTCTTGCATGGCATTTATCCAGAACTCATCAGTTAGAGCTTCCTTAACATTCTTTGGTTCAAGTTTAGATATAAAGCAAGAATTTGATACCTCATCATAGTTCCTTCTAGTTGTGATCCCTTGGTTAGGATCGCCAATGACTTGATCTATAGGATGGTTTTTCTGAACTCTGATAGATGGTCCTTTGTTGGGAACAGTCTTCTCTGGGCCAGTTACTTCAGAATCTTGCTTACTACTTGCTTCATCTTCTTTCTTCTCTTCCTGTAGGTCAGATGCTGAGGCAAATGTAGCATCATCTGGCACAGCATTATTACCTTCATCATCTACAACAACATTTATAGATTCCATCACTGTCTTGGTTCTGGAGTTGTATACTCTATAGGCTCTGCTGTTTGTTGAATAGCCTAGAAAAATTCCCTCTTCACTTTTAGCATCCATCTTTCTTCTTGGTTCCCTGTCAGCTAAAATATAGCACTTACTACCAAACACATGAAAGTGCTTCACTGTTGGCTTCCTGTCCTTCCATAGCTCGTAGAAGGTTGTAGATGTACCTTTTCTCAAAGTCACTCTGTTATGAATATAGCAGGCTGTGTTCATGGCTTCAGCCCAAAAGAAAAATGGCAGCTTCTTTGCATGTAGCATAACCCTGGCAGATTCTTGCAAAGTCCTGTTCTTTCTCTCAACTATCCCATTTTGTTGGGGAGTAATGGGTGCAGAGAACTCATGAAATATTCCTTCAGAAATGCAGAAATCAGAGAACTTACCATTCTCAAACTCTTTCCCATGGTCACTTCTGATTCTAACAATTCCACAATCCTTTTCTCTCTGAAGTTGTAAGCAAAGATCCTTGAATTTTTCAAAAGTGTCTGATTTCTCCTTAATGAAATTTATCCAAGTATATCTGGAAAAATCATCAACAACAACAAATGCATACTTCTTACCACCTAAGCTTTCGACTTGCATAGGTCCCATTAAGTCCATGTGCAATAGCTCAAGAACTCTGGAGGTGGACAGATGTTGCAGCTTCTGGTGAGGCATCTTGGTCTGTTTTCCTATCTGGCATTCTCCACATATACTTCCTTCCTGAATTTGAAGTTTGGGTAGACCTCTGATGGCTCCTTTAGCAATAGCTTTCTTCATGCTTCTGAGATTCAGATGTCCAAGCTTTTGGTGCCATAGCTTAACTTCATCTTCTTTGGTTATTAGACAAGTAGATAACTTTGCTTTATCTTGAGAGACCCACAAGTAGCAATTGTCCTTTGATCTAACACCTTTCATCAGGATGTCCCCTTCACTGTTGGCAACTAAGCATTCACTCTTTGTAAAGTTGACCTTCATTCCTTGATCGCACAATTGACTAATACCAATTAAGTTAGCAGTTAATCCTTTCACAAGAAGCACCTTATCAAGTTTGGGTAGGCCCTCTTCCACAAGATTTCCTACACCCTTTATTTCAACTTTGGCTCCATCCCCAAAAGTCACAAAACTCGTAGCATAAGGCTTAACATCAGTTAAGTAATTTTTATCACCAGTCATATGTCTGGAGCATCCACTGTCAAAGTACCAATCATTTCTGGATGACACTCTCAGAGATGTATGAGCAATTTGAGCAAACTCATCAGCTTCTGGTTCTATTTTTCTAGGATCCACAGTGTTGCTTGTGAAATTATCAGTTTTTTGCTTCCACTGCTTCTTGGTGATCTTTACTGTGGGATCAGGTCTTGGTGAATAGGTCCTGTCTGGGTAACCATATAATTTGAAGCAGAAAGGTCTGATATGTCCTTTTCTTCCACAGTAATGACATACCCAACCATAATACCTTCCTTTTGATCTAGGCCTATATCCAGATGCCTGCTGTCTCACCTGATGCTGGGGCATCTGTCTTGTCATAGTATGATCACAAGTACTAACAGATGGCACAAACTGTCTCACTGGTAGTTGTTTCTGCTGAGGCAAGGATCTGTAGTCAAACCCAATACCTTTAGAATCTCCAGGTTTCTGTCCTATTTCCAGAATTTCGTCTAAAACATCAGTACCTTTGTTCATCATCCGCAGTTGCTTGTTCATATTGTCAATCTTGGAAGTAAGTAAGATAACCTCATCATTGAGATCTGAGTTTATCTTCAGAAGCTTGTCTTTATCAGCTTGCAAGAGAGCAATGATCCTCTTTTGTTTTTCTAAAGTTCTACAAACTTCCTCACTTTTGAGACATAGCTCCTTGTAAGAATCAGCCAATTCATCATATGTTACCTCTTCATCACTAGATTCATTGTCAGATGTGCACACTCCAGTCAAGGCATTCACATGTTTTGCAGTTTTAGGTTCTTCTTCTGATTCATCCTCATCAGACCAAGCCACAGTCATCACCTTCTTTTGTTTCTTCAGATACGTTGCACACTCAGTTCTGATGTGACCAAATCCTTCGCATTCATGGCATTGCACCCCTTTGCTTTGATTGATTTTGTCATCAGTTCTAGGTTTCCTCTGATTGTTGACATTTTTATAGATGCTGCGACTGTTGTCCGGAGCATTTGTCCTAGGGCGTCTGTCCATTCTCTTCACAACTTTATTAAATTGTTTGCCCAACAACACAATAGCTTCAGAGATGCTCTCATCAGTATCTAAATTACTCTCCACATCATCTTCATCAGTGTTGGAGATGAAAGCAATGTTCTTGTCTTTCTTTTCAGATCTTTCATTAGCCTTCAATTCAAAAGTTTGAAGAGATCCAATCAACTCATCAACTTTCATATTTCCAATATCTTGGGCCTCCTCAATAGCACATACTTTCATATCAAATTTCTTAGGCAAGGACCTGAGGATTTTGCTTACCAGTTTTTCATCAGACATCTTTTCCCCCAAGGATTCAAATATGTTAGCATATTCTAGCACATTCATGTGAAAATCATGAACACTTTCTCCTTCCTTCATTCTCAAATTCTCAAACTGTGTTGTTAGCAGTTGTAGCCTTGACTTCTTGACCTTTTGAGTGCCTTCATGAGCTGTTCTTAGGATATCCCAAGCTTCCTTAGCAATAGTACATTGTTTAATCAACCTGAACATGTTCTTGTCTACACCATTAAACAAAGCATTCAGGGCTTTAGAGTTTCCAATAGCTGCAGTGTCTTCTGCTGTAGACCACTCCTCTTCTGGTTTTAACTCATCAGTATCAACATTATTCGCATCTTTTATTTTAGGAGGGACCCATGCCTTGATCACAGCCTTCCAAGCTCTGCTGTCTAGAGATTTCAAGAATGATGTCATGCGTGATTTCCAAATGTCATAGTTCGACCCATCCAGCAGGGGTGGTCTGTTCACCAGTCCTCCTTCTTTATCCATTAAGCCAGAAAATTCTTTCCCTGGAGCTCACCCACACAGAACAGGGTGCCTGCTCTGATGCCAATTGAAATTCCTGGCAACCTGACTGACAGATGCTGTGCACAATGTTGGCACAACTGTCCGAGCACCTGTCTACTCAGAACTACAATTAAAATAACACAGCGTAACACAGCACAAATTAAAAGGAACACAGCGGAAATATAAAGTACACAGTGAGTTTGTTAACCCAGTTCGGAGCAACTCTCCTACTCTGGGGGATACCAATCCAGGAATGAATCCACTATTATAGTTCTAGTGAAAAGACCAACGCAGACACACTACTTGACTTTGCACCCAGACCCTACCAGTGGCAACTCTATCTAGGAACTCCTAGATATGAGACCCCGTCTCAATTCCTACCAACAGCACAATCAGTATTGTTATCAACTACGCAAAACACACCAAGAGAAACACTCTAATAACACATACTCACTCCGTACTTAAAAGCTTAGGAGCAGCTTACAATTACAACTCAAACAAACTCAGTCCTTAGCTTGAATCATGGAGATACAAGCAAGGCTCACAATTAACAAAAGAAACCCTAAAAACCTTAAACACACGCTTTGGTAACACACACGGTTTTTAGTTACCCTACTAGGGTTTGTCTTCACAAATATATAGTACTGAGATAGCACGGGTTTGGGCTTCAAAATAGAGCGTGGACATTGTCCGGTCCAGCTGAAAAGATCTTCTAGAAATAATAAAAAACTTCCAAATATATAATGATATCTTGTGGACAAATAGCAAAACAAATAGAACTCCAAGCAAATCTTCAATCAGATACACGCGCCTTGATCAGCAAGCTAGAGAAAAATAAACTTCAGGCAAATCTTTGGAAGATTGCGTACAAAAATAAAACGCTAGCTGGCGCGAAAAACACAAGTCACATAATGCCATTCCATATGCTACAGCATCTGTCCCAGCATCTGGCTAGTAGATGTTTTTGCAAAATGTAGCCAATCTACAAAAACCCAACATAATCTCATCGTTTGCAAACTCAGTAACAAGTATTAATCGAAGGACCGAAAGGTGAAGTTTGATATTGGAACAAATGAGATTAGACAAGACTACACAAAACATGATGGGAACACCCCAAATGAATAGTTTTGTGAAGCCTTGAGACAATAAGGTTCGCACTTAAAGGGTCTTAATAATAATCAACCATGAGAATATGTTTGGTTGTTATTGAGATACATTTATGTATTCTGAAAGGAAACATGAAATACCTAAGAGAATCTTGTCTTTAGAAAATAATTTAACATAAGATAGAGAAATAGATTTGGAATGTTTATTATTTATCATTACGATATATAAACTCCTTGTGGATCGATAATCTTTTACTACTCGATAGAACCATATACTTGTGGATTCGTATCAATTCATCATTTTAATTGTGAAATTTTGCCATTAAAATTTTAGGAATGATTTTTGAAAAATCTATTTTTTTGTCACTAACAAGGGTTTGAAGGAGAGGAAGAAGGAGAGGAAGAAGGAGAGAAAAATATTTGGTGTTGAATGTCTATGATAAAACTATGTTCTCTATTTTATCTAATGGTCAATATTTACTTTTCCATGGTGGGAAACTCTTTCCCTTTCCCATGCTAAATGCCACAAGAAATATGTGGGGTCATTTTCCGTGACCCTAATGCCAGAGGATGGGGTTCAGTTAAAAGGGAAAAAAAGAAATAATGAAAAAAAAAAAACCAGTCCCAGCAAGAACTTCTCTATTTATAAATTATGACTCAAAGAACGTGTAACATGAAGGAAAACATTAGAAGAAACAAATCCACAAAAGAACACACCACAACTATAGAAATAGAATTTTGTCAAATAAAAAAACATTAAAATAGATTTCAGTAAGTTGTAAAGTTGGAAATGAACATTTACTGAACTTGCATTGGAAATTAGGGATGTTTGTGTTGCAATTAAGTTCGGGTTTTGAGCAAAAAATTATCTGATTCAAAGATTAAATCTACTTCGGATGACTCTTTTAGAAACTTCGATCCAAATCAATTAAATACTACTCCGTCCCAAAATATAAGCAAAAATGAGTCAACATAAGTTGATGTATTTGGTACAAATTTTGAACCAAATACATTAACTTTTGTTGACCAATTTTTGCTTATATTTTGGGACGGAGGGAGTATGTAGTTTTTATCATTTTCGGCTATCTAAATTACAATGTATAATTTTTTTGCTACAATTCTAAACAAGTTTGATGCAAAATATAACACATGTTATATTAAAAATTAAAAAGAATAACTGACGATCCTTGATTATTTTTTGAATTATATGAAATAAAAAAATATAGATCAATTTAAATTAATAACTAACTATTCATACTAAAATTATTTAAAAAATAATTAAGTAGTAAAACTTGTTCCAATTTTGTCTAATTTTAAAAATGAAATATGGTTTTTTTTTTTCGATGTTAAAACCGCATCTGAGTGTGAAGCTACCGCTCTACAACAAGCCCTCTAAATTGCTCTTGACTTTGGCTTCAATCGGGTAGTTTTTGAAACTGATTGTCAGATAGTTGTAAATGTTGTCCTTCATAGTAGCTCCTATGTGAATGAACTAGGAAGCTTACTCTCTAATTATTGGACTTTGTTTTTATCTAATACTAGTGTGCTCTAGGTTATATTAGGAGACAAGTTAATAGAGTCGCTCTTAACCTTGCTAGAGCGTCTATATTACACGCTAGTCCGAGTACTTTTTATCATCCTCCATATTGTATTCATTCTATTATTTTGATTAAAATGAAATGAGTTATCATTCAAAAAAAAATGAAATCTGAAATTAGATCTGATTCAAACAATTTTTGCAAAATGGCATCCAATAGTCTTTTGTGCTGTGCGGTTTTTGACGCGCTTGGCCAATTTATCCTTTTATTTTGAATCATTTTAGGTGAATCTAACTAAGGACAATCAAGATGTTCCATTTTATCCCTCGAGAAACATTGCTACCTAATATGTTTTTCTACTATTGTACATGAAGGAATCGTGGTCCACTTACCATCCCCATGGGCCATGAGCAATGGATTTGGTTGGTCCCTAATGAACCAGCACACAAAGAAGTTTTTTCTCTTGAATTTCAAAGAAAAATGACGAAAAAAATGTTTGGAATTTTGTATGTGTGGGTGAAAAATTATGATTTTATTCAAGGAACTCTCCATAAATATCCGATTACACTCGAATTTATTTAAAATTTAATCATAACATTAAACGTGCATTTGTTTAAATAACTACCCGACTATACCATTTGTAATGAAGTCTTAGAGTTCAGGTTTTTTCTAGATTACCCTTGAATAATTGTGGATATTTACGTAACAATTAGTCAAATGATTAAATTTATAAATTTAGTTTGTGGATACCACTTGTAAATTTACTAATACAACCAATCTTCATTGATAACTCATATCTCACTTTTTTTATATAAGTAGGAATGGAATTTGGTACTTCGAGAGTTACACTCACACACAATGTGCGTAAACCACTTGCGCTAGATGCCTGGATCCGGTAGTAGCGCCCATACTTACTTCGACAGTGTCTGCATGCTAAACCGATTCCTTGCTGCTTCTAATTCAAATTATTTCAATCACATGATACGCAACTGTGTGATGAAGTATCAAAGTCTACAATTTTGTAATTCATGTTGTCAATTTGTTCTAATGCACTTGTCTTGTTCTCCAAGACTAGTATATGTTTGATGCAAACTTGACGTTAAGGATTCAAAATACATACCTAATCACTTGACAAAATATACTACATGTGGTTTGTGCCAATCTCAGTGGTACGTGTGAAATTTGAAGCATTATACAAAATTACAACGTGTTGTGTATGTCTAGCCAATATAAAAGACAAGCTCATAAAATTATGTAAGAAGAGAGATAAAAAGAGAATACTACTTCAGAAATTAGGACCATACGTCACGTTCCAAATGTCAAACACTAACATCTTCCCTTTGCTTTCATTGACAATATAATAAGGTAACAAAATTTGGGTTCAGAGAACCTTTTTATATAATGATAGGCAGAGCAAATCAGAGTAAGAAATCCATGTAATTGTGATATTTTCTTCTTGTCATTCTTGAATTCATGTGAATTTTGAAAAGTGGAATGTAACTATCCCGTAATGTCTGTTACCCCCTTGGTAGGGCATTTGAAATAAAAGGGTAAGGGCCACTCTCATCCATGTGTCCTTGTCTATTTGGAAGCTTCCACAACTTTGAGATGCTTTTCAGAAAAAGACCTTGACTTCACGATTCTAAGCTCTTTTTTTAAAGGAAATTAAAGGGTAATTGTTAGATTAGCCAACCAATTCAAAAAATTTAATAAACAGTAAACGCAGACAAGAAACAAATGATGTTTGGTAATAAAGTTCAGTCAATTATACATATATCTTCCAACTACATAGTGGCCATAATTTCTCTCTTTATATCATCAATCAATGAAAGATTTTGAATTTACAGTCTACAATCTGTTTTTAAATCACTTAGCTCGATGGATCATCTCCGCTTAACTATGAGACATAAGTAACATTAATGTAGACAAACTCATTGCCATAGGAAAAGTATGTTTACGAAGCACATACACTCTTCGTATTAAGTGTATCTTGGTGTCGGACATGCACCGGTATCTAACACCGACACGACACTGACACATACGATTACATTGAATTATGTCATTTATCAAATTATTATCAGTGTTGGTGTGTCGGTGTCCGTGTACGTGTTTCATAGGTTGTAGACTATCTCGGATATTGATATTATATTAAACAACTCAAATTAAACAATAACAAAATCAGATTCAATCGATTTTAATTGTTAATTTGAGATCAGACGGTTAAAATTTAAAATGCATGACAAATTTTACCAAATTCAAATCATCTAATAAAAGGGGTTATTACGTACCCTTAATTTTATTTTTGGGGAAGTGAAGAATAGTACTTTGAAAAAACCTCTAATGTTGTCTTGTAACAACCGGACTAGTTGAGGAAGACACGAGCATGTTGCCAAAGTTGATTAATAAAATCCATTTAGATAGGAACAGGGAAAAGGTGACAATAATACCTTTGTCCTCCACCTCCAATATCTCACATTTCGAAAATCAAATTTCCCCAAACCTCTCTCTTCCTCTCAAACATGCACTATCAAACTTTTGTAGCTTTCTAAATTCAGAGAACTGATAAAAATATTGGGAGCCCCCACTATCTTCTTACATCCAATAAAATATAATAAGAATTAAGAAGGGTCAAAATCAACTAAGAAATATAATGCATTATGTCATATTATTTTTCTACAGCACATATATATGTTACTATTGAAATCCATTTTCTTGATTTAAGGTTTAATGTAATAGTAGCAGAAATTTAAATATGCTGCAATATGAAAGGGAAATTTCCTAGCGCTTCTAGTCACGAGTCACTATTCAATAATGTTCGTTATTGTTTATTAAGGATGCTCAGTTCTCTCAGTTGAATGCTATAAATATAGGAACTAGGTAGTATAATAGTTAATGCTCTAAGCAAAACCGTTCCATTTTTAAGCATATTCTGAAGGTTGTTGAGCTTGCAAAGATAATTTTGAAATTCTGTCCTACTAGCTTGTAGAGTACCTGCAGACACTATCTCATGAAAATAAATAATTCTTGTTTAATTTAATAAATTAATAATCAAACAAATAAAACCATTAGGTCGGCTTGCCATTAAGAAATTAGCTTGCAAGTTTGTTACACTATCAGTCTGTCAGTATGTAGCTAGGTGAGGATAATCAACTGAAATTTAACCGACAAAATAGTTGACAAGCTTCTTGATTAAGTTGAGTTTAGGATTTGCATTAATTGAGGAAGACGGAAAAAGTGAAGAAAATAAACAAACAAGTGTAGCCTGTTTGATTCAATTTTTGGAGGAGGTAGAATTTGATCTCTCCGGTGAGGAACCGATTGAGGAAACGGTGGCGAAAAGTGTTCCGGTACAGTGGCGACGAGTCTTCGCGATGGAACGAAAGGTGCCTGCAGACACGTTAGCACTCCGACGATCAAGCCGGTAATGGAACTAAGAAAGAGTACGTGAAAAGTGTGTGAAGTGAATCGTACCTTGGAGGTGAAGCTACTTCACCCTTATATAGACGCTCGCGAGAATAATTGCCCCTGGAATATGCAGCGTGTGATTAGGGGACACGTGTACAGTATCAGATGCACGGAGACGCACTATGGTGCGGCGGTGTGCACAGTCGTTAGTATGCGCCTTCAAGCGACGCGCCTTGGAGTGGTGGACGTTTTGGTCCACGCGTCGCTACCTGGTTAGCCTTCTGGCCGGTCCAGAACAGTTGCCCCCAAGTTGTTGATGTCTTTATGACACAATGACTTAACCATGTGTGGCGCTCTACCTGGCGTCTTCGAGCATTGGGCGCTCTTGAAGTCTTTGAGGAGGTTCTGTTGTTGTCCTTCGCTAGTGGAGATGGCACCCTGGATAGGTGAGTGGGGGTAGTTGCATTAACTGCCCTGAACTGAGACGTTTACGATGTGACGACTCTCCAGTTCTTATTTTCCACGTGTCGATGTCGTGGTTTTCACGCGCGACGGGTGAAGTGCTTCACGTGCATACCTCTCAATTAAGTTTCTTTTTCCGAGGCTAATTCTCGTTCATTGGATCGTAACCTTCAAATTCTCTTGATCTGGACCGTCGGTTCGTAGGGTTTAGGGTCTATAAATAAAAGGGGTTTTTTCTCTCTTTTCATTTCCAAACTTCTCTTGGTTCAATCGCTTGTTTTCTTTGTTATATGTGTTTCTTGTTGCAGCTCTTCTTCGTCCTTCCTTGGGTCCAGAAGGAAGGATGGGTCCTTGTTTTGCGAGTTCTGGGAACTTGGTGGGTTCATCCATTAGCAGTCTGTCACTACCCAGTGGTGACCAGGGTGCTGGATTTGACGGATGTCGTCGTCGTCTCAACATTGGTCTGGGTCTTCCTTTTGTCGCTCCGGAGGACCGTTTTGCAATTATGGGTTGTTGCGGTGGTGACCCACCCTCTGGGGTGGGAGTGTTTTTCGAAGTTGCGGTGGAGACTTTGGATGTCGTGACAAATACAGGAACTTCATGCACCATGCAGTTTGACGAGATGAACTTTGTGAGCCATGTAGTTTGACGAGACTAGGCTTCCTCCTGGCGAGTTTTGCTTCGCCTGGCTCGCTTTTTGGTGCCAACAATTATGCATGTCCATGGATGCCACAACTACAAATGTTGATGGACTTAAATCTTCTCCTGGACGAGGATGTGTTACATTCGCTCCTTTGTGGACATCCAATGGTCTGTACTTGGCAGCCAATTCTTCTAGCTTTCCTAGCTTTTCATGTTTAAATTATAGCCGGACGGAGCGAGATATGCTCCGGCTAGTGTACTTGTTCGCCTTTTTTTATTGTTTATGTAAACTCCGTTGCGGCGAGCCCTCTTGTAATGATTTGAACATTTTAATGAAAAGAGGTCCGCTTTGTCTATTCCTCGCCGTTTTTAATTGCACTTGTTGTTCCTTTCCGTGTTCGCATTTTGTTTTATGTTGTAATTTGCGTTTGCATTTTATTTCATGTCGTGTTGCGTCCTTTTCCGCTTTGCGCTTTCTTTAGTGCCCGGGGGAACATGTCCGACCAAGGCTTAGTTCCCCCTTTAGAGGGCGTTTAGGGGGAGAGACACTCTACCGTGGGGTGGCTAGCCCCTTAGGCGGGTCTGCCACGACTGCTTTAGGCTTTTATTCTACTTAAGAGCAAAAGTCGCGCCGACCGTTCTCCTTTGAAGGTGTTTTCCTTGCTGGAGTTTCCTGGTCCTGTCAACCAAAGGACGTAACAAGATGCATTTCCTTGGGGGAATGATGCTCGTTTTATTAATATCATGAAAATGGATTTACAGTGGGTCTTATATATGAAATTTAAAAGACTGGAAAACAAATGCAGAAATTGAATAGAAAACTGGATACTTAGCTATAGTAATGCTTGAGCTTGTCTGCGTTCTAAGTCGTTGGGATCGGGACGCCATCCAAAGTTTCCAAGGTGTAGGCGCTCGTCCCAGTGCTGGCGCTGACCGTGTATGGTCCTTCCCAATTTTTTGCCAGCATACCTTCTCAGGCGTTTCGCCCGCCGACGTTGTACATGTAGTTTGGAGCCTTCGGTCATGAACGCCGTCATCTTCCTATCGTCCTTGTCCATGGGGATCTGGTTGTATCCGCAGTAGGCATCCATGAAGGACAGCAATTTGTATCCCGATGAGTTATCCACAAGTTTGTCGATGTTAGGGAGGTGATACGCGTCTTTGGGGCACGTCTTATTCAGGTCCGTGTAATCAATGCACATTCGCCATTTCTCGCTTGACTTCTTCACGAGGACCACGTTGGATAGCCATTGCGTGTAGTTGATTTCTGAGATAAACTTTGCTTGTAGTAGGCCATCGACAATCTCTTTGGTAGCTTGAACTTTCTCTGGGGATTGTTGGCGCCTCTTCTGGCTAACGTACTTTGCCTTCGGGTTGACATTCAGCTTGTGGCAGGCAACGCTAGGGTCTATCCCCGACATTTCTTTCGGCAAGCAGTCAAAAAGGTCTGCGTTTGATTTTAAGCACTTTACGAGTTCTTCCTCTACCGGTGGTGGTAGGTTCGCCACGATCTTTACTTTCTGTGTTGGGTTATCGTCTAACTGGATGGTCTTGAAGTCTCTGTCGGGTGTGGGCCGCTCAAAAGGAAGTTTTGCCTCAAGCGGGAACGACATCTCCTGGCCTTTCTCTTCCCTCGGGTGTCTCTCATCTTGGCGCACGTCCAAGTTTGCCTTAGTACAGTCGAAAACTTGCAACTCTGGGGCGCCGAGGGATCCCTTCAAAACAGAAGCGGACTCGTGCGCAGACTGCTTCTCCCAGGCTTTGTGGCATCACTTGGCGCTGTCCAAATCCGTGCGGATGGTAACCACGTCCCCGTTCCGCTCATGGTACTTCATCTTTAAATGTACCGTCGAAGTGACGTCGTCTACTGCGGCCAGGGTTATGCAGTTGTAGACGGATACGAGCGGGACTACCAAGAAAGGTGTTTCCACCGTCTGCTCGCTTGTCCCTTCTCCAAAGGTCACAACTAGGTTGACGTACCCTCACGGACGTGTGCTTGTTCCGTTGAAGCCGTGAAGCTCGACGCCGTCGTAGGATTTCAAATCTTCTTTCCTCAGGCCCAGCTTCTCAAAGGCGTCTTGGTACAAGATTTCCACGGAGCTACCTTCGTCCACCAAGCACTTGGCGATGTCATGACCACGAATGCCGGTGACAATGACGAGTGGGAGGTCCTCGTTAGATTCCCCATTGATCTTCTCGGCGTTTGTGAATCCCAAGATGGGTCTTATCTTTGCACTCTTGGAGGCCGGTGTTAAAACATGTACCGCCAGCAACTCGGCTACCTTCCTCTTGCCCGTCGTCTTTGGCCTGTTCTGTAACACCTCGAGAAATCTCAGTTATAGTAATGAGACACCTCAAGAAATCACAGTTGTTGATAACTCAAAAATATTACTAATAGTTCTTTTCTTAAAAATAAAATAAATAAGAGTAACTAATGTACATAAAAGTTAAATTATATGTATTATAACTTTAATACATAAACTTTAGACAAAAGCTGCACTCATTACAGTTAAGATACTCTAGTCAACATAAGTTCTACCTCCAAACTTTACTACTACCAGCCATACTATATGCATCTAATACATGTACATATATATATTTTTTTTTCAAAATGACTCCTAGAAAGAGTAAATAGATCTTTTCGGGTCTCCCTTATGCTGGTTCATAATATATTACATTATTGATCCATTTATTTAACTAGACCCTCTAGGGGTTAGGGGCATAGATAGTCTCAGGATATGGCTCGGTAGAAGCATACACTGAAGCGGTCCACATATCAGCAAGAGGTAAGTAAAAAGACAAAGTCACAGTGCGGTGACGAGTTCAAGTAATAAAGTTGGGGTATTCGCCGGTAGTGATGTTAATAGCAATTACACTGTCATAAGTCACAGTAAAATTAGGATAGTCAGTGATCCATGTTCCGTCGACAAACTCCAGACGAACTGCAGGGCGGGGATCGTGGCTCTCCATCTTTAAGTGATTAAAATATAAAATCAAAACAACAAACAAGGGTGAGTTCACATCAACAAATTTTACAAGTAGTAGAATCTTCAACAATTATTATTATTATTAATAAAGTAACAATATTCACAGTGTGATTATGCAATGAAATGCAAATGCATTATATTCATCATGTATGTGACTCTTTCCTACTCCATGGAGATTCTATATGAGAGGAGCAATCGGGAGGACATGTTCCGTCTCAATTCTCATTGGTACATTTCTCTTCTCTTTTTATACATTTTTACCAGAACACTCTCCACCGATCAAGTTCGTCACTGTGAGGCATCGAATACCACGACACAGGGGAGCTACCACCTGGTCACTTGTGGGGTTTCGCACCGTGACTCTCTCAAGGTCTCTCAAACCTTAACTTACGCACTCTCGCTTGTACCAAAGCGTGGCTCACTCTTGGACTCATGTGAATTTATTTTAAAAATATCTGCATTATTTCTTGGTTCTGGATGTAGATTTATTCTACTTCTTTGATTCATTTCTTATAACTAAGAATGATCATTTTTAAGAAAATACTTCACCTGCATAATTAGAGTAAATAAAATATCTTCTGTGACACTTTAAAATACATTAATAAGTAGTTAGTACCTTCAACCTAATCCAAATATATAAATTCTATTTATTATTAGTATCTTTAGAGTCTGAAGAACAGCGTCTGAAGAACAGAGTCTGAAGATCAGAGTCTGAAGTACTTGTTTACTTGCAGACTAATCTATTTCATTTTTGTTAAGTTTCTGGGTGCTGGTTCTTAAGCTAATCAATCCTACCACTCCATTTATTATTATAATTATTATTATTAATTATTATTACTACTATTTTTAGTTTTCATTCTAAAGAGTTATTATACCCTGTTGTTATTCAATTGAAAAGAGCAAAATCGTACAAAAACCTATTCACAGTACCATATACTAGTTATTGCTGCACATTTCCAGAAAATATTATGCCATTATGTCTATACTACAACTACAAGAAGTTTAACATTAACTACACACATTTTTATTAACCTGGCTAGAATATATAGTTTTTTTGCAGTAGATACTATACACACACATACATAACAAAAGACATCTATAAATATCATAGGTAAAATTAATTCATGATTAGTGCAGATTGTAAAAGCCTTTTAAAAACTAAAAAGAGTTAGGGCCACTCTTGACTCAATTGATTCTACTCTACTATCATTGTTGAGATTCCTCACCCCCTACCTTGATAGTTTCTCTTCTTGTTGAAAATTATTAGAATCTTCTCAAATCTAAACAAAAACAGAATTTCATCAAAATGAGTTTTTACCTAAAGAAAAGAAAATCATAAACAAAATGAGTTTTTACCTAAAGAAAAGAAAATCATAAACAAAATGTGTAGTAGCAATGAATATGAGATAATTTCACCTTTAGGATCTACTAGTGAGATGCACAACTCCAACTTTAATGTTTTTACTTTAAAGTGATGAGATGAAAGCTTGAAGATGATATTAGTTAAGGAGGCTAAAGAAGGTGACTAATTAGTATTTAGCTTGTATAGTGGAATGTTATTGGTTTGTTGTGTGAGTGACTTAAGCCAAGGGTGTAGGTATTTATAGTGAAAGTGGAAGAGTAAAAAGTCCATCTCATGGTTAAAATTAGTGCAAAGTGTCATTCAATTAAGTTAGCCATGTAATTACTAAGATAAGATCAAATTTATCATTGAATAGATTCAATGCACATGTGCTTAATTACTACATTTTTTATTCTAGTTCCATGCATCTAGTTACTATATTATTAGTACATGAATGTATATAGTTACTACTATTAGTTCATTTGTAAGAGACGTCTAGTCTTTAGTAAGTGTATCTACTTGTCTTAGTTGCATGGTACCTTACGTCATATTATTTCTAAATTAATTAATAAGTTTTAGTTACTAAATGTTCCATATATTTATATATATATATATATATATATATATATTGTATGACTAATGAAATCTCATATTTTGAGTTGCTAAATATACTACATGCAATATATTTTCTCAAGCTAATACTAATTGATGCTATAATGCAAAAATATAATATTTTAAAATTGAATGTTACACGTTCCTTGGAGTTTGTGAATCCGTCCATGATGGCGCCAAGGAAAACTCGCTTCTCTTTCGGCTCGCCTTCACTATCTTGGCTTCCCGATCCTCCTTCTATGTCGTTCACAATTTTTGCTCGCGGATTTGCTGCGGCGCGACGCCTTGCGTGGGGACTCTCTCTGTCGTTTGTCGTCTCTTCCTTGTGTGCCTTTGATGAAGCGGTTGAGCTTCCCCTTCTTGATCAGTTCTTTGATTGCGTCCCTAATTTTGCGGTAATCGTTGGTATCGTGGCCATGGGATCGGTGGAACCGACAATATTTTGACTTATCCGTTCTGATGGACTCCTTCAGCAGTTGGGGCAATTCGATGCTGGCCTCCTGGAACTCCGCGTTTAGGCACTCGCGGAGAATAGTTTCTTGTGATGAGTTTAGGGCGTGTAGTTTTTGAATTGGGCATACTGGTTCTTTGACTTCTCACCGTCGCCACGACGTTTGTCTTCGCCCCATTTTCCTAACTGCTTGCTCCTGAGCACTTCTTCGGCTAGTCTCTTTTCTTCGTAGTTGATGTACGGCTGAACGCAGATCAGCAGATCGTTCATGTCTCTTGTCGCCCTGAGGCCTAACTCTTCCTTAAACTTGCAATCGTCACGAATATTATTTTCGAAAATGAAGCATTTCAAACTGTCTTGTGCGCCAGAAACTTCCACGCTCTCGCGCATGAACCTCTCGACGTACTCCTGCAAGGTTTTTTTTCATCCCTTGGACGACGGCGTTGAGCGCGGCCATGGTCTTCGTCTGCTTCTGCCTCCCGGTAAAGTGGGAGACAAACTCGTCACACAGGTCTCTCCAAGAGTTGATGGAGTCGTCCGCCAGTCCTTTGAACCAGGCCATGGCGGCGCCCTTGAGTGTCAGGATAAACAGTTTGCATTTCACCGCTCCTCGAACCTGGTGGTAGTCAAGCATGGTATCCATGTGTTCTATGTGCTCGTTAGGGTCTATACCGTCGTACGTGTCCAGCCTGGGCGGTTTAGCGAAAGCACGAGGGATAGGATGCTCCAGGATCTTCCTGGTAAATGAACCCTTATGGTGGCTCCTGTGATGGTACTCTGCAGAATAGCCTTCTTTCTTTCGGCGGCTTCGGCGTGGAGGAGAGGCTTTCTCTATATGGTGATCGGGAGACTTCCTGCGGCGAGGACGGTGATGGGAATGACTGCTGCTTCCTGGAGGCATCCCACGGCCTTTGTAGCGGTTTGTGGGGATCAAAGCTGCATTGTCGATAACTGCTGGTGCATCGTGGCGTTGGCTCCGCTGAGCGACTTCGATCTGCGTAGCGATTTTGGTCGAAATATTCTCTTGATCATCTTCAACGCGTTTGATCCTATCATCCTGTTACTGGAGCAGATTCATCAGATCCGTCAAAAGCTCGTTCGTCCCTAGCGGTGGAGGATTCGATGGAGGGAGATGAACGTCTTTCGTGCCTGGAGGGAGAGGCAACACCGTTTCGATCGGTGTGGAGGCAGGAGCGTCGATCGCTGCATCGAGAGCAGTAGCATTCACGTTTTCTTCTTGATTAACCGGTTCGAGAACTGGAATCGTTCGATCTTGACGAAGTTGAATCGCAGAACGTGATTCTCGTACGGTGGAGGAACGACTCGTGGTGGCTCGCCTATGAGTTTCGGCCATTTTGCCAGTAAATGGAGCGATAACTGTCAACTGTTGCGGTGGAGGAACGTGTAACCGAAAACTGTTACAGTGGAGGAACGCGTAACAGAAAACGATTACGGTGGAGGATCGTTGGACCGAGGTGGTTAGCGAACGATCCCCTCCTTCTAGCGCTAAATGATCTATCTGGTGAGGAACCGATGGAGGTAACGGTGGCGGAAAGTGCTCTGGTACGGTGGCGACGAGTCTTCGCGGTGGAACGAAAGGTGCCTGCAGGCACGTTAGCACTCCGACGATCAAGTCAGTAATGGAACTGAGAAAGAGTTCATGAAAAGTGTGTAAAGTGAAGCGTACCTTAGGGGTGAAGCTACTTCACCCTTATATAGACGCTCGTTAGTATACACCTTCAGGCGACGCGCCTTGGAGTGGTGGACTTTTTAGTCCACGCGTCGCTGCCTGGTTGGCCTTATGGCCGGTCCATAACAGAATTGATTCCAATTTTTACATACTCCATTTAAATTGAATTTAGTTGATTTTGTCCGTAAAACATTCTGATTTGAAACTCTTGGATATATTCATGTAATTAAATGGGTTTGCAAGTCACAGTTTGACTGTGTTAATGTTGTATTTGATTCGAAAATAGTGGTCAATTACTTTCATAAAAGAAGCAACGATATCAATAACTTCGGTGTTATGATTTACACTATTCTTCATCTCACCATCTCGGTATATAATGCATAAATAATTATTTTGAATTTTTAAGATATGTAATTTAATTTTTTTTTATTGTCAACTTTATGTTTAATGCTTATTAAACAATATTTTTGAGTGAATGCTTATTCAAACATATATATATATATAAGTTTATTTTTGTGGCCCATCCGAAGTATTTTTTTTCTCCCTCCGCCACTGGTTGTCTGAATGTAAACGATGTTCTAACGTATATTTTAAAATCTCTCTGAGTTTAAACGGAGACAAGGCAATGAGGTAGTTTATGCTTTGACAAGGGTAGCTAGCCCCAGTATTTTCATGGGTTATGCTAACTTATGTCCTTAGAGCATAAGTTAAAGAACTAAAAAAGAAAATAAGAAATAAATTTTGTATTGAAAATATAAATAATTAAACTTTTACAACATTGAATACACAAGTTCTAAGAAAATATTTCTATTTTTAGCTTTTTAACTTGTGCCTTAAAGACACAACTTATCATTTCCTTATTTTCATTTATGTATCAAATTGTATGGAACACTTTTATCATTTTTTTTAGTGACAAGTGTTAATAATTACTCCCTCCATTCCTTGTCACATAAAAATTTTGTTTCTAATTAACTGTCATTTTCAAATTCCAATACATCATTAAATGTTGTTTTACTTATATTACCCTTAAATATTTATTGCAGAGAGAAATATATGAAATGAGATATTAAATGATTAATGTTATTATATGAAAAAGATAAATTGTTGTATCAAAAGTAGTAAAAGTATTTGTTATCTTGGTTTGTGTAAAAAGTCAAAATGTGACAATTAAAAAGAAACAGAGACGGTAATCATTTTTAACAATCGTATTCAAATAAAATATTTGTTTACATAACTTTTTTTGTTACAAAACCAAAAAAAGTTATGTAACAAAACTTTTTTTGGTTTTGTAAAAAAAAAGAAATTATGTAACCAAAACTTTTTTTGGTTTTGTAAAAAAAAAATTATGTAACATTGCTACTCCCTTTTTAAGAGAAAAATGTTGCTACTAAATGTGAAAAAGTTATCCACATGTACCACGATATCCAGTTCTCTTGGTGGCCGCCCCCTTGTCCTTGGGTTACCTGCTGCCCCACCTATTGCAGGACACAAACATCTTCCAGCTGACAATGAAGATGATCATGATATTGCGGGTTCCGAGTTGAAAAAAAAGAAAGCGTGTTTTAGGTATTCAGAATGGTGAAACTTCTTCTGTTGGGATTGGGATTGAAATCAAAGATGTAATAGGACAAAATGTTAGTACTGGGGGGATACTGAAATGATTGTAAGTTCTAATCCTTTGTATGATGAACATGTTGTAATGGCAGGACCTGATGATCAGGCCTGCCTAAGTAAATGAGTCTAGTAGGGGGGAATTGTCGGGGTTTAGGTAGCCCGAGTGCAATTCCCGATTTAAAATACCTAGTCCGGCACTTCAATCCGGACCTCCTCTTCTTAAGTGAGACACTAGTCCACCGTAATAAAATTGAAGAATTACGCTACTTGCTTGGTTATGACTCTTGTATCTCTGTTGACCGCACCGGTAGAGGCGGGGGTCTTGCTATTTTCTGGCGCACATCTTTAAATTGTCAACTTATTAGTTTTTCTTCTAATCATATTACTGTTGAGATTAACGATCCTGTTCTTGGCTCTTGGAGACTCATCGGCTACTATGGTTATCCCAATGGGGGTCGTAGAACTGCCGCGTGGAATTTTTCTCTGACAACTTTCTCAACAATTTGCAGGTCCTTGGTGCATTTTTGGTGATTTTAACGATCTTCTGGATGCTTGTGAAAAAAGGGGGCGCACCTCTAGACCCCAGTGGCTGATCAACGGTTTCCGGCAAGCTGTCATTGATTCTGGCTTGTCTGATGTTCCGGTGGAGGGTTATCCTTTTGCGTGGTTTAAAAGTCTTGGCACGCCACGAGCGGTGGAGGAAAGATTAGATCGTGCACTTGCTAATTCTACGTGGTCTAATTTATTTCCGGAAGCTACTGTTGAAACTCTTGTGGCGCCGGCTTCCGACCACTACCCTATTCTTCTCAACCGTGCTTCCAAGCCTAGGCCGCATCTCTCAAAACGTCATTTTTGGTATGAAAATGTGTGGCATTCAGAACCAGGTTTCAAGGAATTTGTTACTAATTCTTGACAGGTATACTCTGATAATCCTATTATTCCTAAGTTGTCTTCTTGAGCGGAAGATATGTCTGTGTGGAGCAAATCTGATTGTCATCAGTTGAAGCGTGATATTGAAGAGTGTCAGAGGGAATTGCAAGGTACACAGGTTTCCTTATCAGGGGCGGATCATGTCCGCATGTTTGAGATGCGCAAGCGTATGCAACGTTTACTGTCGCAGGATGATGCTTATTGGCGCCAACGTGCTAAAATGTTTTGGTATAAGGATGGTGACCGAAACACTAAATTCTTTCATGCCTCAGCTACAGCTAGAATAAAGGTAAATCACATTTTTTCTCTTGAGGATGATTCAGGCAACAAAATTACAGATGACCAAGGCTTGCGCAATATTGCAAAAGATTATTTTGTGAACATTTTTCAGAAGCAGAATAGTGATTTTTCTATTGTTATTGATGCTATTAATCATTCTATTTCTGCCGTTGATAATGATAATCTCACGGCTCCTTTTACTAAAGCTGAATTTCGAGATGCTATGTTTTTTATGCATCCAGATAAGTGTGCAGGCCCTCACGGTTTTAATCCGGGTTTTTACCAGCATTTTTGGCAATTATGTAGTGATGATATTTTCAAAGAATGTGGTTCTTGGTTTGATACAGGACAGTTTCCTCCTAATTTGAACATGACAAATATTGCTCTCATTCCTAAAGGAAACTCGCAAAACACTATGAGGAGTGGCACCCCATAGCCTTATGTAATGTCCTCTACAAACTGATTTCTAAGGTTTTGGCTAACAGGTTAAAAGGCGTTCTATCTCAGTGTATCTCCAACAATCAATCCGCTTTTGTTCCGAAGCGTTCTATCTTGGACAATGCCATGGTTTCTATTGAGGTCATTCACTTCATGAAGACGAAAACGAGGGGTAATGACAGGTATGTTGCCTTGAAACTTGATATCAGTAAGGCTTATGACCGTATGGTTTGGGATTATTTGCGGGCTGTTATGGTTAAGATGGGATTCAACGCTCGGTGGATTCACTAGATGAGCATGTGTGTTGAGTCTGTGGATTATTCTGTTCTGGTTAACAATGAGAAGGTTGGCCCCATCATCCTTGGTCGCAGCCTCCGCCAAGGGGATCCCCTTTCCCCTTATTTTTTTATTATTTGTGCAGAAGGTTTATCCTCTCTTATTAGGAAAGCGGAGGAACGAGGCGATATTACAGGTACTAAGATTTGTCGGAGGGCTCTTCTTGTATCTCATCTTTTATTTGCAGATGATTGTTTCCTTTTCTTTAAAGCAAATGAAGGACAAGCAACCGTTATGAATAATATTCTTTCTTTGTATGAGACTGCGTCTGGTCAGGCCATCATTTTGCCTAAATCCAAGATTTTTTATAGCTGTAATGTCTCAAACCCTCTTCAACATACCCTCACGCAAATTCTTGGGGTTCAAGCAGTCTTGGGAACATGTAAATATTTGGGTTTACCGTCTATGGTAGGTCGTGATCGCAATGCAACTTTTTCATACATCAAAGGCAGAGTATGGCAGAAGATGAATTCTTGGAGTGGTAAGTGCCTCTCGAAAGCAGGTCGTGAGGTCATGATTAAATCTTTCTTGCACGCCATTCCGTCTTATGTTATGAGCATTTACCAGTTACCTTCTTCACTTCTTAATACTATAGAGAAGATGATGAATTCATTTTGGTGGGGTCATGGCAGAACTTCACTGAGAGGTATTAACTGGATGAGCTGGGAGAAGTTATTTGTCCCTAAGGTGCACGGGGGCATGGGTTTTAAGGATCTCTATGTCTTCAATCTGGCTATGTTAGGCAAATAAGGCTGGAAGTTTCTTACGGAACCGGATTCGTTTGTTACCCGTATTTTTAAGGCAAGTATTTCCCATCTGGCACCTACCTCACGGCACAGATTGGTCATAACCCTAGCTATGTTTGGCGCAGCATTCTGCACGCCCGTTTTATTGTTCGTGGTGGTTCTCGTTGGCGTATTGGTTCAAAGGCGTCTATTTCTATCTTGAATGAACCTTGGTTAACTAACGGGGATCGTATTGATGGTGGCATCACAGGTGCTCATCTTGTTCAGAACGCTACTGTTAATAATCTGATGAACACTTATGATAAGAGCTGGAACGAGAATGTCGCTCATCAGGTTTTCAACGAGGATATAGCAGATAAAATTCTTCGTACACCGCTAATCTTTCAGGTACAGGAAGACAGGCTCATTTGGAAAGCGGAGAGGCAAGGCCAGTACTCTGTGCGTAGTGCTTACAGGTTATGTGTTGAGGAGCTCATTGATTCTTCGCATCTGAAACGACCCGACTCTTGGGGTGGAATTTGGAAGCTCAAGGTGCCCCCTAAAGTGAAGAATTTAGTTTGGCGAATGTACCGAGGCTGTTTACCGACTCGTGTTCGCTTACTTGATAAAGGCGTTCAATGTCCTACTGACTGTGTGAGTTGTACCTCTAATCATGAAGACCTTGCTCACGTCTTTTTTTATTGTCATTTTGCTATCCAGGTGTGACAAATAACAGGCCTCTGGGGAGCTATTCAACATGCTATGTCCAATAGTGATTCATCTTCTGCTATTATTTTTTTACTGTTGGAAACTTTAACTGCTGAGTTTGCGCAAAGATTGGTGTCAACATTTTGGAGCCTCTGGAAGCATAGAAATCTCAAAGTTTGGGAGGATGTCACCGAAACTAGTGCTACGGTTGTGGAGCGTGCTAGGAATTTGGTGTTTGACTGGCGGGTTGCAAATACTACCACGACAGATGCCCTCCCACCCAACCACCATGTGCAGTCCCTTATTGATGTCGGAACAAGTCACATACTCTTGGAATCATACAGGTAACACTTCGACATCTGTTCCTATCATTGGTTGGCAGCGTCCATCACCAGGTAGACTTAAGTGTAACGTTGATGCTGCTTTCTCCTCCCAATTCAACCGTACTGGTATTGGTATATGTGTTTGTGACTCTGAAGGCACTTTTGTGCTGGCTAAGGCTTTTAGTTTCCCTTGTGTCTGTCCAGTTGAGGTTGGTGAAGCTTTGGGTCTATGCTCAGCAATGCAGTGGTTGAGTGATATGCAGTTTGACAACTTTGACTTCGAAACAGACTCGAAGCTTACTTCTGATGCTTTCCACGCTACTAGAAACGACACGTCCGAATTTGGCTGCATTATTACATCTTGTCGTTCTCTTGCCAGGTCTTTTCTTTCTAACTCTAGGGTGGAGTTTGTTAAGCGACAAGCCAACGAGGTTGCTCATGCTCTTGCTGGAGAAGCCACGTTATTAGCTAGTCCAATTATCTACTTTACTATACCCGCTTGTATTGAACATCTTATTAATAATGAAATGTTATAAGCATATTTCCCTAAAAAAAAATGTGAAACTTTGTCATACATATTGGAATTTTATGTCATAACATTCACTCTTGATCTTAACCATACGACTTTTTTTTTTTGTCGGTACGTATAACCATACGATGACGATTCATACAAAATGTAAGTAGTGCAAAATGAAGTGGTATAAATACATGTACAGCTATACAGCTATTAAAAATTTAGAACAATTCCAACGATGGAATACCCAAAAGAAAGTTCTCAAAAGATTTCTCAGAACCTATCATTCTAGCATTAAAACATCTCTTTTTGTTTTACATAATTCTCTTGAGTTCATTTCTTTTCCTGAACAAAAATCAAAAGGCATCGTGGATTACAAGTTAGAACTTAGAATAATGAATTATCATAAAATGTTGAAGTCAATTACTTACCCTATTTAAAATAAAAAACGTTATTTGAACGCCATGCATCCACCCAATCCATTGTACCCACCCAACTTTTTCTTTCATATAGAACATTTTTATTTCTACAACAATTTCAAAAAGTTTTCAAAGAATTTGAAAAGTATATGTGTATCTATTAAGAACGAACAGAGTAATTGACTTAGAGTCAAGTTACTATTTGAGACTGTTTTTTTTATAATTTTCTTACGCAGAACAATGTTGTTGGATCATGAAGCAAGTTCAAAAAATAATCACATTGAGTCATGAACAATTATATAAATGAATTTAAACATTATATTTTGATTCAAAACTTTAAGACATTAAATATATAACTTTTTATCATTTATATGTTGTTGAACATCTATTATTTATCAAATGTGACACATTGTTGAGTTCAACCCAAAACCATCGGATCAAGACTAGCCATCCGATTGGGTTGGATCATGCATGCTACTTCGACATAAACTAACTTCCCCACATAAAGAATTATAAATGAAAAGGGATGTGAAATTAACTCTAGTGCTGGTTTGTTTCAAAATAAATATTTCATATTATAGTACTACCTATTGTATCAATCTATCACGGGGCTACGTAGAAGAAATCAAGTTTAGTTAAAGATTCTTAAGCTGTTGTGGAAAAGGCTATGCTAATGAAGCAAATTAATTTATTGTGTGTTAGAAGGAGATGCCAGCTCGATCCATTTTTCTACTATTTGAATTTCAAACATCATTAAGCGCCTTTAACTAGTTCAATTAATTAGCGTCTTGATCCTGGTCCCCTGCACCATATATGTCCCATAGCAAACATAAGGTGCAATCGTTAAATTTGTTTTTAGTACTTAACCAATTAGTACAATTCGTCAATTACTTTATTAATGGTAATCAATTTCAAAAATTTAGACATCAAGTACAAGGGGTGAATACTTTACTTTAATACAAACTTAACCAACAAGTACAAACTTGTTTAGTTTAAATTATGCACCAAAAAAGGTTAAATTTTAGGCTGCTTTACAAAAGAACTTTTGGGCTAAACTATTTGACTTTTTAATAACTTTAATATAGTGATTGGCGTAAGATTTTTATTGAAGCACATATTTTTCTCCATAACTATTGTAGGCAGCATTTAAAATGATATTTTTGGTGAATTTTGGCCAAGATTATTCTCAAATATAGTTGAAATAACCTTCAATTTTTCAAATTAATATATTAACTTCAATTTCCAAAATTAATAAACTATATAACATTAAAAAAAACAAAGTATTAGCATAGTACTATGGGCTATGCAAAGTGACAAGTGAGAGTTATGCTTGTCCGGTAAGCCTTGCCCATGCCCTTGTGTTGGTGGTAGTACTTATACAGGACGTTTTAAGCTTTTCAGACATCCAGTAGTTCTGATTCCTGAAGCTATAGCAAAAACTAAAAGGACAAGTGACAAATTTTACACCCAATAAATTTGAATTCTGTTATACGCCACCAAGTTACTCACCTCAACTTTAGTAATATGTTGGATATTTATTAACTATTCATTTTCCTTAAATATATATATATATATATTTAATAATCAACTAAATTCAGGTTTTTCTAAAAAAAAAAATCAAATAAATTCAATTTAATCAGTCCAACCAAGTCAAATTAAAAGTTCTTATTAAGTAGTCAAGGGTATACAAATATGATTTTGTTACTTAATAAGTTACAAATTATTTTTTAGAGAATTCTTTTAAAAAAACAAAAATTAATTTGTGTTTGTTTATCATAACGATTTTGTTTTTAATAAAACCAGTTATGAAGAATGATTTTCAAGAGAATCTGCTCCTCATTTGAAGGTGCTTTTATCTTTTTTTTTTCTTTCAAATATTCATTTTTTAAAAATATGTAACAAATAAATGCGATAAAGTGATTTTTCACATACAAAATTGTAACAATTGGGCTCCAAATTTATATATAAGTTATCATAAAATTTTAAAATATTTAAGAAAGAAATCTTGCATTGTCAACACAAAAAAATTAAGATGCATAAAATAGATAAGTCCAACTCCAACGATATCATAACACTAGTAGACAGTAGTACAAGAGTTGGATGATACGATGAGCGTTAGCCTATATCTATTTATTTTTAACAGAAAAATAAGAAGTATATAAAATGATATTTTACTATAATGTAGTAATTTTCTTATACTGAGAATTTGTGGATATACTCCTACCAGTTTTTGGTGCACACAATTCGAGGCCTTAAAACTTTTATTTTTGTTATCCTTATTTGTTTATTTCCTAATTTCTCATCTTACATAAGCTAGGTGCTAGTGCAATATACGCTGTGCATCGAAAAAAATACAGAGAAAAACCCGGTGGTCACGCACGTTTAAAGGCAAAGCAGAAGAAGGTCAATTAGCACTGTTTACCAAATCGAATTTCTCTCATTGATTCACTCACTGTACAAATCAGACCCAACAGAACAAACTAGACGACAAGAAATAAATTATAAGTTTTTTCAGACCCTTTTTTTATTTATTTTTTCAAATACTAGTACTAGTAAATGATTATTAATAAGACTTCCACTTTCTGTTTCTCATGCATTTATATCTCCATATCTTCCTTATTCCTCCCCATATTCTTTCATATCTCTCTCTCTCTCTCTCTCTCTCTCTCTCATGGAAAACCAAAACCGTCTCAAAATGAGAATCTCTCGCATGTTCCGATCCTCATTTGGATCCTGCAAAACCAAACAACACTTAACTGATGTTATGGTAAAACCACTATTTGCACCCCCCATCTCCTCCAACACTGTACTACCCTTTCATCCCATTTCCAAACCCAAACCTTCCCAGACCATCGACGACCCTTCCAATATTGTCGTATCTTTCAAAGATTCTCATTCTATTCCACGACGTAAAATCTCTTCTTGTTCATCACCCTTTCTCTGCGGTGCAAATAGCAATAACAACAACCTTAAACTTGATAGAAAACCATGTCCCCCTGTTTCACCAAACACCCCTCTCAACAACACTACATTCCACGAACAGAACAACATCAGTTTCTACGGAAAAACAAACAGTTCCACGAAAAACGTTACAAAGAAGAAGAAAAAGAAGATGAAGAAGAAGAAACATACCCAGAAGAAAAACAGAGCTTTTCCTTTCAACTCATGTGCTAAAGACACAAACTTTGATAGTTATTGGTGGTATAGCAGTGACGAAGACGATGAAACAGACACCCTTTTCTCTTCAAAGTCTCTCTCTTCAGATTCCTCTAAGTCTCGCCGCCGACATTCTTCTCGCCGGAAAACTGACCGGAGTTCCGACATGGGTGTTCTTCCGTTGAACGGAAAAGTCAAAGACACTTTCGCGGTGGTGAAACGTTCAAGTGATCCGTACAATGATTTTAGAACTTCAATGGTGGAAATGATTGTTGAGAAACAAATATTTTCACCAAGTGAGTTGGAGAATCTCTTACAGTGTTTTCTTACACTGAATTCGCATCATCATCACAAGATCATTGTTGAAGTTTACACAGAGATTTGGGAAGCTTTATTCTCTGACTGGCTTTGATATAAAAAAAATAGGGAGAAAGAAAATAAGAATAATTATCTTATTATTTGTTTTTTTTTCTCTGTTATTAGTTTTGTGTTTTTGTTTCTAAGGATATTATTAGTTTAGTTTTTCTAACTCGAATGTATGATATTCCATTTGCTACTCATCAATTTAGTGCTCAGTTTTAGTTCTTAAAATTTAATTTGTTTGTATGTTTTATATTTATTTTTTTGTAATTATTCTAAAAAAGTTACATTTTTGTAATTGTGTTCCAAGAATGGATATGCTGACAAACAACTGTATTAGCAAAGGTGGGGATAAAATTGTGAAAAGACCTATAAAAAGGGGACTTGTCTTGTTTTTGGAAAATGCCAGCTTTTTTCTTTGTTTTATATTTTAAAAAGGCGTATGGAAAAGATTGCTCAATGAAAAATTGAAAAGGAAAACACAAGGGGACTTTGGATTTGGATTTGGATTTGGATTTGGATTTGGATTTGATCATTGTTACATTACATGGTTGGACTTGTGAGCCATAAGCTTGAAAAGGGTTGAGATAGGATTTTTATTTTACTTTATTTTAATTTGAATGAAGGAAAGTGATTGAAAATGCAAAGCTGTCTTACTCTTTTTTTGAAATTCCTTTTTTATTCGGATGCGCCAAAAGAATACAAAAAGATTTAGCTCGTTTTCAAAGGTCCCCAAGAAAATAAGGGAAAAAGTAAGAGTACGATTTATTTTGTGTAATTTTCCATTGAAATTAGGAGGTTATCTTTGTTAAACTCCACATGGGATTTGACTTGAGAGGCCAGGGAGGCAGGCAGGGAGTGTGAGAGACCCACTTTTTACTATACTGTAATACACTAGTAAGTGGTAAATCTTATATACCAAGTAATGAGAAATTTCATAAAACTTGCAATTAAGTTGGAGAACCGAGACCGAGAATATGATTCAACATCGATTTTATTTGTCTCTAGCTTTATTTTACTCAAGCTAAATTAATACGAACATCGACTTAATTTGTCTTTTGATTCATTTTTTTTCATGTTAACAAGTGTTTAAAAACACATATTTAACATATAGATAAAAGAAAAATTTGTCTTAAAATTATAAGTTAAAGATTTTGCGAAATCATAACTACATCACTTTATATTCAAATGTTACTTATCATTGTTTTTTAAATAATATTTTAAAGACACTTGTGAGCAATTTTTTCTTACAAGTCTCTTCATTTTACTCAAGCTAATACGAACAATTACTAGCCAATAGCACCGAAAAACATAATCGTTGAATTCTTTTCAAATGAACATAGTATGAGTCAGGTCAAAGAAAAAGTTGTTGAATAATTTGAAATAAGTGTCAACATGTGAGTGAACAATTATTTAAAAGTCGATTAAAATATAGTACTTCAGAAAATAAAAAAGGGAATGAAAAACTTGTTGGTTGTATATATGCTGTTGGCATACACAACAACAGCATGAGGAAAATTAAATCATTGTTTGGTAAAAACTAATATGTTAAGATTGTTTTGTTATCCAAAATCATACTACATGACTATCATCAATCAATGTATGTATATCCATTGTCTGTGCGCTAGCAAACTGTCAACAAAGGACGGAATATCAAACATTGTCGGGTGAGGGAGATCATGTTCTTTGTCTTCGCCATGTACTTCAAAATTGAGAAATTCACCTATCCAAAAAGATATTGAAATATTTCAAAGATGATTTATAAGGAACGATCATCGACTGTTCATGTACATATATCAATGACAAGCAAAGATACTGAATCTTCAACTAACAAGTCACAACAAATGCAAAACAATGGTACTCATTATTTTTTGTTTAAAATATGTTTTAGATACAGAAGGAATGTAATGTAATAAATTAATGGAGATGTATAAGATTGAGATTATAAAAAAATGTTGCGGTATAAAAAATTATGTCAACAAATTTAATTTTTATACATTGTCCGCGTAAATATATTTTAAAGGATTATAAAAATATTTAAATAACATTTGAAGTTCTTGTAAAAAAAAAAAACTAACATTTGAAGTTACATCAATCTTCAATTTAAAATAAGAGAAAGTCTGGTCAACAAAAAATAATGTATTTCATCTAAATTTTAGATTAATTACAACAACTTTGTTGACTCCGCTTTCTTTTATATTTAGATCATAAAAAAATGATGATATTTAGATAAAGAAAAGTGGAATAAATACTTTACGTATACTTCATCTGTCTCAAAATAATTGTCACTTTAGAATATCAATGTAACATTTATTATTTTTTCATTATTATACTTTTATTTATTGAATTTCATCTAACTTAACCACTCCGCTAATTACAATTAATAAGAGTATTTTAGTAAATGATAATAATTTTACTATTGAAATCAACACAATTAATCATTTCTTTAAAAATTTGACACAAATCTTAAACGACTATTATTTTGAGACAAAAGGAATAGATATTGAACATTTTATTTTTATTTTGAGGGTAAGTATGATGACATACAAAATATTTTATAGGCTTAATTGTTGTTTTGACACCTAAGTTTTACAATCTGACGATTTTGACCCCAAATGACAATTTTTCCCTCTATGTTTAACCCATTTTGTAAAAATGGCCCCTTCCTTTAATTTTGACCAAGTCAATGCTTATGTGGACACATTCTTAGATGACTAGGACGCCATGTGTGTATTTTTTATTTTAAAATTAAAAGAAAATCCAACTCATCAATGATTAAAAAA
This sequence comes from Medicago ruthenica, assembly GCA_018208015.1. NCBI lineage: Eukaryota > Viridiplantae > Streptophyta > Magnoliopsida > Fabales > Fabaceae > Medicago > Medicago ruthenica. Next base: position 96,170,734 of record CM031374.1, read on the forward strand.
TAATAACAATTAAAAAAAAACTCCTCCTTTCTCTTCTCTCTGGTTCTTGTCTCCTCTCTCAGATCCTATGAAGCCCGGATACTCCAAAATGGTGCCGTACCCGTGTCGGATATGTATCGGATACGGATACGCCGGGGATACGCCCGGATACGTATCCCAGAAGTATCCGAATGATTTAATTTAAGTTTTATTTAAAAAAAATACGGGATACGTTAAGGATACGTTCGAGATACGGAGAAATAATTTGGGATACGACTTAATAGGTGGGATACGGACGGGATACGCGTGTGTTAAAAATACAATGAGTTTATTTTTATTGTTTTTTTTTTTTGAACCATTTGCATTGCACTACTAGTTTTATATTTTATTATACATGTGAAATCCACTTTATAAGTAAGAAAAGAACAAAAAGTAACAGCATAAAGCTCCACTCACGGCCTCTTAAAAAATCCACCGCTCCAGAAACAACATAAGTAAGAACAAAGCTCCAGAAACGTTTTTCTAAAATCCACTGCTCCACTCACGGCCTCTTCAAATCCGACCGCCGCTGCATCATTTTCGGATTTCGACTGCAACTATGATTTTGTTTTCAGCAACGGTTCCCTTTTCTAGTGGTGGGAGGTAATATTTTTCCTTACAAAAATTCAATTCTCCTTCATCAGATCTGGGTTTGTAGTTGAAAGATATTATTTTTACTTGTTGTTGAAAGATATTATTATTACCTTGTTGTTGAACCATTTGAAATCATGTCAAGATCTGTTGGGGAAGGGGTTTCAAATACTGTTACAAGTGGGTTTTCTTCTTTAGAGCCTCAAGATGATCGTTATCCACTTTGGGCATTTGTTACAGTAAAGGAAAAAATTGGAGAAGGGGGTGGCAATAAGCTTTGGAATTGTAATTTCTGTCAACTTGATTTCAAAGGTTCATACTTTAGGGTTAAGGCACATTTACTTAGAAACTCTAATTGTGGAATTGCTACTTGTAAAGAAGTTAATGCTAAATATATGGCTGATTTAATGAGAATCTGTGAAGAAGCTGAAAATAGGATAAAGCCTAAGAATGTTCCATTGCCTAGTGGTAGTTTAACTCCAACCCCACCTAGATTACCTCTAAAAAGAAAAAAAAACAGGGACTATAGAGAATGCTTTTAATCTTGAGGATAGAAATAATTTGAGGGCAGAGATAGCAAGAATGTTTTATTCTGGTGGCTTGTCATTTCATCTTGCTAGAAATCCACATTATGTTAGTTCATATACATTTGCTGCTAATTCCAATATTAGTTCATGCTATTTATTTTTTATGTGCGTGTATGTCTAATATATATATTAAAAAAATTGTAAACGTATCTAAGCCGTATCGTATCCTAAATTTGAAATTTTAACGTATCCGCGTATCCGTATCGTATCGTACCCGTACCCGTATCCGTATCTGGGCTTCATAGCTCAGATCTCTTCTTCTTTCTCTTCTCTCCATTAAAAAATGAAGAACAGCAAATAATCATTGATGAGTCCAAGATCAACCCACTTTTTAATTGATGTATGTTTTTTTTAATTAAAAAAAAATGAGAAATTTCTCCAAGCTTCTTCGAGAAAAAATCACCGGTAATCTACAACTATTTATTCGGATGAAATTTGAACTTGAAGGAGAAAACAAAACCGAAATGGAATACCCTGAAAACTTCATTTTTTCATCCCTTTTAACAAAGCATGGGTTGGTTCTTTCGTAACCTACAATCAAAAGAAATCGTTACTTACACTGTGAAACTGAATCACTGATGCAAAACATGAAATGTGTTTCAGTTAAGTTGTAAAATGAAATTTTTATGTGAAGAAAATATACACATGGCGTCCTAGTCATATAAGAATGTATCCACATAAGCATTGACTTGGTCAAAATCAAAGGAAGGACCACTTTTGCAAAATGGGTTAAACACAGACAAAATTATTTTACACAGGGACCAAAATCGTCAGATTATAAAACTTAGGGGGTCAAACTGCAATTAATCCTATTATATATGATCCATGCCACCACAAATTGAAGCTATGAATTTGTGTTGATTAGAAAATCAACAATCAGCTAATAAAAATTTACAAACTATTTTTATCGATTAATATGATAAGATGAGTATTATAAATTTTTCTAAATTAGTTAAAAAATATTGTAAGTGTGTCACAAACTTGACCTAAATTATTAGAAAATGTTACTCCCTCCGTCCCTTTTTACAGGAGTAGTTTACAAAAAAAAAAATTGTACCTAAATATAAGATCATATACACATTCCTAGATGCATTAATTACTTTTTTTTTCCAAATATACCCCTTATTAATACTACAAATTTGTTTTGGTATATTAAAAGTTAACATTAAATATATATATATATATATATATATATATATATATATATTTAATTAAGGGTAATCTAGTAATAGTCACACATATTTGTGACAACTTTATTAATCCAACAATTTTCTTAATACACGTGATTTTTGTAAACCACTCCTATAAAAAGGGACGGAGGGAGTACTTCCTTTGTCAAAAATAAAGCTATAATAGATAAATATTATTTGAACAACCATTTTATGAGACAATCAAAATATATAAAGAAATGTAGATCTTGACACAAAAATCAAAGCAATAGAGAAAAAAATAGAAAAATGATGTGAGTATGAAAGATAAAATTATCATAAAATTGTCACAAAATAGTTGGTCAAATATCATTTCACAATTCAATAAACAGGAGATAGTTTGATTGGTGAAATCCCTTTTGAAAATTAAAAGAGAAAGGGAAAGGTTTGAGGCATGTGTATTGTCAGAAGGTGGAGCCGTACAATCCCTTCGCATTCTCCATTACGATTAACCAAAGCTGAAACATCAATTTAAGGTGTACATGTAACGTCCATGTCAAACGAATGGGTAGTACAGCTTCAAAACTGAAATGAAAGAAAAGGCACAGCGGAATGAGAAACTCTGTTTGCAGGAAGAATGTAAAACCAAAAACGTTCCCATCTTTCTTATTACTTGTTGTGGGGACTGTATACCCTGTTCTACACAATGCATATTTACCCAATTACCATCATCATCATCCCACCTATGATAGCTATGTGACACATTCACATGGCAACATGGAGTTTGTTACCTCTCCCTGTCATTATCTCATTATTATCATGAATGACAATGTTCCTAAAAAAAATAAAAATTTAAAATGCATGCAAGTTTCACATTTTAATATTTTTAAACTATCCCCTGTTTTTTTTTAACCAAATCTTATCACTAGCGACATTCCTTTAACGATTCATGTGTCTTTTGCGAGATTTTGGTGGAAACTCATATGAACACTTTTTTTTTGTTCAAAGGCTACAAATTTTTTTGGAGAATATTAGAATGGGAAACTTGATTTGTGATTTTCATCAATTTAACGAGTACATTGTTTGATCTTCTTGACAGGTTTCCATCACACCGACAACTCCTAGCCGCAATGCTTCCGTGGAGCATATGGGAAAGTCGTGACGCCAAGTTATTGGAAGCATCTGAAACTTCTCCCACTTTCATCATCTCTCGCGCAAAAGACACTGTACAAGAATGGAGTTGTATAGCAAGATACTTACACTTATCTGCCTCTGTTCTAGAAGGTGAAACCATAGCTTTACTAGAATTTACTAGAATCTATCAAATTGGCAATTTCAAACTGAATGCACTCTGTCTGGTTTGAATAAGATTGCAAGTCTCCTGTAGATGCCCTTTCATCATATATCGTTTCCAATACTGAGTTTGAATATCTTGTATCTCAATGACGAATTATTTTGTCTAGTAATCTCTACTTTGTGGTGTCGTTTGTTAGGCAAGCTAATAGGGTTGCATTAAGTTTACTTTTGCTAAAAAAAACAAAATTTTAAATATTTATTAGAACCATTTACTTAATTAATCTTAAGAAAAATTATGTTTTTTAAACGATTAAGAAAAGTATAACAATAAAAAAAATTATTGAGGGAAGTTACTTACCATATAATTGTAAAATATGATTAGTATTATTGAAAAAAATAAAATAAAAAACGTTTAGGTCCCGTTTGTGTGGCAATCTAGGACGTGACATACATTCATTTTGGTGACAGATTAAAGAGTACTGATGGCCTCATTAATTGGTTGTCTGTTTGCTTCAAATGGAAAACGGATTAAAGAATGTTTTCTAGTGGTCAATCCGTTATGTCTTGCTTTGGTTCTATTCCCACTCTCATTAATGGTCGCATTTTTTTGGGTTCTTGAGCCCCAAATCTCTCTGTCAATGCACACATACCAAATATTCGCACTTAATAGTATTTGGTCCTATAAAGGGTCAATTAATTAAGAAGATTGTTTTTCTCACTTCATACAAAGCTAAAAAAACATCAGTATTTTACGTTTTTAACCTCATCAGCAGTTAACTGCCGATAGAAAAGATCCAGCGGCAGTTAACTGCCGATGAGAAGGAAACCAGCGACAGTTAGCTGTTGTTGCCATGTTTTGCCTATATTTTTCAAAAATTCACATTTTTTCATTTTATTGTAAATAAAAACGATAAAATGAGTGAACAAAAATGATAAAATGACATGCGATTAAAGTAAAAAAGTTAAAAAAATGACAGCTAATTTTTTAACTTAAAAACTGTTTTTAATTTTTTTAAAACAGATTTAATTTTAACAAAAACTAATTCTAACATAGTTTTAATTTAAAAAAAAAACTGATTTTAAAAAATTAGTTTTTATAAATTGTTTTAATTTAAAAACAGTTTTCAATTTATTAAAAAAAATTGTTTTCCAACAATGAACCTTTTTATTATATTATTTTTTATGAGGTATTTTTATTAAAAAAACAGTTTTTAAATTAAAAAAATTAATTTTTAAAAAATATCAGATTTATGACTACACAATGTGATTGTGAATGTGTTGTTGGTTATGGATTGATAGTTATCAATGAGAAAAACCAAAAGAAAATCGTTGTATACACCTTGAAACTTGCCTCTTTTCTCACACAAAGGCAATCATTGATAACTATCAATTCATAACTAACAACACATTCACAACCACATTGTGTAGTCATAAATTTGATATTTTTTAAAAATTAATTTTTTAAATTTAAAAAACTGTTTTTTAATAAAAATACCTCATAAAAAATAATATACTAAAAAGGTTTATTGTTGGAAAACAGTTTTTTATAAAAAAAAAATAAAGCTGTTTTTTTAATAAATTGAAAACTGTTTTTAATTTAATACAATTTATAAAAACTGATTTTTTAAAATTAGTTTTTTTTTTAAATTAAAACTATGTTAGAATTGGTTTTTGTTAAAACTAAATCTGTTTTTTAAAAAAATTTTAACTTAAAAAATTAGCTGTCATTTTTTTTTAGCTTTTTCACTTTCGCATGTCATTTTATCGTTTTTGTTCACAATAAGATGAAAAAATGTGAAGTTTTGGCAAATATAGGCAAAACATGACAACGGCAGCTAACTGCCCCTGGTTTCCTTCCCATCGGCAGTTAACTACCGATGGGGTTAAAAACGTAAAATACTGGTGTTTTTTAGCTTTGTATGAAGTGGGAAAAACAATTTTCATTAATTAACTGCATTGGACATCGGTTTCTGAATATGGGCCTTCTGTCTGCATATTTGGGCTCCCCTGCCTCTTTCTATACATTTTGGAAGATTTCTTTTTAGGACCCCTTATATCTCATTAGGCCCCTTAAAATTATGAAATTGCTCTTAATAACACGTTCTGTATAAAACTATCAGATGCTTTTTAAAAAAAAATCCATTTTGTACATCCGGTAGTCGATAGATAACTAGGGATGTTCATTTTAAAAAAATTCTATTTTGTACATCCGGTAGATAGCTAATGGATGTTCATTTTAAAAATTCCATTTTGTACAAAATAAAATTCATTTTCTACCTCCGGTAGATAACTACCGGATTATTACTCATTTAACCTTTTGTTTTACATAACAAACAGACATCATCCAAACTTTCTCTCTCATCTTCTCGCATCTCTCCACCAGCTCACTTCCTCCACCATTTCACTCTGGTTACCTAACCGAACCACAAATCTCAACCCACTCACCCCACGCAAACGCCGAATCCTCGTCGTCCAATTATCCACCATCATCAAAATCAACCAAACCTTCGAATTGATCGCATTTGAGTGAAGATTGACACTATTTATTCTATTGACTGTGATGAAAACACAAAAAATCGCTAAAAAATCGCAAGGTTTAGAAGCATATTAAAGTTCAGTGCAAAATAGGAAGTAAATGCTTAAAAACCGCTCAAAAATTGCAAGTTGGGTGCTTAAAATAGGAAGTCGAGTGCATATTCAAGTTGGTACAAAATTGAAATTTATAAAACGAACATCCGATGGTTATTTACTGGAGGTGTAAAATGGAAATTTTTAAAATGAGCATCCGGTTGTTATCTACTGAATGTACAAAATAGAAATTTTTAAAATGAACATCCGATAGTTATCTACAAAACGTGTTATTAAGGACAATTTCATAATTTTAGTGGCCTAAAGAGATATGAGCGGACTAAAAAGAAATCTTCTTACTTTTTGTTGTTTATTCATCTGGGTTTGCTTTGGGCCAACTTCAAATTGTCAATGTCATCTTAGTACTCTCTCTTTTTTTTTGTTGATAATATACTACTCTCCTTTCTCTCACAATATTTATCTTATTGGCTATTTCTCACATATTAGTAAAAAATCACAAATAAAAGTTGAATAATATTTCTACTGAATTATTCAAAGTAACAAAATACTTGTTTATTTATATTACTTTAAATTCAAAGTGAAGAATAATAACTTATAAATTATGTATATAACATGAATTAAAGGATGAAAAGATTTTTTTTTTTTACAAAAGTGACAAATATTACGAGATAAATGAATTATTATTTATAAAGAGTTTCTTTTTCCCCCTTTTCATGGTTCTTAAAAATGACTTATGTCTAGTTTAACTCAATCAGACACGAGAAAATACATTGTTTAGCCATCTTAATTAAGAAATCTGGAGGGGTGTAGTTTTTAAGAAAAAAATGGGGAGTGTATTAAGAAAATGCCTTATGTCGAGGAGCTTATAGCAAATAATTTATAAGTTAACTTATAATGGGTAAACAAGCTAGTTGAATTTACAACGTTTGATAAAATTAAGAGTTGAATTAGCTTATCAATATGAAACCACATAAAAAAATATCTACTTTTTCAAGTGAAAATGGTAACGGTAAAATTGAGAAAAAAATAATACAAGCTATAAGCTGGTAAAAATAAGTTTTAAGCTCGTCAGTAAAAATATTATCAAACAAGTCATTTATTTTTTTTATCATGAGCTTATAAACTCAAAATCTGACATTGTCAAACAGAGCCTTAAATGTATTTTTGACTTTTCAAGTAGTGCAACTATATAATTCGGGTCCTTACTTGTTTTAAATAAAGAAATAAGTTCGTTATGCATGGTTGAATGTGGATGATGATTGGAGTAAGTTTTTAGTCCTTCTAAAAACAATGGACTATACATTCTGTGAACTTTATTATTTTGAAAACTAATATAATAATAAAATGTTATATATATATATATATATATATATATATGTGTGTGTGTGTGTGTGTGTGTGTGTGTCGATTGAACACCGTGTTAACTTTTGAATGTTTAAAGGTTTCGTACGTGGTTAGATTTAGTAAATATTTATTTTTTCATTTCCTCCATTCTTTATTTTCTTTGAATATTTTTTTATTTTATTTTCTACCAATCTGGATTAATGAATATTTTTTTTTTCAAAAAAAAGTTTTATTTTATTCTATCATAAAATAAGAAAAACAATGTTTTTTTTTTACAATAAAACAATCAATTCTCAATTTACATTTTTACACGGGATATGTTGATGACCATCGTTTAAGCCTTCATGAACCCACTCATCATACTAAGGTAAAAAATCCATTAACGAGTACCTTGTATAGGCTCGTTTATTAAAAGGGTCATGCTAACAACACTTTTTACATTTTTGAGGAATTGATTATACAAGTTTCAATGTAAAATTACTATATTTGTTTTTTAATAAGTGTTTCCGAGGCACCGGTTAACATTTTCCTATTTAAAATATAGGCTAATTTATTTTATTTCAATTGTGACTTTTAATTTATTGCAAGAATCGATTTAATGAGAAGTTTTGTTTTCTTCAAATAAAACAAAAAAGTATAGGCAGGCTAGTTTACTAAGCCTCGCAGCATAGTATGGTAATCTTTATCTTTATTATACTACATCCGAAGCAGTGTTGCCCTAACCAAACTCTTGGTGGAGATTGAACCAGGTACAACATGCTTCTAATTCACAACTCCTACCACCAAGGTATTGATGTTTTTTTATGACATGTGATTGTTTCAATGTTGTGTATTCAACACAAATCTCGGGTCCTCTTTCTTTCAAACTCACAATCTCTAAATCATTTCTCACTCACTTTCATCTCTCTCGTCATCATGCAATTGAACCTAATAACCATAATTCCGCCCTTTTTGACGGACCTAATTAATTTTTATGAAAAAAAAAGTCTGCAAAAAATTGAATCAGGTAGCACATGAAAAAGTCTTTTTTTTTAAAAGCCACTACCACATAACAGTTCCTTTTTATTGTTATTTTTTCTTTCAATTACCCCATAGCAGTTACTTTTCATTATTAGCGGTTCATTTTCATTATTATTTTTTCGTTCAATTACCACGTAACGGTTCCTTTTTATTATTTTTTTCTTTCGGTTACCACATAGCATTTCCTTTTCACTATTTTTTTTCTTTATTTCGATTACCACATAGCAATTTATTTTCCTTTTCATTTTTATAGATTTAACAGTTTTTACGGTTATGATCAATTTCTTGGTGCAGACTTTTGTATATATTTTTTCTTTTGATTTGTCATTTTTATTGCAGTCCATATTTTGTTTTTGTTGCTTTTTGAGGTAGTTTGATAACATAATACTTAATGTAACTATAAAAGTAATAATATAGCCAATTTGATAGTTATATACGAGGCTCTATAAAACTCGTACATCGCTCGGATTAAAGTCTAGATTTTCCCAATCACTCGTTGGCGTAATTAGGACAGATCATGGCATAAAATAAAATATAGAATAAGATTGTTGAACAAAGACACAACTCAACAACCACCCCCGCTCCTTTCATTCTCCCAAAGAGGCTACATACATACCAACTCCACGATCAAAAGTAAAAGTAACTAAACTTAATTAAAGAAGAAAAAAAACGAGTCACAAATTCCTACACAATGAAATACTATAGGGAATTTATTCTTTGAATATTGAAATCGTGGCCATCGACTAATTCTTTTTTTACGGAGTAGTTCTTAACTTTTATAAATTAAATTGATACAGATGTCCACGAAACCGACACATATTAAATTTTTATGATTAGATAATATGAAATGACATGACACCTTAAATGAATATGTGACATTCTTTAAAAAAGAAAAAGAATAGTATGTGACATTTTAAATGGATCATTCGTTGATCATATATTAAACTAAAAACATATGAAATTTATGATGTAAAAACTATCTAAGGAGTTTTCATCTCGAGATGCTTTCTTAAAATTTACATGAAATATATGAATTTAACCTGCCATGTAAGTTTTTGGTGATTTGATTTGTGTGAGGTTTACATAGAATGTCATATGCTCATTTAATGCACCACATCATCACATTTAACGGACTAATTATAATTTGAGATATGTATTAGTTATTTTGTGAAATTCTTAGACCATATTGACCTTTATTCTCAATTTGGAAAATCAATTTGTCTATTTAGTCCTAAATTATGAGTGAGAATCTGGGTGTGGATTGTAGGGTCCCCAATAAGGAAGCAAAATGGAAAGACAGGTAACAAAAGGAGCGTGTGAAAGCAAAAGAGAACAATAAAGCAAAGGAGATCCAATGACAGAAGGAAAAAAGCCATAGAATATTTCATGGCTCCTTCTGCTTCTATCAATTGTAATATAAAGAAAACAAAACATAAAACATAACCAACTACAACTCTACAACCTCAAAAAAACAAACACAGTTACACACTTTCATTCTGTTCTGTTTCATTTCTCATTCTCTGCACAAAACAAAGTACACAGAAGAAAAAAAAGCGTCACTTTTACTTATCATTTTCATCAATCACACAATGCTGCTAAGAACCTCAATTTCCAAATACAAGAAGTTTTTCCAAAATACTCTAAACAACTTCAAGTCATTATTCTCTCCAAGTTACCAAAAAATTCCCAAAACACCCCCTCATAATCACTCCTCTTATAATGACTTGGAAAAATTCTACAGTGACTTCACTGAGGAATGGGATTCACAAAAAGGAAAATCAAAGAAAAGAAGAAAGAACAAAGCTATGCTATCATCATCAACAACAAAGCAAGAAGAGGAACTACATGTACATAATCATAATGAAAACTTGGTTGCTTTGAACAATGCAAAGAAGAAGAATGAGATGGAGAAATGTGAGGAATTGGAGGAGCAAAGGAATAAAGGAAGCTTAACTCATCAAAAAGGAAACAAACAAGATTCATCATCAATGTTCAATTCTAAGAGTATGGTGGAAAAGAAGCTGAAAGAGTTGGAAATGTTGGAAATGAGTAATGTGGATTATATGTTAGACATTGAAGAGGTTCTTCATTACTATTCTAGGCTAACTTGTCCTTCATATCTTGAAATTGTTGATAAATTCTTCATGGATATGTACTCTGAGTTCTTTGGTTGTCCTGAGACACCTGCTAGTGTTAACTCTAAACTGAAGATGAGATCAGTTAGGTCTTAATTTGTTATGTTTCTGAATTTATCATACAATATCATCTAATGTTTTCTTAGATGATTCTTAAATTGTTTATTTAATCTTCTTTGCAATGTTAATTAGTAATAAGTGTTTGGTGTGTTTATGTATTTATTTTGCTCAAGTATTTTGTTGACCAATGTATCAATTTGACATGCATAATCAAAGTTTAGAATACATTTTTTTTTTACAAATTGCTTGGCTTTTTGAAAAAGTATACATATTTTTCAAGATTGTTTTGTGGACGGTGCTGGTCAAGATATAAAGCTTTTCTTTTTCATATTGAAGACTTTTATTAGCTCAATCTGCGGAATGGCTAATGGGCTTTTTCTATTGCAAATGTGGATATTTTATCCCTCCAAATGTTAAAGTACACTTTAATCCTAACTCATGAATTGTTCAATAGCATAAAAGTGCAGTGAAGTGAAGTCTGAAAACCTAGACTTTAACACAAATATAAGACAATTGCTTTATACACATCAAGCAAAGCTAAAACACACCAGGAAATTACATTTTTACCCCGGCGGCAGCTAACTGCCGCCGCATCATTCCATCGGCAGTTAACTGCCGCCGCGTTTGAATACATCGGCAGTTAACTGCCGTTGCGTTCTTGATGTTGCTGATTACATCAACCTACTCTATACTGTTACATCATCTCCTCTTTTTCCATATTTCCTCTTCCATCTAAATCCTCAAACCCAAATCTTGTCCAAAATCATTGAAGCAGCAATACTAGAAGGATTCAACACACATTTGACGTGAAGAAACAGGTAATGCATCATTTAATCCGTTTTTTTTGCTGATTTTTCTGTAAATATTCGTGAAAACCTGACATGGGGCTAGCGACAGTTAAGTGCCGCTGTATGGGGACATCGGCAACTAACTGCCGATGCAGCGGCAGCTAGATGCCGATGGGAAACTTCAAAAAACAGGCTTACTGCCTATTTTTTTGATTTTTTTTTTGTTTTTTTTAACTTTTTTTTAGGTTTAATTAATTTTGATATTGATGTTATTGCAATTGTAAGTTATTTATTCATAGTTATTTGTTGTTTATTAGTTATGGATGAAAATGCGGATGATGATCCGGTCGAGACAAAACCTATTTTTGTCGATAATTCCGAAAATGTCATACCGCCTAAGGTTGAAGCTTCTGTCGATGTTGAAGCTTCATTGTATGTTGACTCCAGTGTTGTCCCTCTTGAGGCCAACGAAGTTGACACGGCTCATTTTTTTTCAAGCGAAATTAAATGGAAAGATCGAGATGACTTGCTTAATTGGGTACGTCGTCAAGCAAATAAGGCGGGATTACAATTGTTATACGTAGATCCAATTTGATCAATCCAATGTTGCAACTAATTTGTGAAAGGAGTGGGGACCACAAAGTGCCGAAAAAAAGATTGAAGCATGAGGCAACGGGTTCAATAAAATGTGGGTGTAAGTTCATGGTTCATGGATATCTTAGTAGGGAAACAAATGATTGGAGATTGAACATTCTTAACGGAGTTCACAACCATGAGATGGAGCCAAGTTTAGAAGGACACATGCTTGCGGGTAGATTAAGGGAGGATGACAAGAAGATTGTACGTGACTTGACCAAGAGTTTGGTGCTACCAAAAAATATTTTGATAAATTTGAAGACAAAAAGACAAGATTGCATGACAAATATCAAGCAAGTCTACAATGAACGTCAAAAAATATTCAAGTCAAACAGAGGTAACAAGACTGATATGTAGTATCTAATCTCAAAGTTGGAGGAGCACAACTATGTCTATTTCACCAGAAGACAAAGTGAGAGTACTACTATTCAAGACATATTTTGGGCTCATCCAACATCGGTTAAGTTGTTTAACAATTTTCCAACAGTTTTGGTTATGGACTCCACCTATAAAACCAACATGTACATAATGCCATTGTTTGAGATAGTTGGGGTCACCTCGACCGATTTGACGTATTTTGTTGGTTTTGGATTTTTGACATCTGAGAAAGAGGATAATTTTACTTGGGTTTTACAGATGTTGGTAAAACTTCTTAACTCCAAGATTAATATGCCTTCAGTGGTTGTGACTCACAGAGATACGGTTTTGATGAATGCGGTAGCAACTGTTCTCCCTGAAACTAGTGCAATACTTTGTTATTTTCATGTTGGTAAAAATGTTAGAGCAAAGTGCATCACTGACTGTAGAGTGAAACCGAAGGATGGGAAAGAGGTGAAGCCAAGTGACATAGTTAACAAGGTAATGAAAGCTTGGGATGTTGTTGTTGACTCACCTACACAAGAATTATATGCAAGTGCGTTAATGGAATTCAAAAATGTTTGTAAAGATTTTCCAAAGTTTCTTACTTATGTCGAGAGCACCGTATTGGATGTTGTGAAGGAGAAAGTAGTGAGGGCATGGACAGACCGTGTCTTGCATCTTGGTTGCAGAACCACCAACCGAGTTGAGGGAGCTCATGGTAAACTAAAGAAATATTTGAGCAATAGTGTAGGTGATTTTGATACTTGTTGGGAGAAAATACATGATATGTTGGTGATCCAGTTAACTGAGATACAAACTTCATTTGGAAGGAGTTGTACTGTATTAGAACATAGATACAAAGATGTCATTTTGTACTCTGGGTTGGCTGGTTATGTGACTAGGATTGCTTTGAGCTTTATTTTTGATGTAGAAAGACGTTCCAAGGAAACCTTGTGCATGGACAAAAATATTTGTGGTTGTGTGATAAGGACATCATATGGGCTACCTTGTGCATGCACTATTGCTGTGAAAATCCGTGACAACAAGCTTATTTGATTGGATAGATACACCGTCATTGGCAAAGGTTATGTATGGGTGAAGAAAGTAATGAAGATGGTTTTTCTGTCGAGGAGGAGTGAAATGGTATTCAGGAACGTCTCAAGAAAGTTCCTTATCAAATCAAACTAGAAATCAAAGAGGTGTTGCGTCAGTTGGCATTTCCAGAATCCACAATGGTTTCTCCTCCTCCAAGAAAAGTACCAGCCAAGGGAGCGCCGAAAAAAGTGAGGTGTAAAGCAAATGAGGCATCGACAAGTCGAATCCCTTCTTATTGAGAGCGTGTTGATTCCCAATTTCCGGATAATCAATCGTCGCAAACTATGTCATCATTTCCTAAAAGAAAGGGTGCTCGTATTGGCAAATCATCACGTTCCTCACTTTCACCACCTACTCGGTTTCCTAAGCTTAGCCCGGTTCCAAAGCCTACTCTGGTTCATGGTGTGTTTGATGTTTTGAGTCCTATTGACTATATGCCAAAATTCATGGTTCCATTTATTGAAAAAATTGTGGATGTTAAAGGCGATGGGAATTGTGGTTTTCGGGCTATAGCTGAGTTCTTGGGTTTCACCGAAGAAAGTCATGTCATGGTTCGTAGACATCTTATTCAAGAGTTAAAAGATCATAGAAATGATTATGTGCGGGTATTTGCGAGTGAGGATCGTTTTAACTACATCTTAAATGGCTTGCATCCTCCCTCAAATAGTGGTGGTATTGCACTTGTAGATAAGTGGTTGACTTTTCCCGACATGGGCCACATCGTTGCAACTTATTACAATAGAGTTGTAGTGGAGTTGACAAGTCACGAAATCGGAAATTCGGAATTTTTTTTCCCACTTAAAGGGGTGCCACCGCTTAAGCAAAAAAACCCCATCATGTGCCTAGGATTAATTCCCAACCATTTTGTTCTTGTTTTTTTGAAAGATGGTTGTCCACTACCTCCATCATCTACGGAGTGGAACATACACAGAAGTGAAGAGGCATCGGCTTGGGAATTTGAGTTTTTGGATCAACAAGCTAGGTTCTGAGACCTAATGAACATTGAGAAAAGAGCGAATCCGCTCTCACCAAAAAAGTCAAACCAAGCCAATTCAATTGTGTGTGACACTCCTGAAAAAGCAAAGCAAGAATTTCAAGTTATTGCGGAAGATGAAGATGGTTCAAATTGACTTGATGCGACATGACTGATTTTTTGTTTTTGTCGGTGTTCATCTTTTTTTTTGGTCGATATTACACCGACATATTTTTTGTGGTCGATATTGTAACGCCAATTTTTTGTGGCCAATATATAACTAACATATTAATATATATAAACATTTAACTTTTATGTGGTCGAATATGCACCTACTTTGTTATTGGTTATAATGTTTCCGCATTTGATATATATTGGTTATTACGTTTAATTTAATATTATTCTGATGTTTGATATTTCATAAACTTTTGTGAAGTTAAACATGTATGAGGTTGCACAAATTGAAGCTCATGTCCGGTACTCTGCTTTCAAAAAGACAATTAAGGTTTTTCTAACTCCGACCGACACTATGGATGAGTTGAAGGCACAACTTAACTGTTACTTTCTCCATGTTGGTGAAAATCATCATACATGTCATGTATTTGCTCATATGCCAATTTATGACCTGGGGGCAGATAAAGATGAAGACATATGGAAAACGGTCTATTGGCCTCGGCTTATTCGTGACGATAATGACGTTGGATTTATGTTTAGGCATATGGTTGAAAATAATGTATTATATCTTTGTGTTCGTTCCAATTGTATGTGCAACGAATATCGGTAGAGATTTCATGTAATATTATGTAATGTGTTGTTGAATGTCAAACACTATTTATGTTTTTGGTGAATTTCAAACATTCGTGTAATTTTAACGAAATGTCGAATTGATTTTATTTTGGTCAATTGTGAAAGATTATGTAATGTTCTTGCTTTATGAATGATTATAATTGATGTATGATTTGTACTGCCTTTGGAATTGTTGTTTTGGATTACAGGTAATAAATCGGCCGAAAAATGGCTTGCTTGTAAAAATAGCAGGTTTTGTTATGCATAATTGCGCCAGCAGCGGCAGTTGACTGCCGATGGTAGCCGACGGCAGTTAACTGCCGATGTCCCCATCCCAGCGGCAGTTAACTGCCGCCGGGGTAAAAATGTCATTTACTGGTGTGTTTCAGCTTTGTTTAATGTGAGAAAAGCAATTTTCCAAATATAATGTCATATTTGGACGTTTGGATTTATCTAGTCTAGTAAAAAAAGTCACATTTCATCTCATTTGTGTGGGCCTGAGTCCAATCTGGACTTTTACCTTAAAATTCCCGCCTCAATGGTATGCCAAATAGAACTTATTCTTACTCTCCAAAGCTAGCTATATTCATAAAACAACATTGGCGTGTATTAAATTAACAATAATTTTCCAAATTGGTCCTTGAGATTATAGGGATGTATCAATTTAGTCTCTCATATTATCAATACTTTAAAATGATCTTTGATATTGTAAAATTTCAATCAGATTTGTTCCTTTCTTGGTATTGATAGGTACTATAATGATATTATGTTGGTATTATCGTGGATTAATCTAAAAAGAGTTAAAACAGAACCTTGCTAATATAGTGATGTTCTCCAATATATGGAAAATTACACTCATCTTCTTTGGGATCTATTAAAATGACATTGACTCCCCATCTACTTTTAAAACTTACACAAACATCCCTTAAGTTCTTGTGAAATAAACAAACACCTCCTCTATTAACACCGTTAATCTTCCGTTAACTATTTTTTTACCATTGTTGTTATTTCCACCAGTGCAAAAACCCTTTTTAAGTCGGTTAAAAAGGGCCTTTTAAGTCGGGTGTGCGCCGGACCTAATAGTCGTCGACTTACCAAGTTTTGGCTTGTTAAGTCGGAATTTTAGCCGACTTAAGAAAACGATTTTTTAAGTCGGGTTAATCATTAACCGACTTAAGATGTATTATTTTTTTATAAAAAAAAAAAAGCAGTTTAGCCCTTCTTAATCAGGGGCAAACTACTTTTCCAAAAAAAAAAAATTACAGGCTCTAATATGAACCTCATACTTCTGCTGTTATGCAATGCAATCAAACTATATAATTTTGGCAAAGGTTTTTGTACATGATTTCAATTACATAGAGATCTATGTTATGACCCAGACTATATTGCATAATCTTAAGTGTTGGTTCTACATGGACTACTAGTGTACAATTGATTCACAAAACAAAGTATTAGAGGGCTTAATGTCTCTGTGAACTGAAGGTGAGAAAAACACAAGAAGGGGGGTTGAATTGTGTTAGCTTTTTCTTTCTCAAACTAAGAAATAGTTCAGAGTCTGATGTTAAGTCAGAGTCTGAAACTATGTTCAGAGTTCAGACGCAGCGGATAAAGTAAAATGAGAGAGAGAAAGAGAGGACACAAGCAATTATCCTGGTTCCTTCCACAACCCGGAAGTAGTCCAGTCCCCTTGTCACTTACAAGAGATTTTTTCACTATAATCAACATATTACAAACGCTCAAGCACACAAGCAAGAGACTTCCAAATGCTCAAACACACAGTAAGAGACTTCTAATTGCTCAAGCACACAAGCAAGAGACTTCTGATTGCTCAAGCACACAAGCAAGAGACTTCTGATCAAACAGAATTACAGAGAAATTTGTTTGAGTTGAACACTTGATATACTATCAGTGGTGTTCACAAAATACAACACAGTTTCAGACTCTAAACTTAGGATAGCACTTGTGTACCATTAAGGTACCAATGTTATATACCATTGGCCAATTACGGTGTGCCACATGGCACACCCTTTAAAAATAATATATCAAATAAAGCACTTATAAAATAACATTGGTACATGGCACACTCTAATTGGCCAATGGTATATAACATTGGTACCTTAATAGTACACAAGTGTTATCCCTAAACTTAAGAAATTCTAAGATGAGAAAGTTTGAAAGAATTTCTAAGTTATTGATGCGTAGTGAATTTGACAGAGTATTGGTACTTTCTGAATTGTAGAGTCTTGTATATTCTTCTTCAAGTCTTCGGTCCTTTTATAGAGGGATAGAGAGACGTTGAGAAGGTGCCAGATCATCAATAGAGTCGTTTGAATTGAAGCTTAATCCAACGTTGATTTCTTCCTTGATATGGTATGCGTAGTAGAAGAATAACTTTTGAATCCTTTCCTTAAAATGGATCAAATGTTTCGTCTAAGGAGACAAAGTTTCAGAGCAGGTTTCAGAGGTCTTGTCGTACTATGTACTTTTGACAGTGACAGCAGTTGACTTCTGAGTTTCCTTTAGACTTCAGACTTCAGACTCCCAGTCTTCAGACACTGTTCTTCAGACTCTGATCTTCAGACACTGTTCTTCAGACTCTGATCTTCAGACATTGTTCTTCAGACGCTGATCTTCAGACACTGTTCTTCAGACGCTGATCTTCAGACAGTGTTCTTCAGACGCTGATCTTCAGACACTGTTCTTCAGACGCTGATCTTCAGACACTGATCTTCAGATGCTGATCTTCAGATTCTGTTCTTCAAACGCTGATCTTCAAACACTGATCTTCAGATTTTGACTTGATACCCAAGCTTCAATATTTTTCTTCGCTCTTAACTTGATCTTTCAGAACCACTGTTAGATACATAATTTTTAAGTATATGGTCCTGCACACTAGAGCAAGTATTAGCATATCCAATTTGAAGGTGAGAAAAACACAAGAAGGGAGGTTGAATTGTGTTGACTTTTTCTTTTCTTTCTCAAAAACTAAGGTTAGTTCAGAATCAAATGTAGATCAGATTCCGAAACTATTTTCAGAGTGTTTTGCAGCGGATATAAAGTAAATGAGAGAGAGAGTGAGAGAGAGAGAGACACACAAGCAGTTTATCCTGGTTCCTTCCACAATTCGGAAGTAGTTCAGTCCCCTTGTTACTAACAAGAGATTTTCACTATAATCACAAAGATTACAATTTGCTCAAGCACACAGCTAGAGACTTCCTTGCTCGGACACACAGTCTAAGACTTCCTTGCTCAAACACAAAGTATGAGACTTCCTTGCTCAGACACACAGTCTAAGACTTTTAATCAAACAGAATTACAAAGAATATGTTTGAGTTGAACACTTGATATACTATCAGTGGTGTTCACAAAATACAACACAGATTAAGACTCTTTCTAATTTGGCAGAGTTACGATTCTGGAAAACAGAGTAACACGTTTTTCAGAGTGTTGAGTCTTATTCTTCTTCTTCAATCCTTCAATCTTTTATATGGAATTAAAGAGCTGTTGAGAAGAGCCAAATATCATCAAAGAGCCGTTGCAATAGAAGCTATGTCCAGCATTTAATTCCTTCCTGACATTGTGTGCGTAACACAGAAAACAGAGGAATGGAATTTGAATTGTTTCCTTAAAACAGGGATAATGTTTTGGCCAAGGAGACAACTGTTGCAAAGAGCTGTTCTGACCGTACAGTACTTTACTGTAGATAGTTGCAATTGTTGACTTATGTGTTTCAGACTTCAGAAGCTTCTCTTCAGAACTGGCTTCAGACACTGTTCATCAGACGCAGTCTTCAGAAGCTGGTCTTCAGACTCACTGTTCATCAGACGCACTTCTTCAGAAGTAGGCCTTCAGACGCTGCCTTCATAAGCTCTTCTTCACACACTGCCTTCAGAAGCTCTTCTTCAGATGCTGATTTTCTTCAGCCTTGCAACACAAGCTTCTATATTTTCCTTCTTGCTCTTAACTTGTTCTTTCATAACCATTGTTAAATACCAATCTTTAAGTATATGGTTCTGCACACTAGAATCAAGTATTAGCATATCCAATTTTTTTTTTAACACTTTGTTATCATCAAAACTCAACAAAGAGTTGTTCATACATTTTGTTCCAACAATCTCCCCCTTTTTGATGATGACAAACATAAGCATTAATAGAAAATTGTTGTTAATTTAATTAACAAGTTGACTTCAGGGTCTGAGGTTTGTAAGCTCCCCCTGAGTCTGATAATCCACAAGGTGAGGTTTGTAAGCTCCCCCTGAGTCTTATCCAGGTTAATTAATTTCAATTTAAATGAATAAAGTGTAAATACATTCAGAATTTAAATAACAAACTGACTTCAGGGTCTGAGGTTTGTAAGCTCCCCCTGAGTCTGATAATTCACAAGGCGAGGTTTGTAAGCTCCCCTTGAGTTTTATCCAAGTTATTTAAATTCAGTTTAATTCACACAGGTGAAAAATCAAACTGTTTCTGAGTGATTTTTCACATAATTATCTCACATAAAATAAAACCAGAGGCTAAGAGATTAGAAGTTGTTCTCATAAGTTAATTAATTAACTTATGTTCTGAGCTCAGAGCCTGAAATAATTGTTACTTTTACTCCCCCTTTTGTCATCAACAAAAAGAAAATTCAAGAATTTTAAGACACAAGAGAGTTTAAAACGTGAGATAAAAATGTTCAGAGCATTTATGTTTCAGACACAATTGTTCAGAGCATTTTGTTCAGTACCACTGAACTGATTCAGATACAATTGTTCAGAACATATGGTTCAGTACTACTGAACTTTTTCAGACAGAAATGAGAGTTTTAAAACTGGGTCTGAAAACTGAACATATAAGATGAGAAAGTGAAAGTGTGACTGTGTTTTGAGTGTTTTTAAAACATTTCAGAAACTGAAAACAGAAAAACATTAAACACAACTGCACATTGATGACTTTAGGAGGGGCAAAGTACAACTTTCAAAGCTTAATTCATCACTGCCCAGCTATTATTACTTGTCAAATTCTGACCATGTGTTAGACAACTGTTCAGATTTACTCTTATTAGTGATCCACGTGTAAAGTGTCCACTTATAATGAGTTTTATCAGAAGTCAAAAATTCAGATTCTGAAACTCAGACTCTGATGTTTTCAGAGGCTGAACTTTCTTCAGACTCTCAAAGTGAGTGTCTGTTAAGTCTTAACTTCTGATGAACTTCAGATTCTCAGTTTCTATTCAGAGTCAAGCAATTTTTTCAAGAGATGAAATGCATGTTCAGATTCTTTTTAATAAAATTAAATCTGTCTAATGTGAGGGGTTTTGTAAATATATCAGCCCATTGATGATTAGAATCAATGAATTGAATATCCACCACACCCTTCTGAACATAATCTCTAATAAAATGATGTTTAAATTCAATATGCTTGGCTCTTGAATGTAGAATTGGATTTTTAGACAAACAGATTGCAGCAGTAATCTCACAAAGATGGTTATGCTGTTTTCATGAATGAAATTCTGGCCAGGCAATAACAAAGAGTAAACAGGTTCTGAACCAAACAGGTTCTGAACTAAACTTAGCACAATTAACAACAGATAAACAACAGAAATTAAAAGTGCAGGAAAGCTAAAGAAGGCACAAGGTTTGTTAACCCAGTTCGGAGTAAACACCTCCTACTCTGGGGGATACCAATCCAGGAAGGAATTCCACTATAGGAATTAATCCTTATGACTCAAGACACTGACTCCCAGTTCCCAGCCTAAGCAATTAACTTCCTCCTAGTCTTGAATTCTACCCAACACGTTGAGTATTAGAGACCACTAACTTCCTATTCAAGTAACAAACCTGTTACTGAACCCCTTAACAAAAACTACTCTGTTTTGAAGAACAACTTCAATACATATGACTGCACTCGTACCTACAGGCTTAGAGTGATTACAACTCAATTAAAAACACTAAACCAACTCAATAGAGTGGTGCACAAACAAAGCTAAAAGCTTAAAAACTCTTAAGACTCAAATTCTCTGAATTTTTCTATCTAATTCGTGTATCTTGAATAATGGCAGCAACTCTCCTTTTATAATCTTCAGCAAGCAACATTAATCTGAAACAAATCTTCTGAATTGATATGATTCTGAATAATGAATGGCTTGAAAAGGAAACAAATAAAACTGCAACATATCTTTTAAAGATTCTGCAGAAAAAATACGAGCTTCATAATTTAGAGCCAAATCTTTATTAAATCTTCTCCAATTCAATCAGCAATCTAGAAGCAATATGCGAGGATATATCCTTGTAAAATCTCGCAAAGATTCGCGCCAAAACAATTTGTAAAAACGCAGCTTCTGAAGAAGTCAACAAAAGTCAACTCTGCTACAGTGCGTCTGATGCTTCAGAAGCACATTTCAGCATCTGAAGTAACTTTCAGCTTCTGAAGGTGATCTCAGCTTCTGAATGACTTCAAAATGAAAAACTTGCAACTGAAGATTTGTTTTAAACATGGAGATGCTTCTATTCAACACATTTGATTTGCCAAAATATGCAGCCAACACCAAAATACTCAACAATCTCCCCCTTTGGCAAATTTTTGGCTAAAACCAATGTTTCACACAACCAAGTTCTTCAATTCAGCATAACCAATCTCAACAATGAAGAACTCCACAAATCAACCACATACCATAGAGCTAAGCAGCGGACAAACACACTCTGTGCTATGATAAACCATCAGCTTCAGCTTCTGGACAACTGAAGCACACATAACAGCTTCTGAATATCACAGGAAGACTCCATCTTCTCCTAATCAACACAAGAACACTCCCCCTGAAGCTTCACAAATACATAAGCATATGAACAAACACTCCAGCACCTGAACTCCCCCCCTGCAACTCACTAAAACAGAAAAACTCCCCCTCACTTCTGAACTGCAGTGGCTTCTGAACTGAAACACTTCTGAAACTTGAAACAATACTTCACACTCAGGTACATAGCAAACATGCACTCCCCCTGACACACACATTCCCCCTTAATCATATCTTGACAACTCTTGAAAAATTTCTTGCAATTCTGAACAAAACTAGTCACAATCTTGCAATTCTGAACAAGAGTAAAACTGACTCAGCACACATTCTGAACACTTAGCACATTCTGATACTGAACAGCTCAACTTCAAGTTTTTCTCCCCCTTTTTAGCCACAAAATTATGACAAAACACATGCATCACATAGGGATTGAACACTGAACAACAATCTACAAAATCTGTTCCAGCATTAACTTCAGACTCAAGATCAGACACACACACAGCATTAGCAAATCTGGCAGGTACTCTATCTTCCTCACATCCAGTTTGCAGTAATTGCTATAATTCTTCATGTAAACAAACTCCTAACTTACTCCTCAGATTCTCAAATTGCTTAGCATCTAAGGCTTTTGTGAAAATGTCAGTAATTTGATTCTCAGTGTCCACATGTTCCAGCTGAATAATCTTGTCCTCCACTAGATTTCTGATAAAATTGTGTCTGATATCTATGTGTTTAGTTCTGCTGTGCTGTATTGGGTTCTTAGAGATGTTGATAGCACTCAAATTGTCACAAAACAATGTCATAGTTCTTTGTTCAATGTTATACTCTTCAAGTATCTGTTTCATCCAAACCAGTTGTGAACAACTACTCCCAGCAGCAATATACTCAGCTTCAGCAGTGGACAATGAAACACAGTTTTGTTTCTTGCTGAACCAAGAAATTAAGTTATTTCCTAAAAAGAAACAACCTCCTGAAGTGCTCTTCCTGTCATCAGCACTTCCAGCCCAGTCAGCATCACAAAATCCCATTAAATCAGAACTTGAACTATGAGAATACATGATTCCATAATCACTTGTGCTATTCACATACTTCAGAATTCTCTTCACTTGTGTCAGATGACTCATCTTAGGATCAGCTTGGTATCTTGCACAAACTCCAACAGCAAAAGTGATATCTGGTCTGCTTGCAGTCAAGTACAATAAGCTTCCTATCATACTTCTATATTGGCTTTGATCTACTGAAACTCCATGTTCATCTTTAGACAGCTTCAGATGAGTAGCAGCTGGTGTCCTCTTATGAGCAGCAGATTCCATACCAAACTTTTTCACAATATTTTTAGCATATTTACTCTGAGAAATAAAGATGGTATCTTCCATTTGCTTGACTTGCAATCCAAGAAAGTATGTCAGCTTACCAACCAAACTCATTTCAAATTCAGACTGCATTTGTTGGACAAATAACTTAACCATTTTTTCAGACATTCCACCAAACACAATATCATCTACATAGATCTAAGCAATCATCAGACTTCCATCTTGATCTTTGACAAATAAGGTCTTATCAGAACCACCTTTTCTGTAACCTTGAGCAACAAGAAACTGAGTAAGCCTTTCATACCATGCTCTAGGTGCTTGCTTTAATCCATATAAGGCTTTCTTCAATTTGTACACATGATCTGGAAACTGATGATCCACAAAACCCTTAGGTTGTTCAACATACACTTCTTCTTGCAAATATCCATTCAGAAATGCACTTTTCACATCCATCTGGAATAGCTTGAACTTGAGAATGCAGGATACACCCAACAGTAACCTTATGGACTCTAGTCTGGCCACAGGTGCAAAGGTTTCATCAAAATCCAATCCCTCTACTTGAGTATAACCCTGAGCAACCAACCTTGCCTTGTTTCTGACCACAGTACCATTTTCATCTGTTTTATTCTTGTATATCCATTTAGTGTCAATCACATTCAGCCCTTCAGGTCTTGGAACAAGATCCCATACTTCACTCCTTTTGAATTGATTCAACTCATCTTGCATAGCTTCAATCCAAAATTCATCTGTTAGGGCTTCTTTCACATTTTTGGGTTCAAACTTAGACACAAAACAAGAATCAGTAGCAGCTGAGTCTGATCTCCTAGTTCTGACCCCTTGATCCAATCTCCCAATGATAAGCTCATTAGGATGATCCTTCTGAACTCTAATAGATGGCCCTTTAGCAGCAGAATCATGATCTGGATGCACTTCTGCTTCTTCAGACTCTGGATGATTTTCTGCTTCTGAAGTTTGTTCTTCTGAGGCTTCAAACTCTGGAATAACTTCAGACTTATCCTTTTCATTCTCAGCAGACAGATCATCAATAACAACATTTATGCTCTCCATCACAACTTTAGTTCTTGAGTTAAACACCCTATAGGCTCTGCTGTTTACTGAATATCCCAAAAATATGCCCTCATCAGACTTAGGATCCAGTTTTCTTCTATTTTCCCTGTCAGCCAAGATGTAACATCTGCTCCCAAACACATGAAAGTATTTCACAGTTGGCTTTCTCCCTTTCCATAATTCATATAAGGTACAAGCTGTTCCCTTCTTCAAAGTAACTCTGTTATGGATATAGCAGGCAGTATTCATGGCTTCAGCCCAAAACATATAAGGCAGTTTCTTAGCATGCAGCATGACCCTTGCACATTCTGCTAATGTTCTATTCTTCCTCTCAACTACACCATTTTGCTGAGGTGTGATAGGTGCCGAGAACTCATGTTTTATACCTTCAGAAGCACAGAATTCTGAGAAACTCTTGTTTTCAAATTCTTTGTCATGATCACTTCTGATTCTGACAATACCACAGTCCTTCTCTCTTTGTAATTGAGTGCATAAGTCTTTAAACACTTCAAAAGTATCAGACTTCTCTCTAACAAACTTAATCCATGTGAATCTTGAGTAGTCATCAACCAAAACAAATGCATACCTTTTACCTCCAATACTTTCTACTTGCATTGGCCCCATTAAATCCATATGAACAAGTTCTAGTACTTTAGTAGTTACCTGGTGTACGAATCTGGGATGAGACTTTCTTGTTTGTTTCCCAATTTGACAATCACCACAAACACTGTCCTCATTGATCTTTAGATTAGGTACACCTCTGATAGCTTCAGTACTTAGGATTTTCTTCATGCCTTTCAGATGCAGATGACCAAGTTTCTGGTGCCAGAGCTTGACTTCCTCTTCTGAGCTCATGAGACAAGAAGTCAGGCTTCTTTCTTCTTGAGACACCCATAAATAACAGTTATCTTTGGATCTGCAGCCCCCTCATCTGAACCTTACCTTCTTGATCAGTCACAAAACACTCTTGCTTGTTGAAATTAACCTTTAAGTCTTGATCACAAAGTTGGCTAATACTGATCAGATTAGAGGTTAAACCCTTCACCAACAGCACATCATTCAGTCTAGGTAAGCCTTCACTGATTAAATCACCAATACCCAGAATCTCACCTCTTGCTCCATCTCCAAATGTCACATAACTTCTGGAATAAGGTTTGATATTTCTCAGCAGCTTCTTCACACCAGTCATGTGCCTTGAACAACCACTATCAAAATAACAGTCCTCTCTAGAAGTGGCTCTTAATGAGGTATGAGCAATCAGGCCTACATTCTGAACCTTAGGTTTCCATACTTTCTGAACATTGTGTCTGGGTGCAGCTGGTTGCACTCTTCTATATTGAAAGTGTTCAAGATAACCATACAGTTTAAAGCAAAAAGGTTTAATATGTCCCTTCTTACCACAATGATGACAGGTCCAGGTATGATTCCTCCTTCTTCCGTTGAACTTCTGGGGTTGCATCTGAACATACTTCTGAGGTTTCATATGAGATGTTCCAATCATAGGATCATGAGTCTGAGTAGCAGGAACAAACTGTTTAACTGGATTTTTCTGCTTGAGGTTCAGACTCTCATCCACAAATCCTAAACCAGTTTTTCCTTGTTTCTGAGCATCTAAAATTTCCTCAAACACATCAGTAGCAGTATTCATCATTCTAACTTGCTTTTTCATATGCTCAAGTTGGGAATTAAGTTGGTTTAATTCTTCTTTCAATTCTGAATTCTGAACCAACAGTTCACCTTTTTCAGCCTCTAGTTGACATATGGTCTCCTTCTGATCCAGGACTTGTTTGCAAACTTCAGCACTTCTGGTATACAGCTTCCTGTAGTTGTCAGCTTGTTCATCATATGAGGTTTTAGTAGCTTCAGACACAGATGAAGCTTCAGACTCTGAGTCAGACTCTGAAAAAGTCTCAGACTCTAAAACAGCTTCTTTCTTCAAGATAGCTCCTGACCTTACCATCAAACTAGTGTCACCCTTAGCAGATTCATTCTCAAAATCTTCTTCTGAATCTTCATCAGACCATGAAACAGCTAGGCTTTTCTTCTGCTTCTTAAGAAAAGTAGGACATTCAGACTTGATATGTCCATACCCCTCACACTCAAAGCACTGCACACCTTTGGCTTGGTTATTTTTCTCCTCAGACTTGGTCTTCTTCTCATCAGCTTGTTGCTTCTTGTTGTTAAATCTGAAATTCTGACCTTCGGTCTTGGATTTTCTGTCAACCTTCTTCAGAATTTTGTTGAATTGTTTTCCAAGCAACACTAGAGCTTCTGATAAATCACTATCCTCCTCATCAGACTCTTGTTGATCATCAGCTCCTGAATTAACTGCAAATGCTACTCCTTTCCCTTTCTTATCAGGCTGTTTGCAGAATGCAGTCTCAAAATTTAACAAAGACCCAATCAGCTCCTCAACCTTCATGGTGGTGATGTCATGAGCTTCTTCTATGGCTGTAACCTTCATATCAAATCTTCTGGGTAGGGACCTGAGGATTTTTCTTACTATCTTTTCATCAGACATCTTTTCCCCAAGTGAATCAAAGGAATTTGCCATGTCCAGCACATTCATGTAGAAATCCTGAATAGTTTCATCTTCCATCATCTTCAGGTTCTCAAACTTAGTAGTCAGCAACTGGAGTCTGGAAATCTTCACTTTAGAGGTTCCTTCATGAGTTGTTTTTAAGATTTCCCAGGCATCCTTTGCAACTGTACATTGCTTGATGAGTCTGAACATGTTTTTGTCAACACCATTGAATATAACATTTAAAGCCTTTGAGTTTCCATGTGACAGATCATCTTCAGCTTTGGTCCACTCTTCTTCAGGCTTCAGAACCTCAGTTTTGTTACCATCTTTGTCCAAAACCACAGGATGATCCCAGCCTTTAAGCACAGCTTTCCAAGTTCTGTTGTCAATGGATTTCAGGAATGCACACATCCTGGATTTCCAGTACTCATAATTTGTGCCATCAAGTAGGGGTGGTCTGTTGACATAGCCTCCTTCTCTATCCATGCTTGCCAGAAATTAACTCCTCTGGATCACACCCAAAACACAGGCAGGGTGCCTGCTCTGATGCCAATTGAAATTCTGGCCAGGCAATTACAAAGAGTAAACAGGTTCTGAACCAAACAGATTCTGAACTAAACTTAGCACAATTAACAACAGATAAACAACAGAAATTAAAAGTGCAGGAAAGCTAAAGAAGGCACAAGGTTTGTTAACCCAGTTCGGAGTAAACACCTCCTACTCTGGGGGATACCAATCCAGAAAGGAATTCCACTATAGGAATTAATCCTTATGACTCAAGACATTGACTCCCAGTTCCCAGCCTAAGCAATTAACTTCCTCCTAGTCTTGAATTCTACCCAACACGTTGAGTATTAGAGACCACTAACTTCCTATTCAAGTAACAAACCTGTTACTGAACCCCTTAACAAAAACTACTCTGTTTTGAAGAACAACTTCAATACATATGACTGCACTCGTACCTACAGGCTTAGAGTGATTACAACTCAATTAAAAACACTAAACCAACTCAATAGAGTGGTGCACAAACAAAGCTAAAAGCTTAAAAACTCGTAAGACTCAAATTCTCTGAATTTTTCTATCTAATTCGTGTATCTTGAATAATGGCAGCAACTCTCCTTTTATAATCTTCAGCAAGCAACATTAATCTGAAACAAATCTTCTGAATTGATATGATTCTGAATAATGAATGGCTTGAAAAGGAAACAAATAAAACTGCAACATATCTTTTAAAGATTCTGCAGAAAAAATACGAGCTTCATAATTTAGAGCCAAATCTTTATCAAATCTTCTCCAATTCAATCAGCAATCTAGAAGCAATATGCGAGGATATATCCTTGTAAAATCTCGCAAAGATTCGCGCCAAAACAATTTGTAAAAACGCAGCTTCTGAAGAAGTCAACAAAAGTCAACTCTGCTACAGTGCGTCTGATGCTTCAGAAGCACATTTCAGCTTCTGAAGTAACTTTCAGCTTCTGAAGGTGATCTCAGCTTCTGAATGACTTCAAAATGAAAAACTTGCAACTGAAGATTTGTTTTAAACATGGAGATGCTTCTATTCAACACATTGGATTTGCCAAAATATGCAGCCAACACCAAAATACTCAACAATGAATCTGATAGTCTTTCATATTGGTGTAGAAGCTGTTAAGTATAACAGAGAACAAATCATACCTCTGATGAGCTTCTGATCTACCTCTCCTTGTTCATTTAGTTTGTTTCTGAACACCCATTTTTGTTCCAACAATGTTCTTGATTGGCTTTAGGAGAAGTGTCAGCTTTTGAGAGATTTTCAGCTACAGGAGGATTTTCAGCTTCTGGACATTCTTCAGACTTATAAATCTTTTCAGGTTCTGAAGTGTCCACTGAGAGCTGAAGATCTGCAGAGCTCTTAATAGCTCAGTACCAATGATCTAGTCTTTGTGGTTTCCTCCAGATCCCACAGTTCCTCCCTCTTTCATGGCCAGGGTTTGGAACATAGACTTTCCTTCTGTCATGTAATGCCAGCAGCCATTGTCCAGGCACTATGACTTCCCCTTTTGTTTGGCTCTTAATTATATCTGCAACAGAAATAATTTCAGACCTAGGTACCCATATGGGTCCTATTGGGTTAGTTCTGAAAGGTTTAGTCTTTTGTTGCACCTTATGTCTGGAGTTATAGAACTTAGACTTGTTCAGATACCTTGGATATGAATCCCTTAATCTTGAATAAGTCTTAGTATCAAACACTGAGTTTTTAGGGTTCTAAGAGGGTTTTTGAAAAGGAAGAGTTTTTAGGTTTGAAAACGGAACGTGTAAGATGTGAAAGTGAAAGTGTGAGAGTGATCAAGTGTTTTTGTTGAAACCTTTCAGAAATTGAAAGCAGACAAAAAGAATTAAACACAACTGCACATTAATGATGTTAGGGGGCGCAAAGTACAACTTTCAAAACTAACTCATCACTGCCCATCAGTTATTACCCATCATTTTCAGACCACGTGTCAGACTACTGTTCAGATTCACTTTCATTAGTGAGCCACGTGTAAAGTGTCCACTTACAATGAGTTTTATCAGAAGCCAAAAATTCAGATTCTGAAACTCAGACTCTGATGTCTTCAGAAGCTGAACTTTCTTCAGACTCTCAAAGTGAGCGCCTGATAAGTCTTAGCTTCTGATGAACTTCAGATTCTCAGTTTCTATTCAGAGTCAAGCAGATTTTTCAGAGATGAAATGCATGTTTAGATTCTTTTTAATAAAATCAAATTTATCTTCTGCTAGGGGTTTTGTAAATATATCAGTCCACTGATGATCAGTATCAATGAATTGAATATCCAAAACACCCTTCTGAACATAATCTCTAATAAAATGATGTTTAATTTCAATATGCTTGGCTCTTGAATGTAGAATATGATTTTTAGACAAACAGATAGCAACAGTATTATCACAAAAGATAGGTATGCTGTTTTCATGAATCTGATAGTCTTCCAACTGATGTTTCATCAAGAGTAGTTGTGTGCAACAACTTGCAGCTGAGATGTATTCTGCTTCTGCTGTTGACAATGCAATAGTTGATTGTCTTTTACTGGCCCAGGATATCAGATTCTCACCAAAGAATTGACAATTTCCACTGGTTGATTTTCTTTCAATTCTATCACCAGCATAATCAGCAACACATAATCCAACCAACTTGTAATCTAAGGATTTCTTATACAGAAGTCCAAAATTAGTTGTACCTTCCAGATACCTGAAGATTCTCTTGACAGCAGTCATATGAGATTCTCTAGGATCTTATTGGAATCTTGCACATAAGCATAGACTGAATAAAATATCTGGTCTAGAAGCTGTTAAGTATAACAGAGAACCAATCATACCTCTGTAGAGCTTCTGATCTACCTTTGAGCCTGTGTTTTCTTTGCTTAAGTTGTAGATTGGATGCATTGGTGTTGTCATCAATTTACAATCCTCAAGCTTGAACTTCTTCAGAAGCTCCTTTGTATATTTTGATTGATGAACATACACTACATCTTTGCATTGGTTGATTTGAATTCCAAGAAAGAACTTTAATTCTCCCATCATGCTCTTTTCAAATTCATCCTGCATTAACTTAGAGAATTCCTTGCAAAGAGTGGCATTAGTAGAACCAAATATAATATCATCCACATAGATTTGAACAATTAAGATGTCTTTCTTAAGTGTCTTTCTGAACAGTGTAGTGTCAACTTGTCCTCTTACAAAATCATTTTTAAGTAAGAAATTACTTAGTCTCTCATACCAAGCTCTGGGAGCTTGTTTCAGACCATACAGTGATTTCTTAAGCTTAAAAACAAAGTCTGGATGTTTTAAATCTTCAAAACCAGGTGGTTGTTTGACATACACTTCTTCAGAGATGACTCCATTTAGAAAAGCACTCTTAACATCCATTTGATATAAAATGATATTATGATACCTCTTACTCTGTGATGCTTTCTGTAGATCTTTCTTTTAGCATCAGTAAGATTCTTCCTGTTTATGGCAAATTCTTCTTCATCAACTGGTATAGTTATACCATCTTCAATGATATCCCAAAGGCTATCATCTATTCCAATGATATGACTATACATCTTGCTTTTCCACCATGAAAATTTTTCAGGGTCACCAGTAAACATAGGAGGTCTATGGTGTGAGTGTGATTGCTTGTCATATGTACCATAATCATATTGTACAGCAGCGCCACCACTTCTAGATGTGGATTCATCAGATTCACCAGAAGACATGTTTTTCTCAGGATCTTGACTGACTCACTGTTAGATGATTGAATATCAGAACCAGGCTCTGATACCAACTGAATGTGAGAAAAATACAAGAAGAGGGGGTTGAATTGTGTTAGCTTTTTCTTTCTCAAACTAAGAAATAGTTCAGAGTCTGATGTTAAGTCAGAGTCTGAAACTATGTTCAGAGTTCAGACGCAGCGGATAAAGTAAAATGAGAGAGAGAAAGAGAGGACACAAGCAATTATCCTGGTTCCTTCCACAACCCGGAAGTAGTCCAGTCCCCTTGTCACTTACAAGAGATTTTTCACTATAATCAACAGATTACAAATGCCCAAGCACACAAGCAAGAGACTTCCAAATGTTCAAACACACAGTAAGAGACTTCTAATTGCTCAAGCACACAAGCAAGAGACTTCTGATTGCTCAAGCACACAAGCAAGAGACTTCCAAATGCTCAAACACATAGTAAGAGACTTCTAATTGCTCAAGCACACAAGCAAGAGACTTCTGATTGCTCAAGCACATAAGCAAGAGACTTCCAAATGCTCAAACACACAGTAAGAGACTTCTAATTGCTCAAGCACACAAGCAAGAGATTTCTGATCAAACAAAATTACAGAGAAATTTGTTTGAGTTGAACACTTGATATACTATCAGTGGTGTTCACAAAATACAACACAGTTTCAAACTCTAAACTTAAGAAATTCTAAGATGAGAAAGTTTGAAAGAATTTCTAAGTTATTGACGCGTAGTGAATTTGACAGAGTATTGACACTTTCAAAATTGTAGAGTCTTATATATTCTTCTTCAAGTCTTCAGTCCTTTTATAGAGGGATAAAGAGACGTTGAGAAGGTGCCAGATCATCAATAGAGTCGTTTGAATTGAAGCTTAATCCAACGTTGATTTCTTCCTTGATATGGTATGTGTAGGAGAAGAATAACATTTGAATCCTTTCCTTAAAATGGATCAAATGTTTCGTCTAAGGAGACAAAGTTTCAGAGCAGGTTTCAGAGGTCTTGTCGTACTATGTACTTTTGACAGTGACAGCAGTTGACTTCTGAGTTTCCTTCAGACTTCAGACTCCCAGTCTTCAGACACTGTTCTTCAGACTCTGATCTTCAGACATTGTTCTTCAGACGCTGATCTTCAGACACTGTTCTTCAGACGCTGATCTTCAGACAGTGTTCTTCAGACGCTGATCTTCAGACACTGATCTTCAGACGCTGATCTTCAGATTCTGTTCTTCAGACGCTGATCTTCAGATTCTGACTTGATACCCAAGCTTCAATATTTTTCTTCGCTCTTAACTTGATCTTTCAGAACCACTGTTAGATACATAATTTTTAAGTATATGGTCCTGCACACTAGAGCAAGTATTAGTATATCCAATTTTCTTTTTAACACTTTGTTATCATCAAAACTCAAAAGGACTTGTTCATACATTTTGTTCCAACATGAACTAACCAACACATCTTGTAGTTCCACAACTGCAACTTTGTATCTCATAGACCATGGAAATGTTGAACTGCTTTTCCCACCTTTCTTTCTCCCTGAAAAATAGACAACCATAATCAGTAAAGCTAATCAATTTTGAAATTAAAAAACCTCAACAAAACAAGTCTGTTGCTATAAGAAAGTTAAACAAAAAATGCCCGTGTTGTGAACAAGATGAAAATGAGCTACACCTTTTTTGAAATATTACAAAGCGGAGCTGATTTGGTGCAAAACATACAGTTGTATAGACACATACACGCACACCTTTTCCGGTATCTTGACGGCTTGGTGCGAACAGAAGTAGAAGGAACTTGAAATGATGTTATGGGCCATTTGGAAAAGAAGAACCGAGAGATTAAGAGAAAATTTGGAGAGAGAGATGAACCAATCGATTAATATGGCACAAAAGCAGCTGTAAATGTGATCACAAGCTCGTTGCAACAGAAATAATGCTAACAATGAGACAGATCACAACTTTGTTGGTGCAGGCAGTGCATTTGTTTTTGCAAAAAATGCAGCAAACTAGATGTAAGCATGCTAAAGTGTAACTTAGATGCAGAGTTACTTCCACATCAACATACTTATGTGGTTGGCATGTACATTCAAATTGACAACGACATGTTTGTTCAAGGAAAAACATTTCACAAGTGTATCAGCTAAATAGATGAATTTATCGAAACATTAAATATAAGATAAATATATATTTTTTTTATAAAAATATAACATAATATTCAATTAGGATGAGAAACAAAAGATGGCAGTAGGTTCCAACGGTCTTAAGTCACACTAGAAGATGAAAACATGGCATAAATTTCAAATAAAAGTATTGTACTTCTAGCACTCACCTCAGCAAGCCTTCAAGTGAATGTATCGATAGAAAGTAAAAATAACACAATGAGAAGCATGATTGTTTTTATATGAAGGATCAATCACCCACAACCCCATACATATCATAACTCTCCATAAAAATTCTGCAAGTTATAAATGAAGAGAATGGTCAAAAGCCCTTGCTGAAAGTTCTCCCCTTCATGAGAAAATGTATTAATCTCAAAAATTTAAATAATAGTTAAAAAAGTCCTAACTCAAAGGCAATTACTTACATGGACTTTAGGTGATAAGGCTCCCAAGCTCAAGTGACAGATTTCTTTCAACACAATAACAAATAAGGCTCATTACTTAGACATTTTTAATATATGCACATCAAGTGCACCTTTGACTTTCAGCACAACCTTTTTTTTTAAAAAAAAAAAAGAAGGAAAAATTAAAATTTTAATAGAAATGGACAAGCACCAGATATGCATATATAACAATACACCAGATCAGTCACTAGATACTGTCAAGAGGCAACACCATAACATAAAACCAACAATAGAATACAAAAAGATTGAAAATACTAAAATGCTCCAAAATCAAAGATTGTCAATTACCAAAGAGTACTGCAAAAATCCAACCACATTTTCATATCACAAATATAAATTAATAGGTTTTAAATTAAGCCATTTCACCTCACCGCATTACGTAAGGACTTAGGGCAGCCTATGTTACAATAGGTTCTAAAGTCTTTACTGTAAGAGAACAAAGGCTATATTATAGTAGTAATTGCCAACGGATGAAATGAAATATAAAGAAAGTATATATTCAATAATTAATTAGACAAACAGAAGTGAATTGAATGCCTTAACCTGTTAACCATGCAAAGTATGCTTGATTCTTCAACTTTTGGAGATCCAAAAAATTAAAAGGAACCAGACTGTAATCAATTCAAAATTTGCAAAAATATTTGATATCCAAGTCTAATGTTATACAACAAACTACCTCATAGACAACACAACTTGCCATAGAGATGATTAAATACTACTTTAGTAGCTTGAATAGTATTTATGCACTCCAAAAAAAAAATCATTGTGTAACACAAGTCTAGATCCACGTGATTTCAAGGACTGATCCAAGTGAGCAAGAGACTGTTTCACGGGTGTTAGGTTTTTGTAATTGGCCGCATTTTGTTAAAACAAGTGTTCTAGCAATGTTGGATAAGATGTCCTGACATGTTGGTACGACATCGTAGCGTATCTTGTTTCGCATTCTTGGATGTTTTATTTTCACGTGATATCTCTGAAGATTTGATTGAAGAATTTATTCACGTGATTTATGTTTCAAGAGGCGTGTGTTTTCCTGAAGCAGCAAATGTTGATTCAAGCTTTAATGGTGTTTCCTAAAATGATGTCAAGACATTTAAGGAAACAATATATATATATATATATGCTTCCGGAATTTTGTGCTGAAGACCATATTGGATCAGCTGTGTGTTTAGCCTGATCTGTTCATCAAGCCCATGCTTTACTCAGGCTATTTAAAGGAAGACGCTAAACCTAAGATGACTACTGAAGCCGCAATTTACAATAGAGTCAATTAGGGTTTTAGTCTGTACTTTGCTATTTGTGAGCCACTCTTGTATCATGTTGATGCTAGAGCTGGACTGTTAGTTGAGTTGTATTTGTGAATCACTCGCAAGCTTTTAAGCAAGAGTGGATTCTGTTTATTGGAGTGTGTCTCCTTAACTGATTGTTATTGTCTTATCACAAGGTGTGTGATTGAGGGGAAGTGAGAGGGGTCTCATATCTAGGAGTTCCTAGGTAGAAATATCACGGGTAGTGATTAGGTGCGAAGGCTGTAAACCGGAGGTTGTTTACATAGGACTTCAAACTAATACTATTATAGTGGATTTCCTTCCTGGCTTGGTAGCCCCCAGATGTAGGTGACGTTGCACCGAAATGGGTTAACAAGTACACTGTGTTGTTTATTTTCTGCAATTTACTTTCAGTTGTTTATTGTTTATTGCGTTGTCACGATGTCTTGACATTGTGCTTGACATCCCGTCTGTCTTGACATCGTGTACAACATCCTTCCACTACGTGCCTGAATTTCAACGGGTAAATGAAGTAATGAGTCTGTATTCATGAATAGACAATCATAATATCACACATCTACAAATCGGGGATAATCACATATTACACAAACCCTAAAAATTGAATGTGAAGGAAAGAATGCAATTCCCTCATTCACAGATCTAATTCGAAAAATCCAAATCGCTCATATCATAGAAAATTAAGCTACCTTAGAATCCTTTGAGCAAGAAGAAGAAAAAAAATGTACACTTTTCATACGAGACTGCTTTAATGTCAATTTCGAGAGACAGTCACCAGAACCGACAGTGCTCTCTCTCACTGGTTGAAGCTTTGTTATGGAAATCTCTCTCTTCGGCATGAACAGAAGCCTTATCTTGGTTCAATTGAAATTGAAAGGCTTTTAGGGTTCGTATATGTGAGGTCGATTGAATGAAAGAGAAGAAAGAGAAGGGTTCTTGAATGGATTTAGGGTTGATTGAAGAAAGGGATTTAGGGTCAGAGGAGAATAAGCAAAAGTAACAAAAAAAAACACTAGATGAGGGCTTCTACGAGGAATGGGTCGTAATTGTGTTTAAAAAAGATAAACATCTCTTAGGTCGTCTGGTCAACGACCAAACTTAAGAAAGTTTCTTCTTAAGTCAGTTAGTCAATAAGTGACTTAAGGAATTCAATATAAATTTATTCTTTTGATTATTCTATCAATGTTAAGTCGGGTAATTTTATAATCGACTTAAGAAAGTTTGAAATAATTGCGAAATTGCCACCGCATCACTTGTTAAGTCGAATGGCAGAGTGAACCGACTTAAGCACGATTCTAAAAAGTATTTTAGGAATTCCTTTGGTTTTGTTTGTCATTATGAACATTTTCCCTTCCACATTAGTGGTGTCGTAGGTGATGCCTGTTGATTTGGATCCGGTGGTCATTGTAACGGTGTTTCACTTTCAACAAGTTCACAATGGATGTGATTTCGAATGGAATAAAGTCCATGGCTTTAAGTGTGTAAGGTTCACTTGGCCTCTTCTTCTTCTCACTGATGAAACTATTTTTTCTCTTACTGTTTGATAATCATTGATTCATTTCAGAACCTTGGTCTCCTTGAATCCATCGCTGATTTTCAATCCAATGATCCTTCCATCATTGATCATTCCCTTATTCGGGCTCGAGCTTTTCACATAGTACTAATCGAATTACTTGTTACCTAATTCAGTTTATTAATTATTCTTCGATTCGATTTAGTTAGTTCTTCATCTCCTTAATTATCAGTTTAGTTCCTTGATGTTGCCAAGGTAATTTTTGGTGGGGAAAGAAGTACACTTGTTGAATAGGGAAGGGAGCGAAGGGAGCTGTTTGATATTGAAATGACAAACAAAACCTAACAATGGTCAAACCCGTGGCTAAGGTAAAGACAGTGGCAACCTTGTCATTGATATCAACATTTATAAGCTCAGTCATTACCATAACAAGGATTTGATTATCAAGGTGATTAGTGAACATCACTATGAGGATGCTTCATAACAATAGCACGACACCTATGATGCATAGGTACGGGTACGGTAGTCGGTATGGGTACCGGTACGTAATATGGCAAATTTTAAAAAATGAAGGTACCGGTACGTAATATAAAACATTAAAAAAAAAATCAAGTGAATTACTACCATTGTTGTTATAGAAACATGCTTAGAAAAAAAATCAATTATAATAAAAAATAGTATCATACTAGTCGTATTTTGATCATGTGTTTAACCACACTTCCATCATCATGTTGCTTCAGAGTTTT
Organism: Medicago ruthenica; assembly: GCA_018208015.1. Classification (NCBI taxonomy): domain Eukaryota; kingdom Viridiplantae; phylum Streptophyta; class Magnoliopsida; order Fabales; family Fabaceae; genus Medicago; species Medicago ruthenica. The sequence goes on from CM031374.1 coordinate 96,208,245, forward strand.
ACTTTTTTTGTACACCCCTCTACTATTTTCATCAAAAGCAAGATAGAGAATTGAAATACAATAAAAACACAAAGTAGTTTTGGTTATTTTTCTATCGTCCGTACGTTTTTGTTGCACCAACTACAGCGAAACAACTAAGTAAAAAGGGGTACGGTTCTGTACGTAAGTTACGAATACCGTACGCGTACCTGATACGGGAGCGTACCCGGTATCAATACTTTTCCATGTTTGGAGTACCCATGCTTCAAAGCACGACACACTCTAACTGCTTCATCCATTCTACTGTGAGCTTGAGCACAAAGTGTAGTTACTAGCCTTGCAAAACTGTGTTTACAGTATGTGTGACAGGGACAACACTAGGAAAACAATTGGTTTGATTCATGTTAAAGAAAAAGTTGGTAGCATCATGGAGTCTCCTCAACGGGTGAGGCAATCTAGAACGGGAACCATTAAATAATAGGTTAATGACTCCCGGGTTGAACCGGGTAAGAGGAGGAAATTGGATAGATGGATTAAATCATCAAAGGGGATATTTCGGAGAGTTGAATACAAACCATGTTTTCTCAAAAACGTGATGAACCCGTTGTTAATTGTTTTCATCTTGTTGATGGGAACAAGGAAAGTGTGAGTTTGTGTCTTTGGTCTGTTGATTAAACAAGAATCTAGCCGAGGTATGGCTTAATGTCCCCAATTGTCATTTACTTCAAAGGATTAACGTTGAGGGAGAAACTATGTCTCTTGGTTGTGGGTTCCCTACGTCTATGCATAAAAGGTAAAGGGATCAAAAAATATGAAATGAGTTTTTTTTTTGAATGATTTGATGTGTTTTTACAATGTATGAATGAGTATCTATGGTAAAAACTATGCCTATTAGCCAAACAATGTACAATGCTAAACCTATGCTCAACGAATTTCTAACATGTGTGAAGCAAAACAGAGAGCAACATGTCAGGAATAGCAGGAATAGATCTAAATAGATGAAACCTCCTAAAAATTTCTACAAAATTAATAACAATGCGACTCTTACCCACGACAACAAATGAGGATTAAGAATGGTTGTCAAAGATAAAATTAGAAAGGTGTGTGAAGCTGCAACATTGTTGATTGATGATTTTGAAGATTTTAATGTAGTTGAAGCCGGAACTTTAAATTTCGATGTGGAATTTATAATTAATTGTTGCTTTCCTTGCGTAATTTTTGAAACTGACAACCCGACAATAGCAAAGGTGTTTGAGAACAAAGTATTCCCTTGTACATATCACGGTAATATAGCTGAGAGGGTAAATATTGATGGACGCCTAATTGACACCTTGAAAGAGAAAGAAATAAAGAGAGTGGTTGGAATAATGAAATTGTTTAAAATCATTGTTGGCAAATATTAACCTAGACTGATTTGAGATGGCTAAAGTTACTCATGTACACAAATCTGCAAATTGTGTTGCACGCTTCATAGCCTAAGGTGCTATAAACAACACAACTAGAATTTGGTTGGAAGAAACCCATTGTAATTGTTATCTAGTTCATTGTGGATATGGATTAAGATAGCTTCAGAAAATAGTATGCAACTTGCGTAAGAAATAGTTGCTTATTTTTTTAAAAAAATATACATCAGTATTTGGCCTAAAGATCAATTGATCTAATGACCAATCGCACTAATTAAAGCTAGAAGTCTAATTAAAGGTAGAAGAAAACCATGTATCTGGTCCAACACATGAAAACTAGTTTTATTTTGTATTATCTCTTTTTATCGGAATAATTTATATAAAAACACTCGGCATAATATGTACACGGAAATACAAATATCAAAAAGATAGGGGTTTACCAACCTCATAGTTGAAAGTGACTCTAAACTTCTCGTTGATATGGTACATCTGCAAGTGTAATGGAAACATCCTTTTTTTTCAACGACAAAATTTATTAATAATCAAGTCCTTGCATGTGATGAAAAGAGACCGACAAGACTAAAACAACATAGAAAAGGCGTTGTATATATGCAGAACACAAAGAAAACTCATACATCAAACCCCGAATAAAGACATCAACCAACCAAGACTACCACCGAAACCAAATAAAAAACTAATCACCAAAACCAAAATCATACCCCCCAGATAACAAAAAACTAAACTTAAGTTAAATCCTCAAACTTCATCGCAAATGACCACATAGGCAACTTCCACACGCTAATTATCCTTTACTCACACCAAAACCCCGAACAAACCATTAAGCCGACTAGAACCCCTACAACAACACATCACATTTTCCTCCCACATGAACCCCTACAACAACACATCACCTTTTCCTCTCACATCTGAGGCAATTAAACACCCAATAATCACCTATTCCAACACTCCTTCGGAAACACCCATAATTTGGTTTGTCGTATCAAAGATATTTCCAACTTGCAAGGACACATTATTTTTAAACATATCTAGCGTGAAAGAAGCATGTACGTTGATTGGTTAACTAATTTTAATCTTAATTAGAATTCATATGATGTACATACCCTAAAATCTCTTCATAGGAAACTTCACAATATCGTTTTTAATGACATTTTCAATACTTGCATACCTAGAATTATTAGAACAGTTTTGTAGTTTTTTTTTGTTTAGTTTCGGCCCTCTTTCATTAATTACCTAAAAAAGTTTACGGTCCTTAATTAAATGTTTATTGTTCAAAATGGCCATAAAAAAGAAAGAAATAGTAGTAATAAATAGAAAAATGAGGCATAACGGCTCTTACCCAGCTAGTTGATTTTGTCCCCACAGAATAACATCCATTACACCTCCTTTATCGTTATGCGATCCAGCTTTTACACACATAACGCATTCGGAGTGAGTCACTTTAGCTTAGAAAAATACTCGCCATTCATTCATTACTTCTCGCCAAAACTCTATTATCATCGCGTAGTTGAACTTCTGAGTGGAGATTTTCCACCATGTTGGATGTACTACTTGGTAAAAGCTTCTCCGCGAAATGGTTTGTCCCGTAGTTTCATTGAATTACTTGCTATTTATATGTTACTCCTTCTCTTATTCTGTTGTTGTTATTGCTTTTCAGTAAACCGTTAATCAAAATGACCAAAAATCGTATTCAAGTCATTAAGAGGAAGAGAAGAGCCACAGAGAAGTTTCTCAAGAAAGATATTGCTGATCTTCTGCATAGTGGTTTAGATATCAATGCCTATGGAAGGGTACGTAATTCCTTTTTAATTCTGTTTTTGCTTTCTGTGGTTTACAGGTTAGGGCCACTTTTGATCAACTAATTATTTTGCAGCTTATAGCATAAGTACTTATCATATAACTTATTTTTTCTATAATAAAAGATAAATTAAGTCTAACTGTTTTCCTATAAGCTATAAGCTATCCTGGAAAACTTATGGAAATAAGTTGAAAACAGCTTATGAAAATGTAATAACCTGTTTTCAAAAATTCTCCCAAGCACTCTCAAAAGTGCTTATTCAGTAGATAAACTCAAATAAGGAAATTCAAACAAGCCTTAGGTTATGTTTGATTCTTCACTAAGCACGTTCTGTGGGGGCAATGTAGTGTTGTGCTTTGAAAAAAGCGTGCTAGTTTTCATTGAGCAGCTGCTTATTTGAGAGGTACTATTAATTTTAATTGTTTAATGAAATGATCTCAATACGTTTTGTTTTGGTTGCAATGTGGTAAAATTAACAGGCTGAAGGACTCTTAGTTGAGTTGATTTTGTCATCTTGTTATGGTTTTGTGGAGAAATCATGTGAGCTTGTATTGAAGCATCTATCAGTGATGCAGAAGTTAAGGTAATTAGTTTCTGCCTAGAATAACCTTTACGTTGTGCAGAATTTGGCTAATGGATGAGAATTATGCTTTAGTTTGCCACTGTTATTTCTTTTGATATGATGATTAACAGAAATAACATAATTGTAGAAAATGATTGTTCAAAAAAATAAATATCAACAGTATATAGACCACAAATATATTTTAACATATCTATCCATTTGTTTTACGGTTGACAGATATAATTTTGTTGTGGATACCTATAAGCTATATGTAGATATCCCAAAATTATAATGAGTAGATAGCCCTTTTATATGTTTCCTTAAAAATCAGAAGTTAGAATATTTTTATAACTGGTTCCGTTTCTTTTACAGTGGCTGCCCTGAGGAATGTAGGGTGGCAGTATCATCTTTGATGTTTGCTGCTGCAAGATTTTCCGATTTACCAGAATTACGCGACCTTAGGCAAATATTTCAGGAGAGATATGGGAGTTCCATAGAGTGTTTTGTCAATCAAGAGGTGGCTATTCATATTTTTAATTTTATTAGAACTTTACTTATCAATGAGTTCTCCTGTTTTCTTCAACTCACTGACTAAGTTGCCAATTATCAGTTTGCTGCAAATCTGAATTCAAAGTCTTCTACATTAGAGAAGAAAGTCTGCTTGATGCAGGAAATTGCATCAGAGTTTTCAATCAACTGGGACTCCAAGGTTTTCGAAATAAGGATGTCAAGACCCTCTGCATTTGCACAGGTGCGGCTTTCTGTATTTCCTTTTCATTTTTGACTAGCTTCAGTGTCAGATTGAATTCTTGGTTAATTCTTACCATACTTGAAATTTTGAAAATGTATCTAAAGTTGTTATTATTTTTAATAAATGACTTGTACAGGGCCAGAGGGCTAGTATCTGTAACAATTTGTTTGATTATGATAAATCATCACTCAGCAAGGATTTTAGCCAGAAAGATGCAAAGAATGATGTTGTGTTGGAGAATGGCAAGGAAGCTGTTATCCTAAAGGACCTAAACAGAGATCATCATGATCTTCAATATAAATCCACAGTCCCTGGAAATGGATTCAAGCCATTAAATGGTCGTGAAGTCCTTGGGAAAAAGGATGGCCATGATAATTCATTAACAGGAAAGCAAGAGGTTACTACTACAAAGAGTGATAGAAGCTATTGGAAGGAGGGTAATATGCTAAAACCAATTGGACGTTCATTTCAGGACAAAACATTGGAAAAATTTGAAGATGGTTTCAAGCTGCATGACAGTTTGGGGAATATGACCCCTCCAAGAAAAAGCCAGGACACTGCAACTTCTACTCGAATAGGATCACGTTTCAGGAGTAATGTGAAGGAGCCATGCGCTGGCCCGCCTGATACTGATAAATCTGAGAGAAAAGTTCAACATGATGAAACGCCTATGCTAAAGCCTTGCTTTCGTAATGTCATTCCACCTCCATATGTTAAACATGTGTCTAAGCATCAGAACAGAACACGTGGAGTCGATGTAGTATCTCCACATACCGACAGTGACGGCTTCTTTACATGTCCTTCAGTTCATGAAAACTCTGATGCTGCTTCTATGTCAGAGAGGACCCAAATTGGTTTGAATAAGTCTGATCTGGATTGGCAGGCCAGTCGACACGAGAGACTGAGCAAACAGAGTCCTAAAAAGGAACTCTATTTTCATGAGGATTCTAAAGAAATCTCTATGGTAAAAGCAAAATCTACAAGGAGAAAGCACTCAAGATCACGAACTAGTCACTATGATGCCCCTAATGTAGATACTGAACTTGTGAGAAAAGCAAGGAGCAGAAGCAGGAGACGAGGTGAATCAAGACGTGGTCTGCGAAATTTGTTTGTTGATGAGCAGCATCAAAATGCTGAAGAGGAAAGGGTAATAGATAAATTACTGATTCATTATAGCAAAAAACCATCTATTCTAAAGCCTGAAATAGTAAGAAAAAAGTCAAACAGTCACCATGAACATAAAATGGATAATTCAACTCGGAAACTACTACAGAATGGAAATGGAGATGGATCTGACGAGACACCAGAGATAGTTACCCTTCCCCTACGATCAGTTTCCCTTCCTCGTGAACAAACTAGAGTAATAGAAGCTAAGAAAGATTTTGTTCGCGCTGCTTCATTTCAGCCAGATAGATTGCACGAAACTCGACATGTGCATCCCAAGTTGCCTGACTATGATGATTTAGCAACTAGGCTTGCTGCTTTGAGAGGAAGATAAGGTTAAGGACAGAAACAGAGTGAGTAAATACTCCTCCCTCATCAGCACGATTGCATTTATTATGATTATCACACATCAATCTTATATACACCTGGTGATGCTGTTATTGCAAAATGTTTACTTCTTTTGATATGTACCAAGTAATAATAGGGTGGTCCTATCTATGTTGGTTGACAATCTGTCACTACTATAGGATACAAGCAATATCCATTCAATTTTTTCCTTCCACAATTGTAAAAGTAGACAAGTTATAACAAAAGTTGACATTGGTCTTACTTTCTTTGGGTTGAGGCTGAAGGATATTGGGATAGGTGCAATTGTTTCATACCTTTGCTCATCTTGTCTCTCCTCCTCCTCCTCCCTTTGTACAATGTTATTAGCGTATTTAAACATATTATTTTATAGTTGTATAATTTGTAAACGTAATATCATATTATTGTTTGATTGGTCTTGAGATGCCTTCTATGTCCTTTGGCTGCATTTAGGATTTTTTTTTTTACTCATCCTTAGCCTTTCTAAGATAACAGCAAATTGTTTTCTTTATTTCAACTCCAGCCTCTCCAGCCAGCTAGCAACAAATACAATTCATCCTCACAAAATTTTCCACAAAATAGTGTAGCTCAAATGAACAGGTGGATATACAAATATAAGCTCGACATAAAGTTACAAGACCACACTCCAGTAAAAGCAAATCTGAAATTTTTTTCTACTCTCTTTTTATTTTAACTAGCCTTCTATTCTGTTTCTCTTCTAAGCAGCTGAGATTGTATATAGGAAGGACAGTGTTGCGGCTGCTCTCTGTTCATCTCTAAAAAGACAAATTCAAAAAGCATATTTCTTTTCTTGTGAGAAATATTTTTTTTTTATAGTCCCCTATTGATGCAAATTTTTTATTTATTTTTTAAATATTCCTCATTTGACCCTTGCAGAGGGTATTTAAATGGCTAGAATCACTTTGGAAAGTAGTATAACAATTTTGCAAAATTTGTCCTAGGATCAAATTTTTTTTATTAACATCAGCTAACTCATCTTGGTCAACAGTCATCTTGTCGCAACAACTCTGATTTTTGACAGTAACTTCTAGATTTTGATTGAGTAGACCTGCTTTCTCATGCATTCATAATTTTTTTTGTTTAAGTTGTTTCATCAAAATGTCTCTCTTGCTCTCCTTGAAGTCTTTTCTTTCTTCATGTATATATCTTCTCTATCAAACTAGAAATCATATCATCCTTTATAAATTTTCAAATTAGGCCACGAGATCTAATTCTTTACAAAATGAGCAAGACAACATTAAAAACTTAAAGAAAAAGGCTTTACCTGTGAGAGCTTAGAACGACAACTGATAAGTTTGTCAATACCAAATGTTACCATCTGAGTACACTTTGGGCGTGAGATCTTACATTACAATGTACACTGAACAGACATATGTTCTTGAGTGAGTTTATATGAGTACAACATAGTGCATGTCTTCCAAAAGATTAAAGACACGGCGTTAAGCTTAAGCACAACAAAATAGTCTTCTTCTAGTTTCTTGAGTTCTGCCATGCAGCTTAATCCCAGTTTGACGTGAAGGGTTGGCTTTTGCCAATCTCTTAGCTGCAAAATATTTGTTTCTGTAAGTAAGAAACCTGAACACGAGTATTAAGTCATTTGGGTCGGCATATTCAGATGTTGATGTCTAGAATCTCACAACCAATAGAATTTGCAGTGGAGATTAATGCATCTAGAGCAAGTGAGCAACAAGGAAATTTCATTACTGTAGTTCCATTGGCTAAAATTCATTTAAGGTATGTTTGGTTTAAGAAAACATTTTCTGTTTTAATTTCGTACTTTTACTTTCAATTGCAAACTGTCTCTTGCTTGCACTTTGTTTCTTGTAATTAATAGTATGGTCAATTTTGTAATTAAAAGTAAAAACAGAAAATCAAATATTAGTCTCTTAAGTTTTTCTCATTCTTCCATTGCATGGATATGAACTAATGAATTTCTTCTTACTGTTGGTCTTCTTTAACATAACAAATGGCAAGAACTTTAGAACATACAATTGAAAAAAATGTCTCAGCCAAAAGTTAGTGTATATGTTCTTAAAACATGTCATGTGACACTGCCTCTTTTCCAAAATACATAAAAAGAGTTGATGTTAAATTATTGTTTTACCTATTTCATAGAAGAGCTCGTTGACATTCTGTGCTGTTTTTGCTGAAGTTTCAAAGAAAGACATGCCATTTTCTTTGGCATATTCCTCACCCTCCTGCAACCATCATATGAAAGATGGTAGTATAAAAAAAATCTGTTAGCTGTCTATAGGGGAGAGGGTCAACTAGTCTATATTCCCGCATTTTATAATGTTGAGACGGTATTTTACTAGAAATAATAATACCTCTCTTTCGACTTTTCTCTGGCCTTCCAAATCAGCCTTGTTAGCCACCAAAAACATTATCAAATTTGGATTTGCTGAAATAGTTTATCCAAATTAAGTAAACTGGTAAATTAGTAATCATAATGTAAAGTTGTGACGAGTTGCATGATCAACATTAGCCCAAATATTCACAAATGTTTCACTAGTTTGTTCACGTGATATTTACTTTTTGACTGTTCCGTTACCTTGTCTTTGCACTTCGTGAACCCACTTCTTTGCCCGTACAAAAGAATCCTGAGAAAGAAAATGCACCATTTATTTCGTCTGATATGATATTTTGTCACTTTGAATGATATTTTTTAGATGAAAATATTTGTAGCACGGATGCAATATGATAAACATTACACATTCTATATATATCATTCATGACAATAAATTATTGTTCTTTATTGAACAGCTTCGTGACAGGTCATGTGAATGAAAATTCTTTGCTTTCAAGAACATATTTCAAACAACTAATCATCACAAGCTAAATAAAAATGATTGCCTATAAATTGCTGCCATAAACATCACTTATAAAGTGGATTTTGGTTACCATGCTTGTAATGTCATATACAACTATAGCAGCAGCAGCGCCACGATAATACATAGGAGCTAAACTGTGGTATCTTTCTTGCCCTGCTGTGTCCCATATATCAAACTTCACAGTGACTTCATTTAAAGACAAAACCTGTGTGAAAAATGCCGCTCCGATTGTTGATTCCTGCACGCATTCATTTAAGGTAATCCAATTTAAATTATCTTTTTTTTTATCAATAATTTGAGTCATCTATAATGATGTGAAGACATAAAGAAAATAAACAATCATATAGCAACCTGGTATTCCGAAAATTGACCTTTGACAAATCTAAGAACCAAACTCGTCTTCCCCGTTCCCATGTCCCCTAGAAGTACCTGGAAAGTCATGCATAATTTTAATAACTTGAGATAAATTTTTCTGCTAATTAAGCATGCCATTTTGATCATATGAAACTAATTAGCAAAGTAGTAGTCTCAAGTAGGTAGTTTGATTAGTGAGCTAAGGAATATCAGAAGTTTTAAATAAAAAATTCAGAGTTCAAGCCCTGAAAACTAACACAGCCATTAATTTACTTACATTTGTTTATAAAAAAAATAACGCAAAATAGTATCGAGCTTAAACTGATTAATGGATAGATATAACGTTAGCAGATTAAAGAGGTACACAAGTTATTTTCCATACATTAAGCAGCTGTTTCCATGACATAATTAATCAGATATGTAATATGTTTGCTTAGAATCCAACATAGATTTTTGTACAAGATATTATGTGAACATAAATTACTTATACAAACTATTTGCTTCTCATGTCCTGGTACGTGTAACATGTTATTCTGGCTTAATGCCAAATAGGAGCAATTCAATTCTTTAATGGAGCTGATTATTATTTTACCAAAAAAGAAAAAAGAAAAAAGGAAGACATACCCACCAGTTTGGCTTGTAAACTCTTATTCCTTGTCATAGCTTAGCTGATCAGTAGGAAAAAAAGGGAGAAAATCCTCTTGTGGCACCAGAAAAGGCTTTTCAAAGATTGAAAAGTGATTACAATGATGTATTAGCAATGACAAATATGAGAGCTGGAAATCTGATAATAAAATATGCTGCTGAAATCGTAGAAGAATGGTAGTTTAATAATTTGACTGGTAAGTTAACTAATTATACATTTTGTTGATACTATCAACTGCTTGTATCTTATTTCATATACCTTCTTAAAACGTTACTTTGAACCTAACTTATTCATGTCAAGCTAGATATGTACTATACACACAAACACACGTATACATGTGTGTGCATATATAATTAGAAATTGCTTGTAATTTTTTTTTAATCTTTCTGATAAGCTTGCATTTTTATTTTATTTTTGCGTGATAACTCTACCATGGTATACTTTTCACATATGAAAAACACGAACTAGATACTATAATAATTAAAAAAATATATTTTTCATATATATGGTTAAGGTTAGATATCATAGTTGCTATAGACAGGATTTTTGCACGAAAAAGAGGTACCTATGAACATAATTTTCTTTGGTAATAACCCTTGCTCAATCCAAAACTCAGGTTGTATGGGGAAAAAGTTGCAGGTACTCTTGATGGTTGTTTATGAATTGGGTCTTGATATATGGTCCACTACAAAAACTTCTATGTGTGTTTTATGTCGTGGGGTGATAAAAAATTATTTTAAATTATTAATTATGTAAAATTGATGTTGGTTAAAATTGAGTTGAATATAACTAATTTATATTTGGATATATTCGTGTAAAATTGGTTTGAACAATAATCAATATAGAATTTAGAATCAATTCTACAAATTAAAAATTTACTTGAAAACATTCAAACATATCGTAATTAAGTTTAAACCTCTAAAATCAATTTTCTCTCATTAAAAAATGGACGCAAACATACACTATAGTTGGCTATGTGAGTCAATACAAATTGGCTCGCAGCATTAAAATGATGAAGATTACTTTTTGGGCCCAATTATTTCCCGAGGCCCCCGAAATTCCGTCTTTGCTCGTGCTATTAACGTTCAAGAGATATGTGTTGAACCGTTCAATGTGTTTTGGAAATTATCTCCCAACCGGATCATCATTTTATATGCCAAAAAGAATTGGGGATTTGTTTTTCCCACCCTATCACCTTCTCGCACTCTCTATGTTTTTTACGAAAATGCCCATGTGATTTTCGGATTTTAGAATTCGAAATCATTTTTTCCTTTGTTATGGGGTGAAAAAATGAGTTTTTCACCAATTCGATTTTATAATCCAAAAATCTCAAAAAATAGGGTGTGTTCCTTCCTTTTTTTCGGATTGTAGAATCCAAACACCCTCAAACACCCTTTTTCAAGGGAAAAACAGTTCGGAGTATATAATCCGAACTGTATCAGCACAAATTCTGAGTCGGTTTGTAACATGAATAATCAGTTTAAGGACAATATTAATATTCCTAACTCTCGTCCTTCTGTTTTATGTCATTGTTAGCTGTTCTTAGTCAAAAATCCAGTTTTCGGGCTACTTGATCAGATTGCTCTGAAACTTCCCCAGAAAATCAGAAGAAAAAAAATCAAGGATCAAGACACCCCTAGAATGGACTTCTTACGGGACCCCGCCCCTCAAAATCCAAAATTCCATCGTTTAGACCCATTTTAAATTTTTTTTAATTTTTTCATATTCTCAGAAAAATCCAAAAAAAATTGCATTAGTTTTATTTGATTTTTATAATTTTTTGGTGGTATTTTTATATTTTTATGATTTTATTTGACAGATTTTTATCATTTTTTACTTTGTTTTTTGGTTGTTTTTAAAAACAAAATTCAAAACTGCTGAAATGAGAGAGAGATTCTGATTGTTGATTATACATAAGCATATTTCATATTATAAAATCCGAACTTAGTTTGGATGTGTTCGGATTTTAGAATCTGAAATCCCAATGACATTTTTGTAAAAATTATAGGGCGCGTGAGAAGTAGATAGGATAAAAAAAAGTAAATCCCAAAGAATTAGTTGAACTTTCATTTTCACTTTTGCACTCAACCTCAATCTTCTATAAATAAACCATGAGCCAACCCAATTTAGTTCACATTTTTAGTGAGCCAGAAGAAATACAATATATGGTTCAACCCACCAAGAGTTGGTGACTTTAGGCTTTGTTTGCGAGTTTGGAGGGGAAGGGAGGGAAAAGCTTGGGAAAAAAAGAAGGAGCAAGTGGAAGAAATAAATGAAAATGGGAGGGGATGACTTTGGGGGTTAACTTTTCTTCATAATAGAAAACTCTCCTCGTTTGGAGGAACTCAAAAATTGTATTAAATGAGGGTTTTGGAGGGGTTTTGGAGGGTTTGCATGAATTCTTCAAATTTAATCTATGTTGTTATAATATTTTTAAAATTAAAAATATAGCAATCATGTGCATTAATTTATCATTCTCTAAAAAACTACTCTTTTAAAAAATTTCTCTATTTTCCCTCATATTTTACACCCCTCAAAGTCTTCCCTTCCCTTCCCCTCCCCTCCAAACTTCCAAACAAAGCCTAAGTGGATTGGCTTATTTAAATATTTTGAAGGTATAAATAAGAAACATGTGAATAATATGGAAAACAATAAAATAAATATGAAATCATATTTTATTTATAAAGATGATTAAAAAACTTTTAAAAGTAAAACACATCGGTGTGGCCACTCGGCTCAACTCACCATGAATTCACATTGGGTCCAAATAATCTAAAGAAATATATGGATTATTTTTTCTCACTTTGAACACTATTAGGACATAAGCAAATTAGGTCGCGCTAAATTTTGTAAAGTTTAATTCTAGTTTGATAAAAAAAAAAATCAAATCTAAAATGTTACTTCTCACAAGTTGATTTTGAGGTTTAATCAGCAGTCTAATCTTTTTTAACTAAATATGTTTTTAATAAAATACTCTTAAAAAGTTTTTCTAATAAAATAGTGGCCTTAGTAATCTAAAGAAATATATGGATTATTTTTTCTCACTTTGAAAACTATTAGGACATAAGCAAATTAGCTCGAGCTAAATTTTGTAAAGTTTAATTCTAGTTTGATAAAAAAAAAACTCAAGTCTAAAATGTTACTTCTCACAAGTCACAAGTTGATTTTGAGGTTTAATCAGCAGTCTAATCTTTTTTAACTAAATATGTTTTTAATAAAATACTCTTAAAAAGTGTTTCTAATAAAATAGTGGCCTTAATTGTCAATATGGTCGGACCTGGGCTGCGTAGGTTAGGCTATAAGCACTTATCCACGGTTTGGCTTATTTCCATTTTCCATCATTAACTTAAAATGTGGATAATCTAATCGAGGGGTGAATTATAAAGTAAAAGATGTAACCTTTAATTTAATTTGATTATTTAAAGTTATAACATCTATAATTATACAAATATACATTTATTTTATAATTTACACGAGGAATGATCAAATTACACCGATGTAATGTTACACTAATATTACACCGCTCAATATCATTTTACTTGATACATATTTTTTTAAATTTAACCGTTAGATCGTAAGTTTATATCATATAGATTATTCACGTGAATTTTTACAAAAATCTAAAATCATTTGATATGTTTTTGAAATACAACAAGATTAACGGTTTTTTATAAAAGTGCATAAACCGTTAACTTTGATGTACCTCAATAACATACTAAATGATTTTAGATTTTCGTAAAAATTCACGATCTATATAATATAAAATTACAATATTAAGTGTAATCATAATCCTTCGTCCCTTAAAAAAAAATAATCCTTCGCTTTCACAAACCAAATCAACTAACTTAATCATTTTTTTTAGGGTCCACTTAATCCTAGAAACTAGAATAAGGTCCTAGTCGTCTCTTACTAATCAAGTTTGTTTGATTGTTACTCTCGTGACTCGTCACCTACATGCTGTACAAATTACAGATACAGGACTCGACATGGAACGACCCTACCTTACAAGTTAAAATACCTATATTATTCATGAATCCGAGTTATTGATTTCTTTAGTGATATTATCCTTTCTATTTTCTCTTGGATCAAATGCAATATTGACACCACAACAAAAGGTTGTCTTAGATCAGATGCTTGTGTTGGTATTTTTAGAGATAACATTGTTGTTGTTCTGGGTTGTTTTGCTCAAAATTTAAATGTGTCTACTGTTATATGTAGAGTCAGTGTATGTTTGGTTCCATTTTTAGAGGAACCATAATTGATTCTAGAGATTTATAATTGATTCTGCTATGTTTGGCTGCTCTTGATAGGGGTGTATATGGGTCGGTTTGGGTTGAGTTTGACCAAACCCAAAACCTAAACCATATAAGGTACTTTGGTTTGGGTGAGGTAAAATAATCACCTGTTATACCATTGGATGAGTTTGGGCAAACCCGCTAATTTCTGGGTTGGGTTGGATTGGGTAATGGGTTACCCAACTTATTTTTCTATTTTTTTAATATTAAATGACAAGTACTCATAATTTTTCTTAAATATTACTCTACTTTTTAATTTTCTTTAAAAAAAATTGGTTAACTTATTTTTACTATAATTTTATGCATCATAGAATAATAAATTATAATATCAAATATTAAACTCCATCATAAATACTTGCAACAAACTAAAGTTGCATGACATAAAATTGTATTACTATTAAAATAATCAACAAGTGCAACATCTTGATTTTTAACTCTAACATGTTTTGATTTTCGTTATATAGGGTACAATGTGTATGTTTTGGTAATATAATTTGGTTTATGACCATAACCTTTAGTATTTTTCTTCTACCCTAAGAAAATAAAGATAAAAAATATTGACAATTTTGGGTAAATGAGTTTTTTGGGTTTATGTGTTTTCCATTTTTAGAAACCATACCCACCCAATTACCCGACCCAACCCATTTTTTTGGTGGGTTTGACCGGGTTTTTTGGGTTGACCCAACCCATGTACACCCCTAGCTGTCGAGTAGAATTAATTCTGCCTACAGAATTGATTCTACTTGAAGTTAAGATTTGTAGTTTTTTATTATAGAATTGATTTTCACACATAAATTTATAGTTCAACTCACTTTTACATAAATGTATCAAAACATAAATCACTTTTAGTCATAATTACTTTTAACCAAACTCAATTTTAATTGAGCTACGTATGCAATTGAGATAGCTTCAAAAAAGGGATGAATCTCTCTTTGGTTGGAAATAGATTATCAAGGTTACTCTGGCTTTCAAGAATCATGATCCTGCTCATTGGAGAGGTTAAGAAACATATAGTTGAATTGTGTTGAGTTAACCAGAAATATGTGATTCATTATTTCTCATATCTTCAGACAAGACACTTTTATGCAGACAATATTGATTTTCTTAACTCCAAAATAATGGTTTTGTTTGGTGGGACTATATCTTTTCTTGTATTTGAGATTTATTTAACCGAAATAGGTTAGGGCTACTTAATTATCGTTTCTACTGATATATTTCAAGAGTTCAAACTTTTGTTTACTCTGAACTCTTTTTTCCTCACTAAGGTTTATTCCGTCGATTTTTCTAGTAAGGTTTTTAATGAGATAGATGTTGTTTATACCCTTGAGTGTTTACTCGTGATATTGACCTAGTCCCCATTATTTGTAATTTATGTTTTTTTTTAATAAATTTTAAAATGCACCTTTGTCAAAAATAAAAAACAACACCACCTTTTGTTTATTTTTTTTGTTAGTGGGACTATAGGAGCGTGATTGAATGCGAGAGGGAAAATTATCAAAAAAGTTGATATCGTATGTAGACACTATTAAAATACAATCAATTTAAATGTTGATTTGATTGAATGAGAGGGGGGAAAATTATAAATTTTTTGTGTCAAAATAACATTTTTGGTAACCTTTTATTTTTATTTTTACTTTTAGAGGAAACATTTTTGTTTTGTTAACGTTATTCTCAAAAGAAGGTCCTATAACTAAAGTTGTACTCCCTCCGGTCTTGAACGTAAGAAACAAAAAAAAAAACACCTATTAAAAAAGTAGATCGACTACATTTAAGTCACGATAGAAAGTTACACTTTTTCAATTTTGCCCTTGTCTTGGAAATAAATGTGACTTTTGAACTCAACATGGTAATGTGAAACAAATTGGATATAGTGACATTTAATGAGGATAAAATTGAAATAGTGACATTTAATAGATTCATTTTACAATACTTTAGCTTACATTTAAGACCACAAATTTTTTGTTTTGTTTCTTACATTCAAGACGAGAGAGTATTCAAGATAACTTTTATTTGGAGTTATGGAAAATTAAATTGTCATAAAAAATGTGCAGTTGAGGAAAGAAATCAAAAATAAAAATTTATATTTATTTTATTGAAATTGCTAATAATGGCATAAAAAAGCACTAGGTTAGGTTGCCTACATCCCAACCCTATTTGTACGCATTTTAACTTGAGTTGGAATAAGCATGTACTACATGTGCAATATGCAGAACAAAATCATGAGTTCCCTCCACATGGGTAGCCCTCATGATCTCTTCCATGTTTTAAAATTATTGAGAAGAATAAAACTATTTTAAACTTTACTTTTTTATAATGACCCTTTAGTAATATATGTCAATGTATTTTACTTTTTTCTTTTGACAGATAAAGTTTTTAATTAAAACTGTAAAAAAATGTAGAGCTCAATTGCATTTGTATCCCCCAATTATCGTGATTGTGTGAATTTTGCCCTCCATGTTTTTCTTAGTTTTTTTTTTTGCCTTTTGTGTTTTTCCATTTTTAATTTGATAATCCATCTCCCACTTTCCTCCAAAATGTGTTTGTGTTCTTTGAATTTTGATGTAAAATAATGAACTTTATACGAATTTTCAAGTAACCTTGATGGATAAACACATTATTAATGAATCTTGGAGGAAAGTTCAAAATAATGAACCTTGAACTTTAAAATAACGAGACATTATATAAACAATAAGTATTACATATATTCTATTTATTTTAAAATGAGTGTCGTTTGATGTTTCTTCACACGTATTAACAAATGCCAAAAATTGTATAAGGACATAGCTCTTTTACTAAACTACTCTTAATAACTATTAGTGTGTTTTCCACAAAAGTAAAATATATTACTTTGATGTCATATTTATTTTGAAACAATTTTTTTTACTAAAACAACACTTATGGTAACACAGAAGGAATAATAAATAAATAATTGAATGTTTGTGTTCTTTGAACCTTGATATGGGTTATAACCCTAATAAACCCTTGGGGCGGCCTTGTAAAGGGGTATTCCTACTCGTAACAATAATAATTATTAGTTTTAAAATAATAATAAATCCTTCTGAAGATTATTTTAACATTTTAATAAAACTTTATTTGGTTTTAAATATGATGATAAAGGGAAACAAAATGGAACAGGGTGAGAATGGTCGGTTGCAGTTGTTTAGCTGCAATATGATCTAGCCATAGGGGATAAAAATCTACGATTGTTTCTCTATTCGTTTTCAGTGCCATATCCTATCCACTATCTAATGCAGTTCATAACAGACAAATAAGTGATCAATCTTAAAAACTTTATTTTTTTCGATTCTAAAAAAATCCTATAATAACAATTTGCATATATTATATATATTTTTTGTCGAATGAATATATTACATTTTTTATAGGTCTTGTTAATCGTTGTCTCTGAAGCATTAATCAAGTAATCTATAAATAGAAATTTTGTTTTAAAAATATAAATTGTTATTTTTGATCGAGTAATGATTAAACAATTTTTTATGAAAATTTACTTGTTTTGATTACTTAACCAATATTTTTAAGGCACTCTTTAACATTTTTCTTTATTTATTTTTGGAAAACGCTAACTAAATGCTTCTAAGACACCAATTAAATAAACAAATATAGTACAAATATTTTGAAATTTGTGTAAACCAATTTTTAAAAGTGTAAAAAATAATATTTTGAATGTGAATTTTTTTTCCTTAGCATGACATTTTATTTATAGCCTTAATTTGTAGCTTTGAAGTATAGAAGTTTGTTATTAAGAGCTGTCCAATAATTTCTATCTCATATATGGATTCAACCTGAACTAAAATTTGAGTGAAGATCAATTTAGTAAAATATTAAGAAACATGACATTTATAGAGGGGAGAAAACTTAAAACTCCTTTGTATTGATGAAAATAAAATATTACAAATGAGAAAAGTAATTGAAAATAATTACATCAAACTTTACTCCTATTCTATAATCGTCTCTAATCTTTAATAGAGACAACTTAATCTTTACATCAGCCTCATTCATAAGATGAACAATTAGTTTCATACGATAATTGAAAAGTGGATAATGAGTTCAGGCAATTATTAAAAAGCAATAATTTCGTCGTGAGAAAAATAAAATAAAAAACTATTTTGTTTGTATACATGTATTATAATATACTAAGAGATTAATCCCTTTATTTATGAAAATAAATATTAAAACAATACATGCATATCCAAAGAGTAGGGTAATCTTTGTATATAAATGAAGTTTCTAGTCCTTGTTTTTTAGACCACTTTGAAGTTTGTTTGAAGCTTTTTCACCTCCTTAATTAATCAATGACTTCCCAATCTCAACCTCAAATTAAGCTCATCGTTTCAACATCATCACCCAAAAGTGACAGTGGAATCGGCGATGCAGCGGCGTCGTTTCCCAAAGGACGGTGTCTATGTTCACCAACGACACACGAAGGCTCTTTCAGGTGTCGTTTTCATCGGTCAGGGACATTTTCGTCATCTGCACCTCCACCTTGGATGAAACGGACCAAATCCATGCCTCCTAATCACAAGTCTGTTGTTTCTGTTTCTCCACAGTGAGTTATGTTTTGTTGTACCTTGTACGGTGCTCTGTTTCTCATCATGTCTATGCTTATAAGTTAATCGATCATTAACTACTTTAAGCTTTTATTACATGTTGATTATGTAAAGGTTATGAATTCAACTCTCTTGGTGTTGGATTAATTACATGTATATTGAATATATATATGTTTTCTTCTTATTAAATAATCTTCATACTTCGATATACTCCGCACTACTACTAAATTGGAAGGCTGATTTAACTAAATAATTTAGGAAACAATAAATTAAGTTAATTCTTCTAAATATGGCTTTGATTTTGATCTGTGACTTATTCACTGCCCTTTGGTTACCCCCAGCCCCAGATTCAGTTATACAAAGAAGGATTTCCATTCCTTGAAAGGAAAAAAAAAAGATGTCCATTTAACCCCCTTTTTTAGGTGAATCCATTTAACCCTTTTAATTGTATTACTTGCGGTTGAATGAATAATGATAGAATCAAGTATCTTTGAGTGTTGTAACAAAAAATGCAATTGATGAAGGGTTAAATGCAATTGATTCTATCATTATTCGGACACTCAATAAATAAATGTAACAAAATCAACTAATTGTCAAGGACCTAATTGAAAAAAAATGCAATTTTAGGGACTTTATTTTTTTTTTTACTCTGGTCATCTATTTAAAAATTCTAAAATAGTTCAAGGACCTGCGATTAATTAACATGTCATATGGATTATTATGTTTTGAATTGATTTTCGCAATAGCTCTGTTATCTAATGTAAAGAGTTTCCCATCAAATAGAAGATGGTCTGACAATGTTTTTATAAGTGGAGGCAATCATCACCTCATAATCCGGTTTTGTGGGGTTGTGTTAGGCCAACCACGATTGCTAAGATGGTATCAGAGCCTCTTCAAGATCCATCGAGCCACCTGTTATCAGGTTTCCGCTATCGGGTCACCCACCATTTATGTCCACGAACCAAGCCCAATAGTGTTGGTCGTGAGGGGGTGTGTTAAGAGTCCTACATCGGATAGAAGATGGTCTGACAATGTGTTTATAAGTGGGGACAATTTTCACCTCACAAGCCAGGTTTGTGGGATTGTGTTAGGCCCAACCACGATTTCTAAGATCTAGTATCAACATGATGATACCTAAAACATAACTTCGATCCACTAGGTAGTCATTTTTGCATTTGTAGAATTATATACTTTTTTCTTTAAGGACCGTAGAACTATATAGTTCTTCAAATATTAATGTTATAATGTGTGATTTAATAATAATTAGTAAGAAAGTGAAGAAAGAATAATCCATATATTAACCATCATTTTTGTGATATACGAAGTTATTTGTGATATACAAAGTTGTTTGTCGCCTTTCATATTTTGAAAAATATGGTTTCATAAGTAGGGATGGCAAAAAAGGTCAAACCGCCCCGCCCCGTCAATAACCCGTCTAAAAATGGGTGGAGCGGGGCGGGTCAACTAGAGAAATAGGGTTGAAAATCTCACCCCGCCCCGTTATGGTGGACCGGCGGGTTGACCCGTCAAAGTTTTTTTTTAAATAATTAAAATTTTCACATAAACAATGTAAAAATATATGAATTTAAAGTCAATTTAAAGAAATCTAAATATATAACAAATGACTACACTAAAAATATGAAAATAATTATTCAAACATATAAATTACATCTTTTAAAATTCTATAATAAATCAATAAAACATTCAAAATAAAAACTTCATGAGTTATCAATTAACTAACTGTTAAAAATATGAGGCTAAAATCATAAAACAAAAGTGATAAAATTAATTGAATTTTTTCCCCCAATATATGGAGGTGAAAATTGAAAAATTGATTGTGACTTATAAATAAAAAGAAGTGAAAAAGAGAGTTTCTTATTAACATATCAACCCAACGGACCAACCCGCCTCGCCTGTCACCGCCCCGCTTTTTAGCGGGTTAGGCGGAGCGGGCACCCTACTTGTGGCGGGTTCAAAATCTCAACCCACCCCGCTAAAAATGACGGGTTAAACGGACCAACCCGACGGGTCCAACCCATTTTGCCATCCCTATTCATAAGTAAAACATCATTCTTTTTAGGGAAAGAAAAACATCATTTAATTGGTGGATTTTTCTATCATGTGCAAATTTAAAATCTAGATCGATATTCCCTAAAAAAAAAAACTAGATCGATATGCTCGAATTTTCAAATGTATCATATAAATTATCAATTAAATATGATGAGTTTTTCTATTATGTGCAAATTTACACATGTTAAAAAGTTTAAAATAGCAAATTTGTCATGTAACTTGTGCATTTTATATTAAATATGTAGCTTTTTAATAAATAATTGTTGTTTTTCAATAAAAAAAATTACTACTTTTAGTTGTTTTGACATGTGCAGTCAAACAAACCCATATATGATTAGTAGGGGTAATTCTAAAATTCCAGCAATTTCATCACTTTCATCCGCAACCCCTCACTTAAGGGTGGCTTCGTCGTCCTTGTCTACATGTAGGGGTGGGCAAAAAAATCCAAAAACTAAACCGAACTGCTGAACCAAATTGTACCAAACTGCTATTGAACTGTATTGTTATGTAAAGGTTATGAACTGAACCGTTGTGTAAAAGTTATGAACCGAACTGCTAATGAACCGAACCTTTTAAAAACTAAAATTGAACTTGAACCCAGATTGAACCAAAAACTCACTGCTAAAGCTTCAAACCAAGCTTCATAAATTTTAGCGAGAAAAAAAACTCACTGCTAAACCTTACCTTTAACGAAATCATGGCGCCAAGCTTCAAACCTTACCTTTAGCGAAATCACAGAGATTTTGGGACCAAGTGTATAAGGCGTGTTTGGATCGCGTTTTTCATCATCACCAACTTCTTCGAGAATGCGGTGAGGCTCGACACGCCGGCCACGAGACTAGAGTTGTTGACGGATCTCGTTAAGGTCTTGTTCGGGAGTTCCGAATTTGCTGGTGCCGACTGTGCCATGGAGGACGACGACGGTGAAGAAGAGACAGAGGAAGGTGAGAGTGCCGCGACGGAATGCGTGAAAATCCTGTTGGTTTTTCTCCTTTACGTAATGCTATGATTTGATTTTTTTTTTCTCCTTTAATTCGGAGAAAGTTGGATAGAAGCAATCAAAGAAGAAGTAAAAATCCTGTATGAAATTATGTTGGTTTTTTCTCCTTTACGTAATGTTATGACAGAGGAAGTGTGAAAATCTTGTTGGTTTTTTTTAAGGAAACAATTCACCATGTTGAAGACCAGTTCGGTTTGGTTTGAATTGTTCTATTATGGTTCAGTTCAGGTCAAACGAACTGAAAAACAGTTCGGTTCAGTTCAAACACAGTTTTGGGTCTGAACCGAACTTTGCCCATCCCTATCTACATGTGCATATTATAGTCAACCGGCTAGCCGCCCTCAGCTCCATATTCACAATGACATGCAATAAAAAAAAAAAAAAATTGACAGAAAGATATGCAGTAGTTGGATTTTAGTAATTTTTTTCGTGAATATCTACAAATAAAATTCTTCTAAAAAATCTACAAATAAAATTAATTTTAAAAATCAATTTTTTGTGAATTAAATGTTTTCTTCAAGTAATATTGATAATTACAGATCAATCAATTAATAAACATTTAATGGTGCTTTTCCTCATAAACCATTGATTTAATCTAATGGTGTTTTTTTGTGCTTCATCGAGGGACTAAATTGAGCCTTCATCCTATAATCTACCATGAAAATACATCATAATATTAATATGACATTTTTTTACAAAAGTACACCATATATTTTGATTATATAATCACCCCAATATTCTTTTTTGTTGTTGGTAATCCGGAGTTGACGAAGTAAGAAAAGTTTAGCCAAGAATTATTCCATCCAATAATCAAACTCATTCTCAAACAATTCTTTTTTGATGGAGTTTTGTTAACCATTTGAGTTCAAATAAACATTTATTTTATTTTGCAACTATAAGATACTCGCTGTGTCTTTGTATTGAGTTTTATCCATGTGTGTGGATTTTTTTTTTCCTCTTCCGATGGTCTTCTCTACTAATATCATGCATTGATAACTTTGCATGATGAGCTTGATGTTTTTTTTTTTCCTTTCAATTAATTAAAGTTTAAGTGAAGTGGGTGGCTTGTTGCTAGGTTGACTAAGGTACCGTTTGACCAGATTTTTTTTCTACTTCTCTATAATTTTAAGGAGAATGTAGGTCAAACACAATATCTATTAAGTACTTACTAAAAAAATATTTTAAACATTTTTTCCTTCAAAAAATATTTTAACATTTATTTATTTATTATATATCTGTACAATATTTTGCCAAACAACTTTTAACTTAAAAATAGCTTTAAAACTAAAAAAAATAATAAAGTAACAAAACAACTTTAACTTCTTTCTTAAAGCCCTTAATTTTAATTTTGTTTTAAAGTAGCTTTTAGACTGTAAAAAAGTCAGGTCAAACGATACATAAGTCAGGACAAACGTTAAAGTTTCAATAGTATTGACAAAAATATTTATAGATTGTCATTAGCAAAAGTTTAATACTAACAACAAAACTAAATTCATCTTAAAGTATGAATCAATTTCTTATCAACGACATCTATATCTATTGCTCATGATGAGGTTTATTGTATGCACGAAGTCCTTGATCTTATCCATTGGACTATTTTATATTTATATATCCATTGAATCCTTTCCTTTGTAAAATATCTTATCTCACCTTTTGAATATTCAATTCATTGGCATCACTATCTTATCTTTTTAATTATTTTATATAACAAAAACTATTAAGTCGTAATCCACCTACACCGGAGGTATCATATTTTGTTTAGTAGGTATCGTCAATCTTATATAGAAATCGGCAATGATGGATGAATTAAACTTTCTTTTGGTACAAAAATAAAAATAAATAGATGATACAAGTGGGTGAGTTTATAGCATATAATTATAGTGGATGTATAGTAGATTAAATTTGTAGTGTTTGAAAAATTAGACGATTTAATCAGATGATAAATGTGAAATAACATAAAAGAATGATTTTAATTAATATTGTTTTTTTGATTTGGATAAAATTGAGATAAAAGTAATATAAGCACAAATGCTTGCACAATAAGATAGATTTTTGAAATTGACAATTTATGCTTTGTTTCAAAATGCAACAAACTTAGAACCAAAGTATCTGTTTTTTGTTTTGTTTTTTTTACAATAATGAAGTTTGATTTAGGAGCATATGAATGTCGCTTATCTCTTGGTTTGAAACAAAAGTTGTGGTATCACATCCTCCCAAAATATTTCATTTAGAACAAAAGTGTAAGGAGAGCATAACTTCAAGAAGAAGAAAAAACTTAAAAGTGAAATCCAAAATAATGGTCAAACTTAAAAGATTGGAGACATGATTTCGCCTAATAATTATTAAGCTTAAAATCATAGTAATAGCTAATTCTTTCTATTCTTTAAATCATGGTTTTTAATTTGTAGCTCACTTATCTATCTGAGAATTATTAAATGGGTCCTTAAACTAAAAATTGTAATCAGGCCCTTGACGGATTTTTATTTTCTAATTAAATACTTTCGTTAATTATTGTTAGTCAATTCTGACGTGACTTAGTGCATACACACATTATGTCCCCTTAATATTCACATCATTATCATTCACTAAGATTTACAAAAATATAATGTTTTTAATAACACATTTTTTTCCATAAATAACACAATTAACATGCCTCAAATCTCTAACTCTATTTGGAGGCAAGGCTTTGGAACTTGCTTGTATGCAATCTTAAGAAGTCCCAATACTGTGACATGAAGAATTGGCATATCCTGTTTGTTGCTTTGTTGGATTAGATTTGGCTTTCTCGCAATGAGTGGTTTTTCAGTAAGTTCATAGTACAAAGCAATTTATTTATTTTAAGTAGTCTAGCTGCTAGAGAAATTCACCTTACATGTAAATAAGGGGTGTCCCGGATTCGAACCCCGACCCCTGCATATATTATGCATTATCCCTTACCAAATGAGCTAAGTTCATAGTACAAAGCGATTTTACCAGCAATTAGCAAAGTAATTCCATTCATTCATTCACAAACACAAGTAAAATTAATGGTTCAAAATATTTTCAGTTGTCACGAGGAGAGGTAGCATAATGTGCATGGCTCGCAAGTATATGAAATTGATACATCATATGCTGCATTAGCTAATTATATAAGACAAGAAAACTGGAACTTGATGCGGTTTGAAATTGATACATTAATATATAATTGAATATCACTGATCGTTTTTTTCCTACTTGATTGTTCTGTTGCGCCATACATACTTGGCTTGATGTTGCCGGCAACGAAACGACCCTGGGTGCTTTGACGGAGAGCACACACACTGTTTTATTGAACCATCCTCGCCGGCCCCGTCACCTCCACCGCGAGCCTGACCTGCCACCACCACCGGTTCTTCCCCTGCTTCAGTGTCCACCACTATTTGCACCTCCCGGAATACATGACATCTTGTGTACAAAGGAAAAAACCCCTCGTGACACATTTTTCTTCCTAGTTGTCTTTGGAATTTAGACTTAATAATATATATATTTGATTATTTGTGCTTCACCTCACTTGGCCAATTGAGGAATTTAATTTAAAGGAAAATAATATATGTGGATCATATGAAATTGTATAGACTAATAAAAGCAAGGGGGAAAAGGGTTGTGTGCTTCGCTTAAATTAAAAGGGTTTTTATTTTATTTTAGATATAAAAATAGAAATTCTTTAGAGTGGTTTGTGTTTTGAAGAAACTTATGTGTGACCACAAGGTTTTGGTACATTTGTGTCCATTTAAGTATTTTTCTGTGTTTTGTGATGATGATGATGATAATAATAATAATAATAATAATAATAATAATAATAATAACTTATACTATATATAAAGAAAATAGCGTTAAAATACATGAGTTTGAGTTGACTTTTTTATTACCTATTTTACCCTTCATTTACTATTTTGGCATGACGTTATCTAATTATACCCTTAAATAAATTTTCTTATATTAACGTTATATTGTTGGTGGTATTAAAAAAAATAAGACTTTATATTATATTTGCTAACTAGTGTTGTTATTGAAAAATATAAACATTGTTTTTTGGGATTGTTACAATTTGAAAGTCACAGATATTTGTACTTATAATTTTAATCAAAATCAAAATTTCATATAAAATATCGTTCATAATTTATATGTGTTAGCGCAATAAAAATAGTGGAAAGACAGACACGTGAGTGCTTGTCTTTTTGCTAATATATACTATATATAAAGAAAATAGTCAATTTCAAAAGAATTTTGGGCTGACTTTTTTGTTATTCTAATTATACCCTTAAACATTTTTTTTATAATAATGCTATATTGTAGGTGTTATTAAAAATGATAATTTTTTTATTATATTATTATTGTCATTGAAAAAGATAAATATGGTTTGTTGAGTTTGTTACCGATGAAAATCACAAATATTTATATATATATATATATATAAATTTATATAAAATATCACTTGTAATTTACATGCAAATTTTTATAAAATATCGTTGATAATATACAAATGATAGTGCAATAAAAAGAACGGAAAGACGGGTACGTAAGTGCTCGTCTTTTCGCTAGTAATAATAATAATGCATTTTGCAAAGTATTTTTTGAGGTGCTTGATTAAAGGTTGCATTTTACATTTGGGAGATTTAGCCAAATCATGATATGCTGCATTGGACCATCACCACTATGTATAAGCCGTGCAATTCTCAATGGCCACCTGTATCTGATTCTGCCACGTGGCCTTGTTTTGTGCCTCTAACTCCTTCGTGCGTGGCATGTACCTGCTCACTAGGATATAAATGAAGGAGGTCTAATGTCTTTGTGGGTAAGGAAATCAATGACCGCCGCTGGACTGGATTTACCATTTATGCTGATCTCTTCATTATCAATTTAATATAGGTAAGGGTGCACGTGGCTGGGTCAGTTTCAGTTGTGTTTAGTCA
This sequence comes from Medicago ruthenica, assembly GCA_018208015.1. NCBI lineage: Eukaryota > Viridiplantae > Streptophyta > Magnoliopsida > Fabales > Fabaceae > Medicago > Medicago ruthenica. The sequence goes on from CM031374.1 coordinate 96,234,999, forward strand.
AACCAAAAGACCGCAACCATACAAGGTTATTGAGTTTTTTAAGGTAAAATAATCATTTGTTATATTACTATATACTCCCTCCGTCCCTATTTATAGGAATAATTTACAAAAAAAATTTGTCTCTAAATATAAGACTATATACAAATTCCTAGATGCATTGATTACTTTTTCCAAATATACCCCTTATTAATACTATCAATTTGTCTTCGTATATGAAAAGTTAACATTAAATATATATTTAATTAAGGGTAATCTAGTAATAGTCACACATATTTGAGACAACTTTATTACTCCAACAATTTTTCTTAATACACGTGATTTTTGTAAACTACTCCTATAAAAAGGGACGGAGGGAGTAGTTGGTTTAGACAAACTCATTAATTATTTGTTTGAGTTGGGTTAGGTAGTGGGTTGTTAAAATTATTTTTATTTTCATTTTAATATTAAATGACTAAATGACGAGTCCTCATATTTTTTTTTATAAAAATTACTTAACTTTTTATTTTCTTAAAATATTGTGCAACCTATTTTCGCTATATTTTAGTATCATAAAATAATAAATGATAAGATCAAATAATAAATTTCATCATAACATACTTGCAACAAATTAAAGTTGCAGACAGAATTTCATTAGCATCAAAATAACCAAAAAGTACATCTAATTTGTAACTTTATCATGTTTTGATTTTCAATATAGAGGATGTATTGTATCAATTATGAAAATTAGACTTGATTTATGACCAAAACCTTTGATATTCTCCTTCTTCTTTATCAAAATAAAAATAAAAATGTTGACATTATTAGGTAAGTGAGTTTATTGGGTCTCGCAAAATGCATGATATTGTGGGAAATTGTAAAGCGGGAAAATCAAATTTGAAATGGGGACAAGTTGCAGCACTGTCAGACAATTTCCCAGAAGTATTGTGTGGGGCTGCCCCTGGCTTTTGGGGGAATCTCTGCAAGGAATCAGATGACACGACACATCTCTGCCAAAACCCAAAAAGTTGAAAAGTAATTAACCCAAGGGCTAACCCCTGGCAAAATGCACCAAAGTCGTGGCTTTTTTCTGCACATATGACCGTTCTGCATGCTATTCTGCATGCTACCTAGACCTAGGTTGGTAACTGAATAAGCGAGGGGCTAACCCCTGGTATTTCCGTTGGCTTTGCTTCCATATATATGTACATGCGCTGCTCCCTCTTCTCCCCTCAGACACTTCGAAATTTTTTTTGCTTCATTTCCACAGTACTCCACTCTCTTCTCCAGCAACACTAAACTACTATTACTTGGTAAATTTTCACTTATATTTTTTTTATTTCTAGTTTTTATTACGTATTTACTTATAAATTTTTTTTATATCATTTGCATCGGTGTCAAAGTGAATCTGGCTCCTGTGGTGCTTTGCTTGCTTGCTTCTCGGCCGGATCTGTTCTTTGGAATAGCTTCAACAAGTTAGTAGTTTCTATACTTGAAAATTGTTGATGTTATACATGTTGTTTTATATGAAATTTTCGAATTTGTTATATATGTTGTTGTGTATACATGTTGTAAAATGGTTTTTTTTTTTAAAAAAACGATGTTAATTAATATGACTGAATTTTTTGAATTTTTTTTAGTTTATGTATAATTTTTTGATTTTTTTTATTTCTCTTATGTCTTTATTTTTTTTATGATGAATATGTTTGTTGTTGAATAATATATGATGTTTATGGATTATTATTATTTATATGTAGTATGTATGTTGTTGTGTTTAATAAGTATGTATGTTTGTTATGTTTATGATATTTTTTTTCAAGATCTCTTGAATATATTGTTTTTTGTTAATTTAAAACCATATTTTTTTAAGTTAAATCAGCGAAAATTGTTATTTATTCATATTTTAACTATTTTTCAAAATATTAAAACCGTGTTTTTTTAAGTTTTTCCAAATACTAAAACTGTTTTTTATATTTTTTAAAATTTTAAAATGTTTATTTTCAAGTGTAATAAATTATAATAATGTTTTTGATATAAAATTGTTTTTTTTAACTTCAAAACTATTTTTTCTTAATTATTAAACGAAGTAAAACTGTTTTTTTAATCTAAAACACATATAATAATAATGTTTTTGATATGAAATTGTTTTTTATAAGTAATTGAAATAAAAATTAATTTAAATGAATAATTATTAAACTGATATTATTGAAAGACTAATTTTTTTAATTATAAAAGTGTTTTTAATTAGTAGTGCGTAAATAAATTTTTTGGCGTAAAAAAGGTTCGCGCGTAAAGAAATTTCGTGGAATATTTTTAGTTAGTATACAAATATTTCGTGCGTAAAGAAATTTCGTGCAATTTTTTTAGTTAGTATTCAAATATTTCGCGCGTAAAGAATTTTCTTTATTAAAAACAGTTTCGCGCGTAAATAAATTTCACGAGATTTTTTTAGTTAGTATAAAAAAATTTCGCGCATAAATAATTTTATTTATTAAAATAGTTTTGCGCCTAAAATAAATTTGTGCGTAAAAAAACAGTATACACAATATAGTAATTATAGGTTAGTTAGATAAATAAGCAAAAAATTATTTGTGCCTTATAATTTTTTTGCGTTAGTACGTAGCGCTACTAAGCAAAAAATTATTAATCGTGAAATTTGTGAACATTATAGTTAAATGTGCAAAAGATGGAGTACTATCAGCATTATCGCAGTTGGATGTATGATAGAACGTTTCCAAGAAGAAGAGGATTAAAGTCCCGTTTTGTGGATGGAGTTCAAGGATTTATTGCATGGGCATGGGTACAGCAAGTTTGTAAAGATGAGGGAGGGATAAGATGTCCGTGTGTTAAATGTACCTGTAGATATATAAAGAGTGACCCCAGAGAAGTCAAGAAACACTTGGGTAGAGTTGGATTTATGCCTAATTATTGGGTTTGGGTTTATAACGGTGAAAAGTTTCAAAATTTTGAGCAAGGAGTCAATGCACAAGCTTCGAGTAGTGGAACAAATGTGGAATACAATGAACAATTCAACGATGAACAATTCAACACGATGGATGATATGGTCGATGATGCTTTAGGTGTTGAACTGTCTTACGCTGATGATGTTGAAGATGAACAAGGCGAACAACTCCCAAATGAGAAAGCACAAAGATTTTACCAATTGTTGAGTGAATGTAATCCCCCATTGTTTGAAGTATCTTCGGAATCAAAGTTATCTATGTGTGTGAGACTTTTAGCTTATAAGTCGAATTATAGTGTTGCTGATAAAGGCGTGGATGATGTTACGAAGATGTTGTTGGATGCGACTCCATTTAAAGATAATTTGCCAGGAAGTTATTATGATGTTGAGAGGTTGGTGATGAAGTTGGGATTAAAAGTTAAAAAGATTGATTGTTGCATAAACGCCTGCATGTTGTTTTATGACAATGAATTTGGGATAAATGACAGAGAATTGGAGGAATGCAAATTTTGTGGAAGTCCATGGTATCGTGTCGGCAGGCGAGGGAGAATTCCGAATAAGTCAATGTTTTACTTGCTAATAATACCAAGATTACAAAGGTTGTTTGCATCGATGAAAACGACTAGTCAAATGACGTGGCATCATTCAAATAAAATTCCCGGAGTCTTGCGACATCCTTCTGATGGTGAAGCGTGGAAACACTTTGATCAAGTATATCTTGATTTCGCAGAAGATCCGCGAAATGTAAGACTAGGACTGTGCTCTGGTGGTTTCACTCCATATATCCAAGCATCAGCAAAACCATACTCTTATTGGCCGGTCGTTGTAACCCCCTATAATCTCTCTCTTGAGATGTGCATGACAAAGCCCTACATGTTTTTGGCTTGGTTGTTCCGGGGCCAGATAACCCTAAAGCAGACATAGATGTGTTTATACAACCTTTAATTGATGATTTGAAGAGGTTGTGGATTGGAGAATGAACTTACGATATTTCAACCAATTTTTTTTCTTCTAATGAGAGCATCTTTGATGTGGACAATTAACGATTTTCCAGCGTATGGCATGTTGTCTGGTTGGAGCACTCACGAGAGATTTGCTTGTCCACATTGTATGGAAAATACAAAGGCATTTACTTTGAAAAATGGAGGGAAGAGTTCGTGGTTTGACTCTCATCGTAGATTCTTACCTCATAATCACCCGTTTAGAAGAAGTAGGAATGACTTCTTGAAGGATGAGAGAGTATTAGATGCCCCGCCCCCTAAGATTACATCAGAAGAAGTTTGGACAAGAGTTTGTGATTATCCAAAAGTCACTGATTTTGGCCAAACTATCCCAATACCAGGATATGGAGTTGACCACAACTGGACTAAACAAAGTATATTTTGGGACCTCCCATATTGGAAATATAACTTGCTCAGACATAATCTTGATGTAATGCACATTGAGAAGAATTTTTTTGACAACATATTTAACACAGTGATGGATGTTAAAGGAAAAACGAAAGATAATGAGAAAGCCAGGAAAGATTTAGAATTGTATTGTAAAAGAAGGGACTTGGAGTTAAAACTTAAACCGAATGGAAAGTTGTTGAAACTCAAGGCAATCTACACTCTAACTTCCGAAGAAGCAAAATCAGTTTGTCAGTGGTTGAAGGATTTGAGAATGCCTGACAGATATTCTTCTAACTTGGGCAGGTGTGCCGATGTTAAAACTGGAATGTTACATGGGATGAAAAGTCATGATTGTCATGTTTTCATGGAGAACTTAATCCCAAGTGTGTTTAGTTCACTGCCCACCCATGTGTTAAATCCACTCATCGAGATTAGCCAATTTTTTAAAAATATGTGTGCTTCAACTTTGAGAGTCGATGAACTTGATAAATTGGACAAGATAATTTCAATCATACTCTGTCAGCTGGAGCAAATTTTCCCCCCGGGTTTTTTTGACTCTATGGAACATCTTTCGGTTCATCTGGCATATGAGGCTAAGCTTGGCAGGCCTGTTCAATATAGGTGGATGTACCGTTTGAAAGATTTATGGGTGACTCAAAACGAGCAGTTCAAAATAGGGCTAAAGTTGAAGGATCAATATGTGTTGTTTACATTCACAAGGAGACCTCATACTTTCTCAGTCATTACTTCATCGACCGTGTGCTTATTCCAACTACTACAAGAAATGATGTTGATGTTGAAAATGAAAGGGATCCGTCGACCTTATCAGTTTTCAATCTACCTGGTCGTCACTCTGGCAAGGCGAGTGAACATTGGATGGTAGATCAGAAAGAGTATCGATCAGCTCATGTTCATGTGTTGATTAGTTGTGCGGAGGTTAAACCATACCTTGAGTAAGTAAAACAAAACTATTACTTTTTACTAGTACATTGAGTAAGTTAAAACACGTCTAACTTTGACTTTAATTTTGGTATAGGGAATTTAAGACCTTTTATGAAGAATTTGGTGATGATTCGCCTGGTTATATACATGAATATTTTCCTGGTTGGTTTAAACAACAAGTATACAATGCCGAACCAACCGAAGAAATCATTCGTTTAAGATGTTTATCTCAAGGTCCTTTACAATGTGCCACTGAATATCATACATACTTCGTGAATGGATATAAATTTCATACTCATTCATGGAGTGAGGGAAAGAAGACATATAACGGTGGTGTATACGTAAAGGAGTTATGGAAGGAGGTGAAGATGACTTCTATGGTGTGATCAAACACGTTTACGAGTTATTTTACAATCAGGATAAAATGGTGTTATTTTATTGTGACTGGTTTGATCCATCACCTAGATGGACAAAAATGAACAAAATAAGCAACAATGTTGACATTCGTGTGGACAAAAAATATAATGTTTATGACCCGCTTATCATGGCACATAACGTTAGACAAGTGTACTATGTTCCTTATCCCCCAACACAACCACACAAACGAGGATGGTCAGTTGCAATCAAAACAAAGCCAAGGGGTCGCATTGAGACTGAAGAATCAATTGATGAAGTTGAACAAATTGATGAAATTTCACATGTTAATGACATAATTGAAGTTGAGCAAGTTACAAGTTGCCGTGATGCACAAGTTGAAGGGGATCATGTTGATCCTGCTGTTTTGTTGACTCCTAACGAAGATGAAAATGATGAGGATGATGTTGATTATGAAGAGAACAATATTGATGAAGGGGATCATGATGAAGGGGATCAAGTCGATGAAAGTGTTATTGGATTATAATTGTTGTATTGTTATAATTGATGTATTGTTCTAATTGTAATGATTTTAATTTCAAAATGGATGAATATGTTGTTTATTTGTGTTAATTAGTGTTATGATGATTTATTGTTTACATTATGACTTTTTTGTTATTGATAAATAGTCAGCCATGCCTCCGAGGATTGAGGATAAGAGCTAGAGCAAAGCCCGCAGGAGGCGGTATGTTACTCAAGTTGTGGACCCAGCCACACAAGCCAGATTAACTCTAATGCCTCCCACACCTACTGCATCTTCTAGTCAGGGATCGACTGGGTCCTCCCAGGCTAGTGCAGCTGCTCCTACTATAGCTCCACCTTTCTCGTCATCTCCTTACCTTTTCCCTCAGGGACCTCCGGGATATCATTTTGGGTCTTCACCACCTCTCCCTACTCTACGGGCTATCCATTCCCGTATGGATTGCCTGAATATCCAATCCCACCACAAACCCAACTCCAAATCCAACCACAACTACAAAACCCACCACAACCCCAGCAAAACCCACCACAAGCCGAGCAAGAAAATGTGGTCGAAGAGGATGGTGCAGGCCATATGGATGGTGGTGGAGAGGTGGTGCAGGCCGTTGATGAGCCAAAAGTTTATCCCACGGATAATCGGAATCGCTTTATCTTAAAGCCTAGTGGGAACTCGTAAGTATTATCATAATTCGTACATAGTTCAATTTTAATAAATTTATGACTATTTTAAGTTTGATTATGAATTTTTATTGTTTCAGCTTTTTGCCTTGCAAACCTGCGGCGAAAGCTATCAGAGATATCATTCACAATTGCTGTAATAGATTGTGGAAGACTTATGGTGATGTGGATGACGATGAGAAAGAGCATTGGTTAATCACTTTCAGGTTACTTTAAATATATATCATAATTTGTAATTTCATTTATATGCACATTTGTTATAGTATCCTAATTTTCTTTAATATGTTAACAAAAATGCAGGCTAAGTGTACTTGGGACGCTAGGTACTATGAAACAATGCGGCATAATTTTCATATCAGAGCTGCTGCGCGTCTTTCAGATATGCTTCGAAACGCCCGTGTTCGTTACGAGGAGAAAAAAAAGCGGCCACATTGTCGGGAGGGAGTTGATGAGCCAGTTGGTTGACTATTGGGCATCTGAGGAGTTCAAGGAAAAGTCTGAGAAAGCAAAGAAGAATCGGGCGTCGGAAAAGGGGGGGTGCATTCACACCGGTGGCTGCATAAGCAATGGAGAGCATGCTGAACGTTTGGTAAAAATAATAAACTTTTAAATATTTTCCATAACATATTTAAATTTGATTGTTTTAAATCATTTTACTTAATTAATAATTTTATTTCTTGTGAAAAATAGGCAAGGAGGCTTGGGAGAGAGTCGTTTATTAACGAGCTTCACAGTGAAACACACAGACATAAATCCGGCCAATTTTGCGATGAGCGTGCTAGGAAAGTTCAGGTAATCTTTAATAAGTATATTTTAATTATTAGCTTTACATTTTATTATGTTTTAAAAACTAATTGTTATTTGTCATTAACTCTTTTTTTATTATTTATACAGGAGGAGTATGATCGCCAGCTTGCTGAGGCTCTTTCTCAAGGGTCAATAGTTAATCATGGTTTGAGCCTCCGAACTTGGACTAAAGTTGCTGGCGATAAAACTAAAGGAAAGTTATATAGCGCCAGTAACTTAGCCGCTAACTATCGCAAGGGTGTTGCAGCATCTCTCAGACTCACCCTGAATCATGGCGAAGGATCCTCCCACCAGCCTGAGTCGACCCCTGAGATGCGTGAGCTTATTCAAAAGTTGACACAAGAGCAGCTCACGCAACAAATGGCGAGTAACCAGGCCATTGTGCAAGATTTGCTTGAAAGACAACGATTATATGAGGAGCAATTGACCCAATTTAGGCAAGCACAAGCTGAGAGTTGTTCAGGTGAGCAATTGCAAGTGGAAGACCCCGCCCACACAAGAGCGCCGATTCTGAATGACGATGACGACTCGTATCCAATATATGGTGAAGATGAGGAGGTGGAGAGCGAAGAAGATGATTGAAGTTTGACCCTTTCTTGTGACTTTATCTATTTTTTTTTCTTGGTTTGTAATATTTAGGGAAGCTTCTTATGCTTCCCAGTACAATTTTTACTTACTTGCTGCATGGTCTGTAATATAATCTCGTACAATTTTAATTTCACTGTTGTTAGACTTAATATTTTATGTGTGTTATGTATTTTAATTTTTTGTATTTTTAACAACTTTTTTTTGAAAACAATTAAATAAAAAAATTAAAACCATTTTTTAAAACAACTTTAAATCATTTATAGTTTTAAAATTATTTTAAATGATTTTTATTTATTTTAAACGTTTTATAAAACAAATTTTAAATGATTTTTATTTTTAAAATAATTTTAAAACAGTGAAATAAAAAACAATTTAAAAACGTTTTTTTAAAATAATTTTAATAATTCAATTCAATTATTTTTATTTTTAAAATAATTTAAATTAGAAAAAAAAACTATTAAAAACGTTTTTTTAAAAAAATTTATAATACATTTTGTCGGGGGTTAACCCCTGACAAAGCTCCTGACACAATTATGTGTCAGCCTGCAAATGACTTGACATGTGACAGTGTGCAGTGCGTCAGACATTTTGCTAGGGGTTGTGCCAGGAAAAATGTCAGGAGCTATACCAGGGAAAAAGCCAGGGGGTGGCCCTCGCAAATTTGCAGAGTTGACGCCCTGACATAGCAATTTGCGACGGGCTGTTTTGCGAGGGATTGGGCTCCTCGCAGAAGCCCTGGCAAAATGTTGTTTCCCAAGGCTTTTTGCTTTTTCCCACTGTTTTTGCTCCTGGCAAAATGTAATGTTTCTTGTTGTGATACTCGCCCAATTACACGGTCCAACCCACTATTTTGAGTTTTTTTTAGATACGTTTGACTGAGTTTTTCAGGTTGACCCAACATGTGTACACCCCTTGATAAACACAGCTGTAACATTAAAATTTAGTTTAATAGCAGTCATCATAAAATTATTAAATGTCATGTCATATTTTTATATTAATTTATTTTAAAATTAAATCAAATTTTAATTGGGTTTTGTTTATAGGATACTGGTACCAAAACCAAACTTCAAATACCTAAACATCACACTTTTGGTCCATAAGACTAAGTTCATATTAGCAAGGAGTTTTTATATCAAAACCAATTCAAATTAGGATTATTAATGTATTTAGATGTTCTTTGTGAAAATTGTTTAAATTGAATCAAAAAATTATTAAGTAGTCCAACCAAAACGAATGTGAGATTATCTTTAGATAATTAGATTATTTTTTTGTTTTAAAATCGGTACAAACTGCTCCAAGAAAACCTTTAATACTAAGAGGAAATCCAAGTGAGTATAAATAGGTGAAACCACATTTGTTTTTATCAAACAATCGAGTTTTTTTAGCAAGTTAAAGAATAGAGTTTTTTTAAAAATGTTAAACTGACTCATCCAAATTAAATAGAGGAGAATTAAATGTGAGACCTTAAAATGAGTATACTCTGAGGTCTTAAATCAACCCTAATAAAATAACCCAAGTGGATTAAATCAAAGATAGAGGTAAATGTTGATTTATTATGATATTAAACCGACTGAATAAATATGTGACCATGTTGTCTTATGACCCAAAGACATAATGTTTCTAATGGAACTTCTCTCCCTTTCAAGTAAGAGAGGAAATCCAAGTAAGCAAAATAGAGTTTTGTCATACTTTCATCCAAACTGAATAGAAAAAATCCAAGTATTGATCCTTGTAAGCAAAATTAATTTAAAAGTTAAATTCATTTAAATATAGTTAAATAAAAAATAGGCAATTATAATAAAAAAATAACATAACATTAGATTATTAAATTAAGTGCCAAATTTAATATTTTTTTGAGCCAAATAAAAAAAATAACATAACATTAGATTATTAGATTAAGTGCCAGATTTAATAAAAGTGCAGCGTACTACATTATTTTTTTTTGTCAAGTAGTTTAGTGGCTAGAGCTCACACATTTTAAATGTGGAGAAGTAGGGTGTCCGGGGTTTAAACCCCGGCCCCTGCATATAACATGCAATATCCCTACCAACTGAGTTAAGCTCACGGAGATAATATTTAATTATAGTTTGGGGTGGAATGAGTGATTATTGAGATGAATTGTAGTAATTTTTATTTTTTTGGAGAATTGATGAATTGTAAATTTGTGTTACTATTGATGACTGTCGTAGACTTCTTTTACTTAATTTTTTTTTATTGTGTGTTACTCTTCCGATTCTTCAAGAAAAGGACTGTAACACCCATACTAACGTTAACTAGTATATTAGTATGTGCATTAATCTGATATCGGATACATTAAAATTTACAATAATTAAAATATATAAACCACTGAATGAGTACATTTTGCTCGTTTACATAAATGTCCAAATTTCATACATTACATGTTCATATACAAATATATAATCTGTCAACCTCCTGAGCTTGCCTTGACGAGCATCTGCACTCCATCCAGCGTCTTCCTGAAGATCTTCATCTGAAAACCACTTGGCTGCCCGAAACCTGCACCAGAAGGATAGGGATGAGACATAATGTCTCAGTGAGCTCCTACCCTACCTACTGTTGGCAACCACGGGGGAAACCTAGGGTCGCCGTGCCTACCTCGGCAATCTTGGGGAAACTACGATCGCCAAGTCTTATCTTTACTTATTTCGCGATCGAGGGGAAAACCTAGGATCGCTGCATATCATAATCTTATCTCATACTTTCATATTCTAACTTGAACTTTAACTTACACTTAGTGATCTGGGGACATCCTATGATCACTTTCTTTCTCTGCTGACTAATCATCATATTCTCATAATAATAATTTCATAAGTATTAATATACATCATCTTTAATTAAAGTTAGTAAGTCAGCGTTGAACAAACAATAATTATCTTGGTTCATTTTACGGAGTGCATCCGGGTGGAGTAACCCCGAAGTACATCTCCCTTCTTACCGGTGAAAATTCCTATCATATCAGGCTAACACCGGACTCCTCTTTCTTTGTGTGGCTGCTCTCGCGAGCGGTAACTTCACCGTCCCAGCTGCCATTTAAGGCGGTAACTTCACGGGGACCCCCTGTATACTAACTGACGAGCAGACAGGAGACACATTAACTTTAGACTTGGATGTGTAGCTGCCCTCACGAGCGGTAACTTCACCGTTCCGGCTGCCATTAAAGGCGGTAACTTCACAGGAACCCCTCGTATACTAACTAGCGAGCATACGAGAGACACATCAAGCCATCTTAAAAATTGTTCTTATTCTTTAAACATATATAATCTTATAACTTACGTGTGGATAACCCTTTCGGAGAAATCCCATCCGGCGTAACCCGGAGTCTGATGAACACGTTATCATATTCTTTATCATTAAATTCTTAAGTTCATAGACGTATCTATTACGTTCCATATTCCTTGTGCATATCTAATGCATTCCTTAGATAATCATTCATGTGTACTTAACCTATAAAAGGTCCTAATCCTGACTAACGTATCATCCTTAAACTTACATTTACTTAGTCAAATACATAGCATTACTTAATACATGATAAGTACCATTCTTAATCTCTTTAACCTATAGAGGTCCTTGACTTATCGTTCTCGTAAGCCATTACTTAAAGGTTGGGAACTAAGTCCCTAAATCTTACTTGATAATTTAGGGTTAATTCTACCCATTGTCATGCTTGAGTCTTGATTCTTAATGAGGTTAATCCTCAACATTATGTGATGTTTCTAACCCCACACACATGCTAATACGAGGTATACTAAGATCTATTCTTCCATTTTTAAATGTACAAAAGCATACTGGCACTGTGCGGATGATTTCTGGCTAGAAAAAACAAGTTTCAAAAATAAGGTTTCTTGCTGGTTCCATCGTGGCACGCCAGCCACCCATCGTGGCACGATGGCTGCCTGATCAGTATGATCATGGCACGATGAAAGCCATCGTGGCACGATGAATCCAGGGGTTGCAGCCCCTGTAGCTGTTCCAGAAAGTTCAAAAACGAGTTTTTAAGTTCCACACAGTTCAGCAAGCTATGGTACATCAAAATCTAAGGTTTTCAACATATAAAACCATAGTATAACAAGTATTAACAATAGGGAAACTATCTATTACAAATCTAGGCAAAATCATTCATGTATTGCTTTCCTCTCTAAATCATAAAATTTACCCCAAAAAGGGTGTAAAGCTTAGTGGAACTCACCTCAACCATGCTAGCTTCTTTCCCAAGCTTTCCCTTGCTTCTTCTCCAATCTTAGCTTAGGTTTTCCTTTTCCTTCTTGTTCCCTTCTTCCTTTCTCTTGCTCTAACTTCCATACCAAGCTTGCTTTGCAATACTTCTCTCAAGAATTTCTTTAAGAGATGTTGAATTGATGGAGAAGGAGATGAGGGAGAGGAGGAGGACGTGAGGATGAGAGGAAGGAGGGGAGAGAATCTGATTTTTCTTTAAGAAAGAGAGAAAGAGATGAAGATTGAATTGGGAAAATATCTTGTTCCTTGTTAAATAATCTTCCTTTGCCACTAAATTACCAAAATGCCATTTGCTTGCTCTATAATCTTTAAACATCGACAACAGTTACTTATAAGCGGGATATTACACTTACCACATAAATAACCCATTAACTGACAATTTACCAAATTGTCCTTTGCTTAAAACATTCCGATACATCGTCTCAATATTAATAATTGCTCGAGTCTTAGGTGGGATGTTACAATCTACCCCCCTTAAAGAAATTTCGTCCTCGAAATTTAGAATCCACTACCATACATGAATTAATCTCACCTATTACTTCCTTCATAAACTAAGACTTCAGTTCATCTTACTCATCGGAACCCCTTAGATTCCAACTCTATAAGTCGAATGTATTCGACAATCTTTCGCTATCTGAAGCGCTTAATGTGCATTACACTTTTCCTGCGTAATAGTATATGAGGCTATTCGAACCATCGCATCCAACTTGCTAACCATATACTTGTTTATACACTTCTTGCAACCCAAACTAGAGTTATCCAATCCTAACACTTGTGTTGAATCTTATAATCTCGTTATAGTCCGCGTAATCTTACTTTGACGACATTGGTCGTTCTTATTATCCTCGATGATTCCATTGAATTCTTATATTCGATCTTTGCCTTACACAACGGCATTCTACATATATGGTTTTACCATGCTTTAATGAGAGTATACTACCGCATTACTTCCATTATACTAGTACAAGGAGGAGGCACTTTGGTGTTTTACTTTCCATAATCTTAATCATTGCTTCCATCACGGAATTCCTCAAGGACTCGCGAAATCTTACTGATTACCCGCGTTCTGCTTCGATTGATCTACGACGTTACTCATCTTGATAACTTAAAAATCATTCTTCATACTAGGAGTTTGCCAATCTCCCATCGTTCTTGTCACATCTTAGTCTCGTTTTCTTGTCGTAGCATAATGTTTCTACATCGATAATTCCAACTCATAGAGGTTTAGTCCAAATGATGAGTAGCTTAAATCGTCTCACATATCATTACACAATATATATTCCATAGCATATAGCTTATATACATAAGCAAGCACGTGTACACTATATATCATCTCATCTTCGTCCGACTAACGGGACATCATTCTTAACCTTAACATATTTGAAACACTACCACATCAATTGGATATCTTTTCTTACTCTTATCTCAACTCGTAACATCCGGGATTTGCCTTTCAACTGGCTTACCAGGTTTGCCCCGCCAATGTTACTCATGCTTATTTCTTGAACATACATTATCACATAACTTAGATCATGATTGCATTTATCGATATAGTGAACTCCTTTCTCATTTCTGAACATCAAGTCCAAGTTTCTTATTCTCAAAAGAAGGTTCTACTTAGTTGCTACCAAAATAGCACAATTAGTCTTTAATCCTTTAATCATAACCTGAAATTACGTAGCCCTTTACCATGAACTGCGAATAACTTTTAATCTGCGTAAAAATTCTCCTTCCTTTACTGGTGAACATTAAGTTCAAGACTTCCGAAATCTCCGGCTAATATAGATTAACATGTCAGGGTTGCATCATGAAATTAAACTCATTCGCCACTGCATTGTCGTATTTGATCAAGGCCGCTATTCAAATATTTCCTTCCTCATGGATTCCGAGGTTTAAAGTATTCATCAACTTAACTTCCATAACTTTCGATTAGAACTCATGATACGTCCAAATCGCTTATTCTTACTACCATCCCGTATAATAGGAATTAAACACTTAACATCTTCTCATACTTTAAGCCTCAGCTTAGCGTTGTTCATTATATCACCCTTGAATTACCACTCCGCTGCGCCACTCTGATTTTAACACTCGAGTTAGCATCGGAGGAAGACTTCACCTTTGACACATAAAATTCCATCGACCAATCTTTTTACTCTATCACTTTGTAATCACTGTAACGAATTTGTCTGACGTTACCATTTCTCTTGGTCAGCTTTTCATGTAGAATCATTAAACATTACGGTAACCCGACTGGAAATATATCTGAGGCAGTTTAAATTCATGTACATCCATTTGTGGCAACTTCTAAAAACACTTATAGCTTCTGAAGGTTCATACCTTTCACATGAGTCTTGTTACTATTCGCTCTTTCCTTATCCTTAATGACTTCTTATCCATAATCTTCCCGGGACAATTTTGGTCTCCTTAGCTCTATCATGTCTCTTAAGTTACTCTTGAGTTTCTACAGAACAATTCGTCCTGAAAGGTTCCAAATTCTTACTGGTCCTCTAGAACGCCTAGACATAAGTTACGTCTCTTCTAGTGTCCGCTCAAACGATCTTAAACTTTTGCACATTACCATAATTTATTGAACTCCTCCAGTCACTTGATACTGGATTCACAATCCAAAGCTCGATTCTTAACACCTGAGTAATTTTGCATATAGTTGAACAGCCAGAAGTCTATACTTTATTACCATCCTCAGAACTTATCTACACGGGGTGATCTTCTTTCAGCTTCTTGAATATTCGTGGAAGAAAACTCTTCGGTTAAAAAAAAACATATAACGCCGTTACTCTAACCACAATCTTAACATTTCATATAAAGGACGTTCTTCCATATAATAAATATCATATAATTTTCTCGGCTGAGATTCCGATTATCCTTCAAAACTGGTCTACTTTACTCTTGTGTTATCTTAAACTTGCATTTTCCAACCAATCGAGGAAATTCAATACGGTTCGTCCAATCAAGGGTGTTCAACTTAATTCGTCCATTAGTATACTAAATTCCAATCCAGCTTAGCTTGTTTCTAATTTTCTTACTATTAGGACACATCTGAATATCTGATTCCCGCTTGACATGCACATATCTTATTATCATCAGCTTTCATCCATCGTCTCTTCTTAATTCCCAAATCTAGCATTTATGGTTCGGGAGGTGCTGCTGATCCGATGAAGTTAAATTTACTTATGATCCATGCTCAAAGACCACACTTGAGTGGTTAACTTCATCTGTCCAATAACTCACGTAATCCGTAATTATTTCTCTTAACTGTCCGGTAATTCATCATTTCATTTCTATAGGTTTGGTACTGCAATTCCTTAATTCTATACTTAGAATCGTTACTTAGTCCACACTTCACTTTAACTTCTCAAACTGCGGTTCCCGTCAAGGTTCTACGTCATTTCCTAGAGCATTCCATGATTCCTTAATCCTTATGTCTTCCACAGACGAGGCATCGTCCGACGATGCGTCCAACTGGGTTGAGGCGCTTCACCTCAATATTAAATATCCTTCATGTCTCTAAGACCTTGCCACTATCAGGGTTCGTCACTTTACAGTTTGATGGCCACCATTTGGCGTCAATTACTTCCTCGACAACTCCGTCATAAATTCTATCACCTTAATCTTCGCCCTTCATAAACTTCTTTCCTCCTTGGTCACATTCAGCTCTCGGACATTTATCCTAACTGTCATATACTAGACTGAGTTGATCAGGCTCAACTAGATGTGACATTTAGAACAATATCCGGAACCCAATGGTCCCACTACTTTTATTGAAACTTTAATGACCCAAGGCACGGTCTGAATCGACCTGCTCTGATACCAATTGTAACACCCATACTAACGTTAACTAGTATATTAGTATGTGCATTAATCTGATATCGGATACATTAAAATTTACAATAATTAAAATATATAAACCACTGAATGAGTACATTTTGCTCGTTTACATAAATGTCCAAATTTCATACATTACATGTTCATATACAAATATATAATCTGTCAACCTCCTGAGCTTGCCTTGACGAGCATCTGCACTCCATCCAGCGTCTTCCTGAAGATCTTCATCTGAAAACCACTTGGCTGCCCGAAACCTGCACCAGAAGGATAGGGATGAGACATAATGTCTCAGTGAGCTCCTACCCTACCTACTGTTGGCAACCACGGGGGAAACCTAGGGTCGCCGTGCCTACCTCGGCAATCTTGGGGAAACTACGATCGCCAAGTCTTATCTTTACTTATTTCGCGATCGAGGGGAAAACCTAGGATCGCTGCATATCATAATCTTATCTCATACTTTCATATTCTAACTTGAACTTTAACTTACACTTAGTGATCTGGGGACATCCTATGATCACTTTCTTTCTCTGCTGACTAATCATCATATTCTCATAATAATAATTTCATAAGTATTAATATACATCATCTTTAATTAAAGTTAGTAAGTCAGCGTTGAACAAACAATAATTATCTTGGTTCATTTTACGGAGTGCATCCGGGTGGAGTAACCCCGAAGTACATCTCCCTTCTTACCGGTGAAAATTCCTATCATATCAGGCTAACACCGGACTCCTCTTTCTTTGTGTGGCTGCTCTCGCGAGCGGTAACTTCACCGTCCCAGCTGCCATTTAAGGCGGTAACTTCACGGGGACCCCCTGTATACTAACTGACGAGCAGACAGGAGACACATTAACTTTAGACTTGGATGTGTAGCTGCCCTCACGAGCGGTAACTTCACCGTTCCGGCTGCCATTAAAGGCGGTAACTTCACAGGAACCCCTCGTATACTAACTAGCGAGCATACGAGAGACACATCAAGCCATCTTAAAAATTGTTCTTATTCTTTAAACATATATAATCTTATAACTTACGTGTGGATAACCCTTTCGGAGAAATCCCATCCGGCGTAACCCGGAGTCTGATGAACACGTTATCATATTCTTTATCATTAAATTCTTAAGTTCATAGACGTATCTATTACGTTCCATATTCCTTGTGCATATCTAATGCATTCCTTAGATAATCATTCATGTGTACTTAACCTATAAAAGGTCCTAATCCTGACTAACGTATCATCCTTAAACTTACATTTACTTAGTCAAATACATAGCATTACTTAATACATGATAAGTACCATTCTTAATCTCTTTAACCTATAGAGGTCCTTGACTTATCGTTCTCGTAAGCCATTACTTAAAGGTTGGGAACTAAGTCCCTAAATCTTACTTGATAATTTAGGGTTAATTCTACCCATTGTCATGCTTGAGTCTTGATTCTTAATGAGGTTAATCCTCAACATTATGTGATGTTTCTAACCCCACACACATGCTAATACGAGGTATACTAAGATCTATTCTTCCATTTTTAAATGTACAAAAGCATACTGGCACTGTGCGGATGATTTCTGGCTAGAAAAACAAGTTTCAAAAATAAGGTTTCTTGCTGGTTCCATCGTGGCACGCCAGCCACCCATCGTGGCACGATGGCTGCCTGATCAGTATGATCATGGCACGATGAAAGCCATCGTGGCACGATGAATCCAGGGGTTGCAGCCCCTGTAGCTGTTCCAGAAAGTTCAAAAACGAGTTTTTAAGTTCCACACAGTTCAGCAAGCTATGGTACATCAAAATCTAAGGTTTTCAACATATAAAACCATAGTATAACAAGTATTAACAATAGGGAAACTATCTATTACAAATCTAGGCAAAATCATTCATGTATTGCTTTCCTCTCTAAATCATAAAATTTACCCCAAAAAGGGTGTAAAGCTTAGTGGAACTCACCTCAACCATGCTAGCTTCTTTCCCAAGCTTTCCCTTGCTTCTTCTCCAATCTTAGCTTAGGTTTTCCTTTTCCTTCTTGTTCCCTTCTTCCTTTCTCTTGCTCTAACTTCCATACCAAGCTTGCTTTGCAATACTTCTCTCAAGAATTTCTTTAAGAGATGTTGAATTGATGGAGAAGGAGATGAGGGAGAGGAGGAGGACGTGAGGATGAGAGGAAGGAGGGGAGAGAATCTGATTTTTCTTTAAGAAAGAGAGAAAGAGATGAAGATTGAATTGGGAAAATATCTTGTTCCTTGTTAAATAATCTTCCTTTGCCACTAAATTACCAAAATGCCATTTGCTTGCTCTATAATCTTTAAACATCGACAACAGTTACTTATAAGCGGGATATTACACTTACCACATAAATAACCCATTAACTGACAATTTACCAAATTGTCCTTTGCTTAAAACATTCCGATACATCGTCTCAATATTAATAATTGCTCGAGTCTTAGGTGGGATGTTACAATCTACCCCCCTTAAAGAAATTTCGTCCTCGAAATTTAGAATCCACTACCATACATGAATTAATCTCACCTATTACTTCCTTCATAAACTAAGACTTCAGTTCATCTTACTCATCGGAACCCCTTAGATTCCAACTCTATAAGTCGAATGTATTCGACAATCTTTCGCTATCTGAAGCGCTTAATGTGCATTACACTTTTCCTGCGTAATAGTATATGAGGCTATTCGAACCATCGCATCCAACTTGCTAACCATATACTTGTTTATACACTTCTTGCAACCCAAACTAGAGTTATCCAATCCTAACACTTGTGTTGAATCTTATAATCTCGTTATAGTCCGCGTAATCTTACTTTGACGACATTGGTCGTTCTTATTATCCTCGATGATTCCATTGAATTCTTATATTCGATCTTTGCCTTACACAACGGCATTCTACATATATGGTTTTACCATGCTTTAATGAGAGTATACTACCGCATTACTTCCATTATACTAGTACAAGGAGGAGGCACTTTGGTGTTTTACTTTCCATAATCTTAATCATTGCTTCCATCACGGAATTCCTCAAGGACTCGCGAAATCTTACTGATTACCCGCGTTCTGCTTCGATTGATCTACGACGTTACTCATCTTGATAACTTAAAAATCATTCTTCATACTAGGAGTTTGCCAATCTCCCATCGTTCTTGTCACATCTTAGTCTCGTTTTCTTGTCGTAGCATAATGTTTCTACATCGATAATTCCAACTCATAGAGGTTTAGTCCAAATGATGAGTAGCTTAAATCGTCTCACATATCATTACACAATATATATTCCATAGCATATAGCTTATATACATAAGCAAGCACGTGTACACTATATATCATCTCATCTTCGTCCGACTAACGGGACATCATTCTTAACCTTAACATATTTGAAACACTACCACATCAATTGGATATCTTTTCTTACTCTTATCTCAACTCGTAACATCCGGGATTTGCCTTTCAACTGGCTTACCAGGTTTGCCCCGCCAATGTTACTCATGCTTATTTCTTGAACATACATTATCACATAACTTAGATCATGATTGCATTTATCGATATAGTGAACTCCTTTCTCATTTCTGAACATCAAGTCCAAGTTTCTTATTCTCAAAAGAAGGTTCTACTTAGTTGCTACCAAAATAGCACAATTAGTCTTTAATCCTTTAATCATAACCTGAAATTACGTAGCCCTTTACCATGAACTGCGAATAACTTTTAATCTGCGTAAAAATTCTCCTTCCTTTACTGGTGAACATTAAGTTCAAGACTTCCGAAATCTCCGGCTAATATAGATTAACATGTCAGGGTTGCATCATGAAATTAAACTCATTCGCCACTGCATTGTCGTATTTGATCAAGGCCGCTATTCAAATATTTCCTTCCTCATGGATTCCGAGGTTTAAAGTATTCATCAACTTAACTTCCATAACTTTCGATTAGAACTCATGATACGTCCAAATCGCTTATTCTTACTACCATCCCGTATAATAGGAATTAAACACTTAACATCTTCTCATACTTTAAGCCTCAGCTTAGCGTTGTTCATTATATCACCCTTGAATTACCACTCCGCTGCGCCACTCTGATTTTAACACTCGAGTTAGCATCGGAGGAAGACTTCACCTTTGACACATAAAATTCCATCGACCAATCTTTTTACTCTATCACTTTGTAATCACTGTAACGAATTTGTCTGACGTTACCATTTCTCTTGGTCAGCTTTTCATGTAGAATCATTAAACATTACGGTAACCCGACTGGAAATATATCTGAGGCAGTTTAAATTCATGTACATCCATTTGTGGCAACTTCTAAAAACACTTATAGCTTCTGAAGGTTCATACCTTTCACATGAGTCTTGTTACTATTCGCTCTTTCCTTATCCTTAATGACTTCTTATCCATAATCTTCCCGGGACAATTTTGGTCTCCTTAGCTCTATCATGTCTCTTAAGTTACTCTTGAGTTTCTACAGAACAATTCGTCCTGAAAGGTTCCAAATTCTTACTGGTCCTCTAGAACGCCTAGACATAAGTTACGTCTCTTCTAGTGTCCGCTCAAACGATCTTAAACTTTTGCACATTACCATAATTTATTGAACTCCTCCAGTCACTTGATACTGGATTCACAATCCAAAGCTCGATTCTTAACACCTGAGTAATTTTGCATATAGTTGAACAGCCAGAAGTCTATACTTTATTACCATCCTCAGAACTTATCTACACGGGGTGATCTTCTTTCAGCTTCTTGAATATTCGTGGAAGAAAACTCTTCGGTTAAAAAAAAACATATAACGCCGTTACTCTAACCACAATCTTAACATTTCATATAAAGGACGTTCTTCCATATAATAAATATCATATAATTTTCTCGGCTGAGATTCCGATTATCCTTCAAAACTGGTCTACTTTACTCTTGTGTTATCTTAAACTTGCATTTTCCAACCAATCGAGGAAATTCAATACGGTTCGTCCAATCAAGGGTGTTCAACTTAATTCGTCCATTAGTATACTAAATTCCAATCCAGCTTAGCTTGTTTCTAATTTTCTTACTATTAGGACACATCTGAATATCTGATTCCCGCTTGACATGCACATATCTTATTATCATCAGCTTTCATCCATCGTCTCTTCTTAATTCCCAAATCTAGCATTTATGGTTCGGGAGGTGCTGCTGATCCGATGAAGTTAAATTTACTTATGATCCATGCTCAAAGACCACACTTGAGTGGTTAACTTCATCTGTCCAATAACTCACGTAATCCGTAATTATTTCTCTTAACTGTCCGGTAATTCATCATTTCATTTCTATAGGTTTGGTACTGCAATTCCTTAATTCTATACTTAGAATCGTTACTTAGTCCACACTTCACTTTAACTTCTCAAACTGCGGTTCCCGTCAAGGTTCTACGTCATTTCCTAGAGCATTCCATGATTCCTTAATCCTTATGTCTTCCACAGACGAGGCATCGTCCGACGATGCGTCCAACTGGGTTGAGGCGCTTCACCTCAATATTAAATATCCTTCATGTCTCTAAGACCTTGCCACTATCAGGGTTCGTCACTTTACAGTTTGATGGCCACCATTTGGCGTCAATTACTTCCTCGACAACTCCGTCATAAATTCTATCACCTTAATCTTCGCCCTTCATAAACTTCTTTCCTCCTTGGTCACATTCAGCTCTCGGACATTTATCCTAACTGTCATATACTAGACTGAGTTGATCAGGCTCAACTAGATGTGACATTTAGAACAATATCCGGAACCCAATGGTCCCACTACTTTTATTGAAACTTTAATGACCCAAGGCACGGTCTGAATCGACCTGCTCTGATACCAATTGTAACACCCATACTAACGTTAACTAGTATATTAGTATGTGCATTAATCTGATATCGGATACATTAAAATTTACAATAATTAAAATATATAAACCACTGAATGAGTACATTTTGCTCGTTTACATAAATGTCCAAATTTCATACATTACATGTTCATATACAAATATATAATCTGTCAACCTCCTGAGCTTGCCTTGACGAGCATCTGCACTCCATCCAGCGTCTTCCTGAAGATCTTCATCTGAAAACCACTTGGCTGCCCGAAACCTGCACCAGAAGGATAGGGATGAGACATAATGTCTCAGTGAGCTCCTACCCTACCTACTGTTGGCAACCACGGGGGAAACCTAGGGTCGCCGTGCCTACCTCGGCAATCTTGGGGAAACTACGATCGCCAAGTCTTATCTTTACTTATTTCGCGATCGAGGGGAAAACCTAGGATCGCTGCATATCATAATCTTATCTCATACTTTCATATTCTAACTTGAACTTTAACTTACACTTAGTGATCTGGGGACATCCTATGATCACTTTCTTTCTCTGCTGACTAATCATCATATTCTCATAATAATAATTTCATAAGTATTAATATACATCATCTTTAATTAAAGTTAGTAAGTCAGCGTTGAACAAACAATAATTATCTTGGTTCATTTTACGGAGTGCATCCGGGTGGAGTAACCCCGAAGTACATCTCCCTTCTTACCGGTGAAAATTCCTATCATATCAGGCTAACACCGGACTCCTCTTTCTTTGTGTGGCTGCTCTCGCGAGCGGTAACTTCACCGTCCCAGCTGCCATTTAAGGCGGTAACTTCACGGGGACCCCCTGTATACTAACTGACGAGCAGACAGGAGACACATTAACTTTAGACTTGGATGTGTAGCTGCCCTCACGAGCGGTAACTTCACCGTTCCGGCTGCCATTAAAGGCGGTAACTTCACAGGAACCCCTCGTATACTAACTAGCGAGCATACGAGAGACACATCAAGCCATCTTAAAAATTGTTCTTATTCTTTAAACATATATAATCTTATAACTTACGTGTGGATAACCCTTTCGGAGAAATCCCATCCGGCGTAACCCGGAGTCTGATGAACACGTTATCATATTCTTTATCATTAAATTCTTAAGTTCATAGACGTATCTATTACGTTCCATATTCCTTGTGCATATCTAATGCATTCCTTAGATAATCATTCATGTGTACTTAACCTATAAAAGGTCCTAATACTGACTAACGTATCATCCTTAAACTTACATTTACTTAGTCAAATACATAGCATTACTTAATACATGATAAGTACCATTCTTAATCTCTTTAACCTATAGAGGTCCTTGACTTATCGTTCTCGTAAGCCATTACTTAAAGGTTGGGAACTAAGTCCCTAAATCTTACTTGATAATTTAGGGTTAATTCTACCCATTGTCATGCTTGAGTCTTGATTCTTAATGAGGTTAATCCTCAACATTATGTGATGTTTCTAACCCCACACACATGCTAATACGAGGTATACTAAGATCTATTCTTCCATTTTTAAATGTACAAAAGCATACTGGCACTGTGCGGATGATTTCTGGCTAGAAAAACAAGTTTCAAAAATAAGGTTTCTTGCTGGTTCCATCGTGGCACGCCAGCCACCCATCGTGGCACGATGGCTGCCTGATCAGTATGATCATGGCACGATGAAAGCCATCGTGGCACGATGAATCCAGGGGTTGCAGCCCCTGTAGCTGTTCCAGAAAGTTCAAAAACGAGTTTTTAAGTTCCACACAGTTCAGCAAGCTATGGTACATCAAAATCTAAGGTTTTCAACATATAAAACCATAGTATAACAAGTATTAACAATAGGGAAACTATCTATTACAAATCTAGGCAAAATCATTCATGTATTGCTTTCCTCTCTAAATCATAAAATTTACCCCAAAAGGGTGTAAAGCTTAGTGGAACTCACCTCAACCATGCTAGCTTCTTTCCCAAGCTTTCCCTTGCTTCTTCTCCAATCTTAGCTTAGGTTTTCCTTTTCCTTCTTGTTCCCTTCTTCCTTTCTCTTGCTCTAACTTCCATACCAAGCTTGCTTTGCAATACTTCTCTCAAGAATTTCTTTAAGAGATGTTGAATTGATGGAGAAGGAGATGAGGGAGAGGAGGAGGACGTGAGGATGAGAGGAAGGAGGGGAGAGAATCTGATTTTTCTTTAAGAAAGAGAGAAAGAGATGAAGATTGAATTGGGAAAATATCTTGTTCCTTGTTAAATAATCTTCCTTTGCCACTAAATTACCAAAATGCCATTTGCTTGCTCTATAATCTTTAAACATCGACAACAGTTACTTATAAGCGGGATATTACACTTACCACATAAATAACCCATTAACTGACAATTTACCAAATTGTCCTTTGCTTAAAACATTCCGATACATCGTCTCAATATTAATAATTGCTCGAGTCTTAGGTGGGATGTTACAAGGACTATGATAATTCAGTAACTATAATAACTATTTGAATTAAATCATTTGGTTGACTTAAGTGAAATATTTATGTGATGTCCTTTAAGAGGTAAGCGGGAAATTATTCAAGATTAAAATTTCTGTTAACTCAATTACACAAAGTAACCACAATTTTCAGCTTAAATTGAATTAATTATCTACTCAAATGAATAAATCATATGCCTTGATTAAATTAACCACATTTTTAAACTTTATTAACCAGATATTACTTATGTATGAAATTAAAGAATACTTCCTCTAGTTCATAATAAGTGCCAAATTTTATTAAGATACTATTATCAATTTTTTTTTATCAAGATACTTTTTTTTTTATCTATTGAATTTCATTTCACTTAATTATGGAGGACGTGTTGTATCCGAGTGAAGTTGAGATTGGTGTTAGGTTCTCAAAATCACATATCATACGCGCTTCCGTTTCTTGTGGCGCCATTTCTCCATAAGTAAACTTTCCTTGCTTTCTAACTTATCGGCAACTACCAATTTTCCCGGAAAAATGATTGAAATGAAGGCAACGAGATTTTTCTCTTTTTCAATTCTCAGTTTGGTACTCTTTGCCATCTCTGAAGCTCACGACTTTTCTCCTTCTCCAACACCTGCGCCTGCTCCTTCTAGTTCTAGTGATGGTAATCAATGCTTCAAACACTTTTTTATTTTTTATTTTTTATCAGTTCATTCTTTTCCTTCTCTATTGTTGAAGTGTATAACATTTTTTTTTTTGTAATTAAAATAAGCAGGCACTGCGGTTGATCAAGGAATTGCTTACTTCCTCATGCTGATGGCTCTTCTGATCACATATATGTTCCATTGATTTGTAATTGGCTTCATCAATTATTATTATTAATTTAGTCCATCAACTTTTAGAATTTTCTTTATTTAATGTAATTATTAGTGAAAACAATATGTAATTGTTCTAATGAAGTTATTATCAGTAGGAACATAAAAAAAAAAAATTCATATTTGGTATTTGTTCTGAAAAAATATTGTTAGATTATTGGCAGGAGAGGGACATTTTAATATACTTTTTGTTTACTTTTTTTTGAAAGGATACTTTTTATTTACTTAATAATAACATTCTTAGTTATTTTTACAAATTTCATTCATGAGAATGTAATAATGTAAAATGAAATGAACTATATGCGTATCTTTCTTCTTCTCTGTAATTATATTAAAGTGGAGTTCTTTGATACATCTCTTCCTTTTGCTTTTACTTTTACTTTATTTTTCAGATATCCATTCTTTTTAGACGCGGTTTTGCTTTTTCTGCGCTTAGATACCTTTCTTTTTGTATTTTTGTTGGCAAAGAATAAGTAAACATTGGATGAAGAAACAAACGAATATAAATATGAGATAATGGTTAATGTGAATGAGTTAAGGAGTGTCGTTACAAAGAGACCCGAGGTTTTATCGACCCCAAAATAAAAAGAAATCAACGCTACTAGTAAAATTTGCGGTTTCAAAAACATTTGACTTAATTGCAGTTTTGACCCTCTAAGTATCACAATCTTGCGATTTTGACCCCCTATAAAAACAATAACAAACCAGCCTCTTAAGTTTACCCCATTTTGCACTTTTGGCATCCTGGTCCAATTTTGACACAGTCAACGCACACGTGGCACCACACTTAAGTGAGTAAGACGCCATGTGGGTAATTTTTTAATTAAAAATAATTTAAAAAACCACATTTGTAATTCTTGAATTTAAAAAAACAAAAAAAAGAAATGAAAAAGGATGGCACATGAGCTTCTTCCCAACAATTTCTTCATCTTCTCCTCTTTAAGCTTCAAGATCTCTCCCACTTTCTCTCTACCTCCTCCTCTTTCGCCTTCCAACAACCACCTCTCTAACCTTTCTTTTACAAATCCAAACCTAACTTCAATCACCACCATTTCCAATCATTTTCTCAATCTATACCCAAATCTATTTCAAAAATAAATCAAAGCAAAAAGAGGGAGAGAACCACGAAACAAGCAATCGAAATTTGGATTGCAAACAAGCAATCAAAATTGTTTTCTTCTTTTCTCGTTCCTTCTCCACTCCGTCTTCGACACACCACACTCCAAAGTCGAAACTCCTTTCTCCGTCATCGCATCACACCAGTAAGCCTCATCTCAATTTCCTCTAAAAAATTCATTTTCATTTTAATTCCTAGTTGTGTTGCATATAAATCAGGTTTAATTTTCGACATGGATTCGGTCGAAAAAAAAGAGTGACGAGGAAGATTGGGAGTTTACTTATAAGAGGAAACAACAAAGGTCACAAAAGTATGTGAACGGCGACGACGATGACAGTGATGGCGAGGCTGAAGGTGAACGTGAAGGTTCTGATGGAAGTGGAAGACGGAAGCGTGGTGATTATGATTCACGATCAAAGGCCGCTGCGAAGAATACATTAGAGAAATTGAGTAGTTTGTATGATGATGGTGAGTTGGATGGGAATTCCGAACGGGGGAAGGGTTCTAGAGGGAAGTGGGATGAAGTTGATGTTGTTAATGTCAAGAAAGTTCAGGATAGTGGTTCTGAGAAAGGTGATGCCAAGATTGGGAAGGTTTCTGAGGGTAAGAGAAGTGATTCTAGGGAGAGGAGTGGATCTGCCAAGATTGGTGAAGCCTCAGATGAAAAAATTGTTGGGACGTGCCATCCTTTTTCATTTTTTTAATTCAAGAATTACAAATGTGACTTTTTTAATTATTTTTAATTAATAAATTACACATGTGGCGTCCTACTCACTTAAGTGAGGTGACACGTGTGCGTTGACTGTGTTAAAATTAGGCCAGGGGGCCAAAAGTGCAAAAGGGGTAAACTTAAGGGGCTGATTTGTTATTATTTTTTTATAGGGGGCCAAAATCGCAAGATTGTGATACTTATGGGGCCAAAACTGCAATTAAGCCAAAACTTTTTATCAAGAATTTGAGTTGTTTTAGAAAATAAATGTATTATGAGCTTAACTAGTTTATATTCCATACTGGTTTGAACTAAGAGAAGATGAGTTGATGTTCCTATATTCAAACCCTTACAAAAGAGTAAAATATTAATCTAATAAATTAACTATTAACATTTATTATTAAAAAAATATGTTCTATACCGTAAATCAAAGAGTAAAAACAGAGGAAATAAACGTTCACTTATGCTTTTTTTTCGGACTGGCGTTCACTTATGGTAATAGCCCGTGGAGCACTTCCACTTTAATGTTATGAAGTTCTAATGTTTAACTTCTATGCGACTTTGGTCTTTTCCAAACACGCTTATATTAAGGGTAAGGTAAGAGCCTCACATAAAGAAATATGTGTTGGGCCAATTAGAGTTAATAATACTTAATAGTTTTGTGGTAGTTTTAAGGGATTACTTGTAATGCAAGTATTGTATACTTTTGTGTTTAGCATTTGAGATTGGCCATATATATGCCTCATGTTCACGTGTGTAAACACAAGTTAATTACAATAGGTGATCTGTTCAGTGGAACATCCTAGGTGGAATTCCAAGAGCACTCTGAATAAGACTTAGATACAAATACATTGTTTTTACTCTCCAACATCTGTCCCATCAAACCTCTTAAGTGCCCCCTTTTATAGCCCTCAAAGTGTTGGCTTAATGGGCATTCCTCTGATCATTCAAAGCCCATTAAGTTGTGATATGGAGCCTCCCATTGGTTGTCTGCTTTGAGTACGGCCGCACGTTGACTAGGGTGCAACTCATCCGTACCTGGCGCGTGGAGTTAAGACGCGATTTCAGAGACGTTGAACGGTCGAATCAGTGTTGATGAGGACGAGCTGAGTTGGCCTTACTTGAACAGTCAAACCAGAGTAGATGAGAACGAGCTGAGCTGGCCTGACTTGAACAGTTAAACCAGTGTAGATGAGGACGAGCTGAGCTGGCCTGACTTGAACAGTCAAACCAATATAGATGAGGACGAGCTGAGCTGACCTGACTTGAACAATCAAACCAGTCTTGAGGGAGATCTTACTAGTTAGTCCAGTGAAGTATTACGAGTCACACGGAATGGTCCATCCATACCAGTCTAGAGTCCACCAAGCGTCAAACCTATTAAGGCGTAGACGTTTGTTCTTTTATTCGGTCGACTTATATCAGTCCACCTCCCTTGTAATCATTAGAGAATTGAATGAAATAGAAATTTCACATCACAACCTGAAACCTATGGTTATTATAATTTTAATGATGCTTTGTGCGAAGTCGCAATGGCAATTGGCAAATGCTGCTATAAATCTGGCAGGCATATGCTAGACTGAGTACAACTGAAAGCGAACTGAGAATTATGTCTCCAATTGATATGATATCTTCAAATTATCAAAATTATTTCTGCACCAAAACACAGTCCCGCACATGATAAAGTTGCCTCTTAAAACAATAATTTGCAGTCATGTCACGTGCATCACGTGCCGGTGTTATTAATTTATAGATTTGTTATCCACTTAATCAGGGTAGAAAAATTTGGTGACACAGGTATTGGCTTTGGATGCTTTTATTCTTACTAATTAATTAAAGAGAAATTAGTCTTCTTCTGCTGAAGTTAGTTGATTGCCTTTAACTTTAGCTAGAGAATTGCGCATACATACGAAGTACCGAGATTTCACATTAAATGTGTTTAATGTCCGACATGTGTTGGTGTCGCACACCGATGCTTGCGGTTTCATTCAATTACTTTCATCTTTAAAATTATTGATGTCAACAACTTAGTGTCAACACTCTACGTCGTGTTTGTACTAGTGCTATATAGGCCAAGACACTTATTTCAAATGCAATAGCATGTGCTTGTATTTTCAAGTTTAGTCACATCTCAGTTTACTTATTTCACTAGCAGCTGCCATGGATATCAAAAGTGAGTGCAATACTAGCAGGAAGACAAAAGAATTGGGAAGAATTTGCAATGATATTGAGCACACAAACTCTCTATCAGCTACAAGATCAAGTAAATTTAGATGGAAAATGTTGTGGATGAAGCTCAAGAAAGAGAAGAAGAAGCTATTTGAGTCTACATCATCACCTTTGCAGCAGGTTCCTTATGATCCTTTCACTTATTCTCAGAATTTTGAACAAGGGATAGTGTTTGATGAACCAGATTACCTGTCTAGATCTTTCTCTGTTCGGTTTGCCGATCCTTGTAAATTTAATAATTATCAAAAGAAATGGGTAGTTTAAGGCAAAGCTAGGGAAATTTGAGACTCCATATTAGCAATGTTTGCATCTCTTTTTTTCTTCTTCTTTTTCTTCATATTACTTATCCTATAGTCTGATTCTTCTTTTTGTTTATGCAATGTTTATCACCGGTTATATGCATATTTTTAATTTGTAATATAAGTGAGACAATTGCACGGTGGAGTTCAATTTTATTGATGGAGAAGTTATGACTTATGGGGAAATTATTTTTCATAAGGGTAATTAAAGTTTTTAATTTGTGTGTGGTGTGTAAGAGTTAAGAGTCAAAAAGTGAAGTGACAAGAAGGTTAAATGTTTGATCCCCACTCTCACCATAAAAACTAACAATTAACATTGGTTGATTTAAAGAAAGTGAATATGGGTAGAATTAAGGTTAATTAGGGTACGAGTCATTGTTTTTATTGTGAGTAATGTGCGAATCCTCTGCATTTTTTGCTCAAGGGTTGATTACCCTCCACTTAATCTATATGTATCATTCTGAGGTTGTAACGAGATGAAGTACCTCCTTGTACTTTTTTTTAATATTTCAATTTTTTTTAATAGACGAGAGAGAAAAAAGCAAACTAAGTCCTTAAAAAAAACACACCATGACATCAGTCAAGAGGGCCAATAACAAAGTACTAGGGGATCCTGCACCATAATAAGAGGGTCAACATCACTAGCTTCTAATTTTGTTAAAATATTTGCACAAACATTCCCTTCACGAAGAGTGTGATGAAACTCGAAGACTCATTCTTTCGCCATGTAATCTCTAATAATCTTCAACAAGTTAACATGGTGATGAAATTGATTATTACCCATGGTGACAAGTTGAGCAACGTGAAGAGAGTCTGAAAAACATAAAATCTTTTTAACCTTTCTTGCCAACACAACAAATACCCACTATGAGAGCCAAAATTTCTGCGTGAAGCAAATTGGACCAACTCATACTTCCATATAAATATATCAATTGATATTGTGAATGTGAGTGAAAATAATCCTTTAATTTTGTCAATTGACAAATAAATTCATGAAATTGTAACATAGAGTCAAAATGATTCATCCACTAATTTCTATCACCTAATTTCTCCCTTATAAAAAAAGATTATGATGTCACACATTAAATAAACATGTGCCATTCTTCATGTATCCCATATCAATGCCAAATTACTCAAAGGTTTTAATCTGGAGACAACAAATTTAAAGTTAGTATAAAATGCATGAATTTAACGTACCATATAAGTTTCCACTCATGTGACATTTTGAGGCGGAGACAGACTTGCATCATAGTTTTAGGTGAACTAAAACTAATTGGGAGTAAAAATTATAACTAAAAATTTGTGAAATACACGTATAACTTTCTAATTTACACTCACTAAAAAATAGTAATGGGAGTAGATTAATAAAGCCTACACACACTTCTAAAAAAAAAACCTACACACATTTTTTTTCTTTCTTTTTTGATAAGGACACATATATAAGTATGTATGGAGGTTCCAATATCAATGACAGGACATGTATTTGAAGCCGGGCCCTTAAGTTTATAATTTTCTGAGTTTAGTGCCTCTATTTACGTATCACTACCATCTTAAGCATATCCTTTATATCTAATCCTTGCTAACAATCTCACCCTAATTCCAACCCTAATAAAATTGGCGCCCTACTTTCAAATTTAAAATTCGAAATCTCCCTCCAACCTATGGCAATTAATTATTGTCCATTACAATCCAACCCTAACCTTAAACCTATACATCTTCCAGCCACATTTAATTACCTTCGATTTCCCATGCACCACAAGACCTATAAGCTTCTTAGTTTGTCCATTTATATATACCCTCATGCAAGGAACCCTTCATATCTCAATTCCTGGTCGTAACACAAAGCCATCGATACAGATGACGTTCAAACTCTTCTTTCCTACCACAGCTTGACCGGTACTGATAGCTTTGTATGCTAGCGTGTACTGAGTTCTTTTTCCGTGTTTTTACATATATTCTTTAACACTGATTTATTATTGTCTGTTTTTTATGTTGTAACAGCACCATTGGATCTCAATCCTCGCACCTATTTGGACAAGATTGTCAATGAATTGCGGGTCAGGTATAGGACATACTGCATTGAGTTCAACGTTGAGCAGGTTAGTTGTTTGAACATATTTTATCAGAAAGCTGTATTTGACATAGTTTGTTTGATGCCTAGCTATATTTAATGGTACGAATTTTTATCAGGCCATTGAGTCAAACGCATCGTTACCTCACATGAGATATATGTTACATCATCACTACATATTAGAGTGAATTTCAACTATTGCTTTTAGCCATATGTGACCCGTGCGGCAGCACGGGTAGACGATCTAGTCTTTATAATACTAAATGTTAGGTACCTAACTCTATGACTAACCCTAATTTTTGGTTTTGAAAAAAATTTATGAAAACAAATTCCTGCCAAGAGTTGAACCATGCACAATGTTATCACAACATATGTTTTACCACTCGGCCACATAAGTTTCTACTGAAATAATCTTGCTTCCAAAATTAATATGCAACATTTATGCCATTTTCTCATTTCTTCTCTCTTCCACATTTTTTTCCTATACTAATGAATTATAATTGTAATTAATTAAATTGAAGCATCACTCCCTCCACATTCCTATTATAGAACCACTATTACCGCGGTAACTACATCATGTTAATATTAACTTCCCACTAAACCTCATCCACTTTTCCTCTCATTATCTCACTGTATATATGTATATATTATTCTGGTTTAGTCTCTATGCATTATTCTTCTTCTCATTTTTTAGAGGCTCTGTAAATTCTTCTATGCATTGCCTTTGGTTACCGTTCATTAAGTTTTCAATGTATGTATAGTTCATATTATCTCTATAATCCCTTGTTTATGCTTTGTAAAACTTTAACTGTTTTAATGTTTCTCTCCACCCAATTGTGATTTCCCTTTCACTTTTCCACCAATAAAATTCATAATTTTCAATGGTTTGAAAATACTTTTTGTGGATCCCATTGTGTCTTTTGTTTTCTTAGTTTGAACAAAAGCCTCAAAGTGAATATGAAATATTTTAGTGGCGCCTCAGTGTGATATTGTAAGATTATTCCCTTTTTTTACTCTCTTTCTTTTAACATATTTGTTGTTTTTGGAAATCAGATTCATAATATTGACAGTATATATGAAAGCTCGAAAAGGTGAAACTTATTCTACAACGGAGCCTTTCAAATGTACCCCACTGATTGCATGATGGCAATATATCGGATGCTGGAGCACACCTTTAATAATTTTGATTACCAAAGTGACCAGTTTTGTGATATTAGATTGTTTTAGACTTCAGTTGTAATATGTTTGTACAATACCCATTTATTTCATCTATTATTTTTGAGTTAATCATTGTATTTTTATAATTGGATTGATTAAGTGTAACTAACATTGTAAAGATGAAAACCTTTTCTCAGTTTTCTATAATTTTACTGCATGAGAAACACATAATGATATGCTTCTTAAGCTCTTCTTTTTTATATTTTTATAAATTGTTGTCAATTTTCCGAACCAAAAAAGATGATATGCCACTAGCTTTCTCTAGAAATGAGAAATTATTTTCTATAATTTCTTATGAGACATTTTTTGGGATTATAAAAATATATGATTTCAGGTTATAATATACGAGTTTAAGCTAGCTAGAATTTCCTCTTAGAGAAAATTTTAAATCCAAAAGGATTATAAAAATATATGTATCATAAAAAATTCTGTAAGAAAAAGTTTATGTTACTAACATTGTAAAGGAAAAACTTTTTCTTAGTTTTCTATAATTCTATTGCATGATAAATACATAATGACATGCCTTTTAACCTTTTCATATATCTAATTTTTAGTTCTAAAAAAATCTATGAAAAAACTCTTACTAGAGATCAAACCTGATATCATATGCTACCAATTCATAACTCTTACCACTTACCACTATGGCACTGATGTTTTTGATGAAATGTGATTGCTTCACTTTTATATATTCAACACAAATCGCGCGTCCTCTTTCATTCAAACTCACAATCCCTAAATCATTTATCACTCACTTTCATCTCTTTCACTATCATGCAATTAAACCTAATAACCCTAATCCCGCCCTTTTTGGCGGACCTTATTAATTTTTATAAAAAAAAAGGTCTGCAAGGAATTGAATCAGGTAGCACATTACAACACTTTAAATCTTTTACCACTTTTACTAAAAGAATGTTGCTTCCAAAATGAATATACCGTACTAAAGGTCATTTTTTTTTTACATTTTTTTAAAGCCATTAATGCTATTGCAGTTCCTTTTTATTATTTTTTTTCTTTCGGTTACACAAAGGAGTTCTTGTTCATTATTTTTTTTCTTTCTTTCGATTACTACATAACAGTTTCTTTTCATTTTTATAGACTTAATAGCCTTTGCGATTAGAACCAATTTCTTGGTGAAGACTTTTGTATACATATATATATTTTTCTTTTGATTTGTCATTTTTATTTCAATCCATCTTTTGTTTTTGTTGCTTTTTGAAGTAGTTTGATAACATAACATTGAATGTAACTATAAAAATAATAATATAACCAATTTGATAGTTATATATGAAACTCTACAAAAACTTGTGCATGAGCCGGGTTAGAGTCTAGTTTTAGTTGAAAGTACGAAAGCATCACTTATGTTTTGTTTTTCTCTTAGAATGGTGTATTAGGGTTTGTTTCACACAACACTCTATCTTCAAACACTACAATGGCGACTCAATTGGTTGCAACAACAACCTCATCAGAAACCAACAAAGTTCATCAATTTTTCAACCAATTAGAATCTCAAAAGAACACTCTCATCAAATGCACCGATCTATTCTCAAAACTCACCAATCATTTCTCTTCTCTTCAAGATTCCATTTCCCAGAAATTCCAAACCCTAGATTCCAAATTTCAATCCCTCGAATCACGCCACAAAGAAACCCTAGAATCTCTCAACAACCAAGAAAATTCCATCCCTGAACGTGAATCCTCCGCCGCCGCACGTATCGATGAACAGAAAGAAGCCGCACTCGCCGCCCTTCGTAACCCTAATCCACCGTCCAATATCGCCGCCGCGCTTAAATCCTTGTCGAGGAAAATGGACGCTGAATCGTTGCTAATGTTTGTAGTTTCGAAGCGGAAGGAGTCGATAATGTTGAGGCCGGAGATAGCGGCGGCGTTGAAAGAGGCTGTGGATGCGCCAAGATTGGTGCTGGATGCGGTGGAAGAGTATCTGACGAGTAAAACAGAGGGGAAGTCTGGTGTTACTGATAAGAGATGGGCCTGTGGGCTTTTGATTCAGGGATTGATTTCGGAATCGAGTGTTTATTCTAGAAGGATTGTGGAGAGAGCTGGGAGTCTTTTGGATTTGTGGAAGGAACTGCTGGATGGGGAACCGGAGAAGGGTGCTGCTGAAATGGTGATGTTTTTGCAGATGGTTGTGTGTTTTGGGTTAAGGTCAAAATTCGATGATGAGTATTTGAGGAAATCGGTGATGGAGTTTGCTTCTAGGAGGGATATGGCTAAGGTTGCTGCTTCCTTAGAATTTGGAGACAAGATGATAGGTTTGTTTCCTATCTATGTTTTTTTGAATGTTCTGTTAATTATCTATGTTTTTAGAATGTTCTGTTAATTATCTATATAATTAGAATGGTTAATGATTGGGATATAAAATGTTCCCTAAATCAATTATCTATGCTATGGTTTGGAAGTAGCATTTTAAGGTTTTGCGTGTCTGTGATTTTTCAATGCTTATTGTAAGAAGCTAGTGTGTCGTGCTACAAAATTTTGAACTTGTCAATAGATTAGATTAGAGTCTTAGAACCTAATTTTGTTTAGCTTGTGTGGTCTGTAGTACCCTTCCATAGAGAAGGACCAACCTCCCTCGATCCTCACTGGTTCCGTCATTTGAGGTAGCTAGAGAATTGAGGAAAATCTTGAGCATTGTTTTTTAATATAGGGTCAGATTGATGCATTTTGGAACATATCACATTTCTGTTGTCTTCTATATGTACTGGTATTAGCTAAAAGGCAAGGAACTCCTTTCAAAAGTTGGTCATTATGTGTAAAAAAAAAACCTTTCTTTAGTGGTGAGACGTCACCTAAAATTTTGGAAGGACATGATGTTATTTTGACCTTGCTCTTTTTTTGTATTCACTTCTTCAGTTCATCATATTACAAATTAGCAATAATAATATATCTTAGCAATTAAGGCAAAATAAATACGGGTGAGGACTACCATTACAAAGTGGATTTTTTATATATTCCAACATCGCACAGGTATTTTCCGATGTTCTTTGGCCAGTTCTTCCCCTCGGTTTCTTCTAAGTTATGTGTGCCTCCCTGACACCATTCCCCGACCTCCCAAATAAACCTATGCAGAACTAGAACGTATTCTGTTAATTTCCCATCCAAAACCTTAACAAGCAGTGACCCAGGTTGAGTAGGTGATTCCTTAAACCTCCAATTGCATTTGAAACAAATGCATGGTTCCTGGTTTTTTTTTTCACCACCTACTGATAAATTCGTGTTTTCATCCCCTTTTTAACCAACTGTGGATCAAATCTGCCAAACATCAAATAAACTGAATGAAGCTGAATAGTGTGCAAGCCAAGTGTAATTTGCTCGAAGCCTGGTGTTGGCAGTGAAAGTTGGTGTTGCCATGATGTTGGGAAGGGTGGATGAAGATGAAAAACCTGAAACTTTGTTTGGAGTTATGGTAGAGATGGGCTGAGAAAAAAGCAAGTATCTTAATAAGAAAGAGTGTCTGCAAAGTAATTGTGTGGGATATATTGGTCGTGGGAAAAATAGTGGGGATGGGATGAGAAGAAGTATCATATGTGAGTTGTATTATGTTCACATTTCCTTGCATGGGTTAGCATAGCATGTTTTCCACCGTTGATGTGATGGACTTAAAGGGGATTCCACCGTTGATGTTCACATATCCTTGCATGGGTTAACATAGCATCTTTTCCACCGTTGATGTTGTGGACTTAAAGGGGATTCCGTGTGTTTTAACTTATTTTTGTAGCCCTCAGTAGTCAGTACTTCTGCATTTCCTTTTCCTTATTCATCAATTTCCTTTTCCTTAGAACATGGATAAGAGGTCTAGGCCTATTAAAATTTTCAAATTTTAGGGACCATTATGTATTTTAAATTATTTTCTTAAAGATGTTTGTATTTTATTCTATAGAAGTAGCTCTCATTGAGTCGAAAGTATTCGCTATTGCTCTGAGTACTACTTCAATTGTTGATTCTGCTCAATGGCATATGTTAAGTGCCAGTATTGTTAAATAGCAGTCATTGTGGCGCCTTCGTGGATTTTATGCCAGCCACCATATGCAATTTGTGAAGCGCCACCAACCACAGGTCCCAATCTCACGTTTAATATGGAACTGTTTTGTCCATCCACCATAAACTGCCATGTTGTCACATTATGGGGAAATTTTCTACATCCTCTCAATAAATGTCTTCATTTCTTAATGTTGATTCTGATTACTACTTCGAATGTTGATTCTGATCAATGGCATGAGTTAAGTGCCATTGTTGTTAAATATTGGTGCCTTACCGAATTTTATGCCAGCCCACCATATGCAATTTGTGAAGCGCCACCAGCCACAGGTCCCAATCCCACGTTTAATATGGAAATTTTTTGTCCATCCACCATACACTGCCATGTTGTCACCTTATTATGGGGAAACTTTCTACAGCCCCTTAATAAATGTCTCCATTTCTTAATATTATAGTTTTTTCAAAATCCATCTTAGCCTATTACACCTATCCTTATAGATGTCTTAGCGCTTAAGAGTTAAATTTTCTGGATAATAAGGCAGAGCAGGAAGGATAGATGACCTTAAATCAACTAGTAAGAAATTTCAGATTGTGTTTTCACGTACAGTTTTTAACTTGATTCATATTTATCTTACACACTTAAAGCATCAGAGGACAAAACTTTATTAGATATGCGATTCAGTTCTGACCAGTGCATCATACTTTTTTCTTTTGAGCTCCCGTCATACTTAACACTAACAAAAGCAAGTGTTTTATGCAGATATTATAAATGAACTAGTAAAAAATGGCAAAGAGATAGAAGCTGTTTATTTTGCTTCAGAATCTGGTTTGACTGAAAGATTTAAATCAATCGAGCTACTCAATTCTTATGTTCGGAACTACGAAAATAATGTTGCTACCATATTGAAAAACGGAAATAACAGTCAGGCTGCAACGGTATGGACAGCTACCTTTTCGATTCAGTTTCATATAGCAATGCATTTACGATAATTACCTCATGAAACACATCTTAAATGGACCACTTTGTTAAAACATTGTATTTTTCAGGATGAGGCAAATACTTTGGAGTTGACTTCGGTTAAGGATGTAATCAAATGTGTGGAAGATCACAAACTTGAATCAAAATTTAGACTTGATAAATTGAAAAGGCGGGTTTCCCAGCTGGACAAAAACAAGTTTGAGCGAAAGAATACTTCATCATTTGGAAGTGGAAGTGGAAGTAGACCACCTCGAAAGCGTGGTGGTCGAGGGAGTGGAACAAGCTCTTCCCGTCCAGCCAAGTCAGCCAAAACTAGTGTATACCCGTCATCTTTTAGTCGCCTTGGTCGCAGGAACAATCTGGCTCCTGTGCATCCTAGCCCTATTGCAAGATATTCTGCACCATTACACTACCAAAGCCAGACTATGTTGGAAAGTTCAACTGCTGCTAATCCATATGCAGCAACCTATGGAACCTCTATCACTCAAAGCCCAGCTGGAATAGGAATAACACAACAACACTACTCATACCCTGTCGACAATTTAGGTAACTCTAGTTATCTATCCAGTAGTTCTTATGCAGGCCAGACTAACTACGGGCAATATGATTACGGAAGTGCTGCTCCACCAACTTATCCATACACAACAGATCAAACCAGCTACAGGGGTTGAGTTTTCTTATTCCCCCTCAGTCCTTTGTTGGCTGTTTCCTTTTACGCTACTTTCATCTAATCAATTTCTTTGTGTATGTCAATATTGAAAATAGAAGAGTATCCTAGGAATGTATTTCTTTAAATACATAGATCTATGGTGTGCCAATTCAAAGTGAACTTTTATGTAATAGTTACATTATGATAATCGTAGTTGGGGATCATTTGAAAAATGCACTCTAATTGTTGTCGTATTAAACAGTGTTTTTTTAATTGTATATGCATATTTAAATTATATATGGACTAAGTTACCGTAATATCTTAAATATTATTATTAATCGACAAAGGCCAACCTGAACATTTGTAAGAATACACCTGATATAATATGGGTGCAGGGTGTCCACTTTGCAATTGTTGGGAGGGCCTTCAGTGTAATTTGGTCTAGCGTATTAACAAGAGGATTAGTATGTTAATCAACCTTTTTGGTGTCAACGTATGTGTGTGGATTGTATTGGTCCTTAGTCCCTCCATGCGCAAGGCCTGACCACTTTGCTTGGAGAAGGCTTGAAGGGATGCGGACTTCCTGTTGTCAAAAGAATTCCACATTCAGACCAAATTCAGTCATTTGATGTATCCAACGGTCTAGATTGCATCTATTTTTATTTTCTAGTTTTATGTTGTCTATGTTTTTATTTTCTAGTTTTATGTTGAAGTCTTTAAGATGATGTCTTCACCTTAGATCTATTTGATAATGTTCATCCATGGCTGACGAAATACCAACACTCATTTAATCGCATGGATTGCATATATATATATATATATATATATATATATAGGGGCCATATCTTGTGAGAATACATTTTTTATGTGAGAATGATAGGAATGTTTATAAACCCTTAGATAAAAAATAGTTGGTTGAGATTAAAACAACCTAGTTAAAAACACATATACCTCTCCCTAATGGATCAATTCTCATAAACCCATTTTAACTCATAATCTTCAACCTACGATCATCTACAACCATTTTCACAAAAATCATGAACCTGGATATCAATAATTTTTTATCAAATAAAAAATTCCAGAAATGTTAGAGAAAAATTGTTGTAAATGATTATGAAGAATGTGTGCAATTGAGAAATGGGTTAGAAAAAGAAGAGGGTTTGCATTTGGGAAATGGGTTTTGTATGTTTCTCTTTCAATTTCTATTTCTGCAGTGATGAAGTTCCCTTATCAAATTAAACACAGTTTCTTTCATTTCTCAATCAATTTTACTCAAAGTCAAACTCTAACTCTCAATCAAATTGTTTCAATTCAAATTTACACAACCTTTCACCCTTAATCAAATTAAACGAAGTTCTTTTTTTAATAATTCTCAATCAACGACGAACGCTGATGACGACCCTATGGCACGGTAGCGATGACGACGACCCTCCTTGAGGTGCTCATGCCGGCGACCCTGTGTCACACCGTCCAAACAAGGAAGATCCGGTAGGGCTGAGCGACCACGTGCTCACGCCGGTAACTTTTTGGTGGTTGAAGATTGGGGGCGCATAAACTGGTGGTGGAAGGAGAAGAGAATAAATGTTGCGTTAAAGGAAGAAGAATCGTTAACGGGAGAAGTGTTGACACATAATAACTCACTTAACCATCTATTAAATCTCACCCACACATTTTAATCCAATGGCTGATGTTTATTCCTTTCATTTTCACATAAAAATATAATTCTCACTTGATATGTCCCATATATATATATATATATATATATATATATATATATCAAAACTCTTCTTGCCCTCCTTGCTTCCTTCAATATGTAGATGGATTTTGTTGGGGGTGTTGAATTGAATGAAACATAGTTTTCAAGAACTAGTCACTATGAATTGGCGTTTGAATGAATTGACGTCTCCTCCTGCAATGAATTGGCCACAAATCATGAGAATTGGAACAGAATGTAGAAGTATCGGAACAGAACATGAAAATGAAATGAAACTTGAGCTATTTTCACTTTTTACTACACTGTGTTTTGTTTTGGTCTTAGTTACTGTCGGATATTAGAAAAGTGGAAAATTTGAACAGTAGATTACGTCCCATGGACGAGATTTGTTTGACTGCGTGACTTGGTCTTTTTCCTGACCACATGGAATCGAAATCCTGCTCGAAGTCCAAGTGTCGTAAAAGAGGGAAGTTTTTTCTTTGTAAGCTTGCACGTGGAGTCTTCCTTGCTAACCTACCGAGAGCATATACCTACCGTGTATATAACTAGTGTGATACCCGTGCGTATGCACGGGTTAATGTATCTGTTATCAAACAATGTAATTTGAATTAAACATAATAAATAATGAGTCCAACATTGAAGATGCTTTAACGGTGGAAACAACATTGCAGGTATTTTAAAAACACATCACCATCGATGTTAAAACACATGATATACAACTTACATAATGAGGACTACACCATTGATATGAGATTAAGACATTTAAAGTGTTTCGACATGAAGATTCAAAGGTTGCTAATCAACAATGAAAATCAGTATATCACCCATATTCAATTTGTTCGTTCTCACAAAATGAGGACATCCCGTCCCCAATGAGTTAAATATTTTGAATAAATTTTTGGATTATAATTCATAGCGTGGGTATTTTTCTTTCAAAAAAATAAATACAATTTTGGACATATTGCTATTTGCACTACAATTTTAGTGATACACCCCCTCATGCACCATCCAGAATTGGGCCAAGCCCAGTCTATCCCACTTACCATGCGGCAGCCTCTCTTTTCTTCCTCTCATTTCCATTCTGAAACTCTAAAATTCCGACGCATTTCTTCTCTTCCTGGTTGGCCAAAAAACTCGTTTTCTTCATCTCTTCAACTGTCTCCATCTTTCTATCCATACAAAATCATGAAAGGAGCATATAAAAAAAAATGTTGTCTCTTTTTATGTAGTTTCCAAGCTACTCGGACCTCGTTTCATTGAACCCCCACCACATCCATCATCGTCTTCTTCTCTACAAAATCAGTTTATGAAGCATTTTGTTTTTCTATATTTATTTTACTCTTAGTTTTGTCTATAAAATTTTACTCTTTTTGTTGATTTTCTTAGTTGTAAGCTTAAGAACACATCTGAATATGGCTAGGTGTTTAAATTGAAAGTATGCATGTGATTCTTTTAGGCGGTTAACCATTGATGGTGACGAAAAGTTAGTGTTAGTTGAACTATATATGTTATATAATGTTACTTAAATAAGGGGAATGTCGTACTTTTGGTTCCTTTGAAAGTGTAAAAAATTTGACGAATAGGGGATAGAAGTAATCATATTAAACCTTATTGAGAAAATGGACGAATAAAATGCTAAAGGAGAAGTACCAATTATAGTTAGAATATTTGATCTCTTTCAAGTTTAGGAAAAAATGATGTTTTTGTTATAGAAATTCAAATTATGTTGTTGATGCATTATGCAATACTCAATTTTTCACCAATTATAGATAGAATAAGTGGACCATGTGCATGCAATAGTAATGAGGATTTTTCTGGAATATAATGTTATTCCCCCATGAGGAGCAAATAATAATGTTATCCCTTGAATAAATGAACCCTTGTTTTTGTTAACACAGAAAACAAATTGAAGGGAAAAATACGTTGTTTTCACTTATTGAATGAAAATGAAACAGCCAAGTTTATAGACTTAGCACTACAACTGACTGACTACAAAATAGGCAACTAAGTCACACACTAACAACACATCCTAAACGTGTGCAAGAGAATAGGAATGACACAAATAAACAGAAACATTAATAAAAAACAATTATAAAACATTGACTCATTCAACAATCCCTCCCTTAAACTGTATGCTCCTTGCAACAGTTTATATCAGACTCATCAAGCATTCCTAGAGCAGATATGAGATGCTGGAATTCTTCAACCTTAAGTGGCTTCGTCATGATGTCGGCTAACTGATCTTTGGTACTACAATAATTCAACTCAATAACACCATCATTACATAAATTTCTCAAGAAATGAAACCTCACATCAATGTGTTTACTTCTTCCATGCAAAACTGGATTTTTGGATAATTTAATGGTAGAAACATTATCACAAAACATCACAGTAGCTCCTTCCTGGAAATGATTTAAATACCCCAAAATTCTTCTCAACCAAACACATTGACATGCACATAATGCAGCTGCTATGAACTCTGATTCTGTTGTGGATAAGCTAACCACAGGTTGTTTCTTTGACACCCAAGAAATCACACCGCCTCCCAACAAGAAAGCATAACCAGAAGTGCTCTTCCTATCATCAAGATCTCCTGCATAATCACTGTCAGTATAAGCAATTAATTCTTCATTCCCTTCAGCCTTATAGAAAATTCCCAGATTTTGAGTACCTTGTAAATATCTCAAAATCCGCTTTGCTGCCAAAA
This sequence comes from Medicago ruthenica, assembly GCA_018208015.1. Taxonomy (NCBI): domain Eukaryota; kingdom Viridiplantae; phylum Streptophyta; class Magnoliopsida; order Fabales; family Fabaceae; genus Medicago; species Medicago ruthenica. The sequence continues at coordinate 96,278,189 of CM031374.1, forward strand.
AATGACTTTCCTTTGGATTCTCCATAAAGCGACTTATCAAACTGACAGAATATGCAATATCTGGTCTTGTAGCTGTAAGGTACATAAGACTTCCCACAAGCTGCTTAAATAGAGTGCTATCAACCTCCGCTCCTTTGTCTTCTTTTAGCAACCTGCCGCCTGGAACTATAGGATTCTTCACTGGATTACAATCAGCCATGTCAAATTTGTTCAACATATCCTTAACATACTTCTTTTGCCCAATGAAAATGCCATTGCAACATTGCAAAACTTCGATGCCCAAAAAATATCTCATCTTGCCTAAGTCAGTCATTGCAAATTCTTTCATCATCATAGTTTTGAACTCTTGAAACATCAATTCATCATTACCAGTATATATAAGATCATCTACATAAACGCACACAATTAAAATTTCACCTTTCTTTTTCTTCTTCATAAATAAAGTGTGTTCATGTGGACATTTCAAAAATTCATTTGCTGCAAGATGAGACTCCAACTTGCTGTACCACGCTCTAGGAGCCTGTTTAAGGCCATATAATGCTTTCTTGAGCTTGTATACTTGATGCTCACGTCCCTGAAATACATAACCTGGTGGCTGCTCTAGGTAGACATTTTCATTGATTGCTCCATGTAAAAAAGCTGATTTAATATCAAGTTGATGAATACTCCATCTCTTTGTGGCTGCCAATGCAACAACAGTTCTTATGGTTTCAAGACGAGCTACTGGTGCAAAAATCTCGTTGTAATCTATGCCTTCCTCTTGAGTGTAACCTTTTGCTACAAGTCTAGCTTTGAATTTGTCAATCTCCCCCGTCTCCTTCAACTTAGTCTTGAAAATCCACTTGACTCCTACAACTTTGCAATCTGATGGTGGATCAATCAGCTCCCATGTATCATTCTTTTGAATAGCTTGAATTTCAGCATCCATTGCGTCCCTCCAATGCTGAATTTTTGATGCTTGTTTGAATGTAACTGGATCTGCACCTGCAAACATGGCAAAATTCATGGCATCCTCCTCTGTTAAATCATTACTTGTGACATAATCTCTCATCCATGTTGGTGGTCTTCTAGTCCTCCGCTCAGCTGGATTTTCCGAAGCTCCCGAAATAGAGGAATCCAACATATTTGAAGTTGAATTTGGAGCTACTGTGCTTGTTGTAGCTGTTGTATCATTAGAATTATTTTGAACTATCTCCTCAGCTTCTTGATAAGACTCTTCCAAAGGATTCAACTCATCTGTATCAAGTGTTATGCTAGTTTTTGCATCACCCCAATCTCAGGCAGCATCCTCTTGAAATTTAACATCTCTGCTAATCAAAATTTTCTTCTTGATTGGATCATAAAGTTTGTAGGCCTTAGACTCTTCACTCACACCCAACAACACACATTTGATACTTTTATCATCAAGTTTGCTCCTTTTTTGATCAGGTACATGAACATATCCAATGCAGCCAAAGATTCTGAAATATGAAACAGATGGCTTAATTCCGCTCCATGCTTCCTCTGGTGTGACATTCTTGACAGCAAGAGTAGGGCTTCTATTTAAAATATGAATCACCCATTTTACAGCCTCTGGCCAAAACGATCTTGGAACTCCTTTTTCTACCAAAACACTGCGAACCATATTTATAATAGTTTTATTCTTTCTCTCAGCTACGCCATTTTGTTGTGGCGTATATGAAGCAGTAAGTTGCCTTTGAATACCGTGTTCACTGCAAAATTCAGTAAACTCTTTAGAAAGATACTCTCCCCCTCTATCAGTACGCAACATTTGAATAGGAACACCGGCTTGTTTTTCTACTAATGCTTTAAACTCTTTAAATACACCAAGAGTTTCACCTTTCTCCATAAGAAAATATACCCACACTTTCCTACTCAAATCATCGATGAAAGTTAGTATGTACCTTTTATTTCCATTAGATGTAGGATTGATAGGTCCACAAATATCAGAGTGGATTAACTGCAACAGCTGAGATGCACGCCAGTTACTTTGTCTTGGAAAAGGATCTCGTTGATGCTTCCCTTTGAGGCAATTTTCACAAAGTTGAGTTGATGGGTTAAATGAGGGCATCCCTCTCACCATATCATGTTCCAGCAAAGTTTTCAGACCACTGTAGCTCAAGTGACCATAACGAGAGTGCCATACTTGAGCTGGTGGCATATAACTAACCTGAAAACAAGGCTGGGAAACTCCAGAAATGACATTAATAGCAAACATACGATTATCAGTCATGAATGTTTCAAAAATAAGGCTATTTTCTTTAAACACTATACACTTGTTTTGCTTCATTTCAATAGTCAATCCTCTTTCAAGAAGTTGCCCCACACTAAATAAATTATTTTTCAACTCAGGCACATAAAATACATCATTCACCAAATGCACAACTCCATTTATCAAAAGTTTGACAACACCCTTCCCATTGACCTTTAGAGCATAATTATTACCTAATTTCACTTCATCAGAAAAAGAGGCATCAATAGAAGAGAACCAATCCTTTCTACCTGTCATGTGGTTGCTGCAGCCTGAATCGATGAACCACATGTCTTGTGTATTTGGTTTTCCATCCGATGAAAGTTGTGCCATGAGTAACACTGCTTCCTCGCTGGTTTCAGCATAATTTGCAGTACTGTTCAGTGGTTTCTTTGGGCATTCATACTGAAAATGTCCAAACTCGTGACAGTAGTAACACTCCACTGCCGCCTTGTCTACTAGTTGTCTACCTCCTTTGCCTCTTCCTCTTCCTCGAGCAGGTCCACCTCGAAAGCCACTTCTTCCACGGCCACGGCCAGCACTTGTCTCATCTTGAGCTACTTTCAAAACTTGCTCTTCATGTGAATTGTGACCATTCATTCGTTGTTCGTGTACCAACAAGCTACTTTGGAGTTCATCGACAGTCATGGAATCCAAATCATGCGATTCTTCAATTGAACACACTACATAATCGTACCTGGTGGTCATTGAGCGAAGAATCTTTTCGATAACGGTAAGATCCGACATTTGTTCACCATACATTCTCATCTTGTTTGCAATTGTGAGAGTTTGAGCAAAATAGTCATTAACTGATTCTCCATTCTTCATCTGTAAAATCTCCCAATCACGCCGCAGGGCCTGAAGTTGTGCTCTCTTCACTCTAGCAGTGCCTTGGTATTTCTTTTTTAAGGAATCCCAAATCTCCTTCGACGTCCCCTTCTTTAAAATTGTTTCAAGCACAGCTCGATCAATTGCTTGAAAGAGGTAATTTTTTGCCTTCAAATCTTTCAGGTTCAGCTCTTCCAATGTTTTCTTCTCGGTCTCTGTCAATACAACACCAGCTGCATGTTGAGGAATCCCTGGATCTATAAGATTCCAATACTCCTTCGACTTTAAAAAATTCTCCATAAGCATTGCCCAATGGTCATAATGCTTACCCAGTTTTGGAATCGCAGGTTGTACGAAATTGCCATCCGTGGTTGTTGTCATGATTGAAGTCTGCTGCTTCTCTTTACTGATACACACCTAGCTCTGATGCCAGATGTTAACACAGAAAACAAATTGAAGGGAAAAATACGTTGTTTTCACTTATTGAATGAAAATGAAACAGCCAAGTTTATAGACTTAGCACTACAACTGACTGACTACAAAATAGGCAACTAAGTCACACACTAACAACACATCCTAAACGTGTGCAAGAGAATAGGAATGACACAAATAAACAGAAACATTAATAAAAAACAATTATAAAACATTGACTCATTCAACAGTTTTCTCTTCATTTTCTTTCTATCCATTTTATTATTTTCCATCATTTTTCTGCATCGAAATGTAACATATATATGTTAGAGGTAAGGCCATATCATTTGAATTTGAGAAGACTGCTCTCTTTCTTAGTGATTTTGGATTTTTTTTTTTTTGAAACACATTGAAGAATCAGTAACATCTTGACATCTACTAATGCAGTTGAAAGCAGTGAAGATGAAGAAACTGAAGCACGTAATCAGAGGAGAGCCAAAAGGAAGATGACTTTAGCTTCAAAGAAACTTGAAAAGGATGTGCTTGGTTCTAAATCAAAGAAAACAAAGGTCCTCGTTGAGGTAATTTAATATTATTTCCTTGTATAAACTACAAAAAAAAAAAAACTATATGTTCTTTTAAATGATATTGGGTATTTGTCTTGCACTGCTATGAATCAGTTTATGTGTTCGACAACTCAACCACTTTAAGGAATTTTGGTGTATCAGAATTCTTATATATACAGTTGTCAATATCTTGTTATAAAAATTATATGGAGATAATGAAAACATTACCTGGGCAATCTCTGCCTCCAATGTTAGTTAAAAATTAAGTGACTTTGCTAAGAAGAAGTAAGTGGTTATAAAAATTAAGTGACATTGTTAAGAAGTAAATGGTTATCCTGTGGTATTATGTCTGTTTTAATTATTTATAGGTTTTTTCTAAAGTTTGAGAATACTATTTTGCTGCCTGGTTTTTGTGTGTGGGTCTTGATGCTTCAGTGAAGATTTTGGAAGGTTCAATTTTATGTCCTCAAACTGGAGATGGAAATGCAACTGTTGTTCTTGATAGGAACTCATCTGATTTATTTGACAATCACTACTATAAGAACTTGCTTAATGGAAAAGGTGTTCTTAGTTCTAATCAGATTCTGTTTTTTATTGATGAGGCTAGTTCAACTTCTAAACCTTTAGTACAAAGTTATAATGATAATGCTACACTTTTCTTTGGAGACTTTGTCAAATCTATGATCAAGATGGGGAGTATAAATCCGAAGAGCTGCAGAGCTCTTATAATAGTGATAAATTCGCAGCCATATGTTTTAGGCTTTGTAAAATATGAAATAAGTGGAAGATTAGGAGTGTGTCTTCCTTGTGGTAGCGCGGTTATGTAACTTATGTTATTGTTGCTAACTTGTAATGTTGGCGTTTGATTATTTAGTCATCCAAATAATCTAGCCTTGTAGAATAAACTATTTGAAAATCGTGGGTTTATTACATGCTCTTGTATCTTCATATACTTTTGTGTATGCATGGTTTTAAGCCATCTCTCTCCACTTATTTGAATAGGAACATTGGAGAGGTTGTTGGAATCTTTCGATCTAATAAAAAAAGATTGCATTAGAATGTTCTACATCAAATGTGGAAGAAAGAACGGTATCCGGCAAGTGATTCCTGCACCTTCATAAGTACCAATTGTAAGTATTTTCCTTGAGCTTCAATTCTAAATTTTAAATGTTTCTGCACCTGATCATGTTCCAAATTGGTTAGCATGTCCTTATGCATAAGTTGAAATTTAGATAGGAATGATATTTTTCATCATCTGTAAATGCTAGCTCTTGGCTTTTGCCAAGTTTAGTAAGGTAAGTTTTTTGGCTTTGTATTGTAGCAATCTTACTTTCTGAACCTCCAAATTGGTTAATTGCATCAGTTAATCAAAGAATCTATGTTGTATGGAAAAAAACTAATCAATCATTTAAAGAGATATAAAGTTGTACCACTAAGTTAAATCAGTTTGCATCTTTTATTATATGGAAAAATTGTTGATGTTGTTGTATTGCTTATGATGTAGGGAGGTCAGTGATGATGAAGCTATTAGAATGTTTGTAGTAACACATTGAGATTATGGGCAAATAGTAAGGTTTCAATGGGAAAGCAATACAAACAAAGTGGAAGGAATTGGGGGGAAAATGATGGAATATATTGCAACAAAACCTGTTTATATAGCAAAAAGAAATCAAATAGGACAAAAGTCTTGCAACTTGCTTGTGCACATTTTAAGGCTTTATTGTGTATAATATTTTTTTGGCCTATTAAATTATTGAAAAATGATGAAATCCCACATTGTAAGGCTTTTTGTAGATTGCAATTACATGTTTGTTGGCTTTTTTTGAACTTTGTTGGCTTTTTCCATTTGGGCAATTCAATGGAGCGACAAATTCTAGTAAATTTGAGAACTCACTCAACCCAATCCATTAAATCCCTGATTTATCCCTATAAAATTTATAGGTTGGTATAGGTTCTTTTGTGGGACACCCCCTATAAAAAAACTTTGAGTTGAATTTTATATTCAACTTTAATTTTGGTGTCTTCTTTGGTAAAATGGTGCATTCTCATGCATTTGAAGTTTGGAAAACACCAAAAGTTGGGGTTCTACGGTGAAAATTGTATTTTGCATTGTTAAGATTTTTGATAATTTTTATTAGAATTTATATTTACAGACACATTAATACTTTGTAAAAGTGGTATTTCTTATTTTAAAAAAACCAAATCAAATTTATTAATAAAGAACAATTAAAACCTAGGTACAAGGTATACCAAAGTGCTAAACTTAATGAATCAATGTTTGTTGGATGAACTCTTATATTTTATAATCGACCTATGCTAGGATCTAAATTTGCCTGCGACACCATGGCAATGGGGTGTAGTATGCTGGCCATAGTGGTGAGAGAGAACGAAGGTGTGTCGGAGAAAGGACAAAGCTATTTTGAGGTTAAGATATAATAAAAGACAAAAGTGGATGGAGTATGTTGGTGTCCATCGAGAAATGTTTAAAGAAAAAACAATATGACCTGCTAGAGTTGATGTTTAGACCATTTTTCTGATTTGTGTCAAAACTGTTAGCAGAATTTTTTTTGTTGAATTATAAGTGTTGGTTATTGTTGTTGAATTATGAGTAGTCGATATTCTTGTTGAATTACTATTGCCTTATAGTTTGTGTCAAAAATGTTAGCAAAATTTTTGTTGTTGAATTATGAGCGTTGGTTATTCTTGTTGAATTATGAGTGGTTGTTGAATTACGAGTCATGATAATGTAAATTACTTTTCAGATGCAAGAACAGATTGGGTTGTAACCCCTGAATGGTTTGGCTCGTAAGGTTCGATCCTTCACAAAGTGAAAATATGGAAGATTGGACCGTAATCATCCAACTTGAGTGATCGGTAGTTGCTGCTCGAACTGATCGAGAGTTGTGAACTAAGAGAGACATTTTAGATTTTTTTAGGTTGACTAAAATTTTAAGGAAATGTTAATGAATGTCCATGAAACACTCTTTAAGAATTTTAAATGGCAAACTTTTATAAAGATTTGTGTATTCAATGCATTGAAAATTGAAGTATTTAAATTTTTATAATTTAGAATCTTTAAAGAATGCTCCGAAGGTACTCGTAAACAAGACCCAAAATCTTAAGGTCTAAAACTCTAGTTTGAGCAGCCGTGATTAAGATAATGACTATTTTTTTTTTCTTTTTGAGAGGACGTGATAAATATATCTTATTGTAGGATATATGAGAGTGATGTATGAAAGAAATCGTATAACAACGATGGTAAATTCGTATACAAATAAGAATATTATTTTTTCGAACAATGACAAATACTATAAATTTAAAAAATACACAAAGGATGGCCTGCAATGATAATATTGTTTTTATGGACTAAAACATATAAAATGCTTTCATTTTCCTCAATAATGTCGCAATTAAACATATAATAATAATAGATTCCATTTTTATAACATCTCAATTCTCAAACTGCACTCTCTTCTTTCATTTCATCGATCACTTGAGTCAACCCCACAAAACACAGATGACTGGCCCTGGTAATGGCGAACCCACCATCAAGTTCACCAAGCTATTCATCGATGGAGATTTTGTGGATTCGGTTTCAGGTCAATACTATAATAATATATTTCCATTTATTTTGTTCACACTAGTGCTATTTTTTTTTCTAGTTTTCTCTGCTCCTTCTCTTTTTCTCTGTATTTTTCTTCACAAATTGACATGATTCTATCTATAAAGAACAAAGTTTTGCGTTTTTATTTAACTTGAATAATAAATAGTTGCCTCAACAAATATGGTAATAATAACACTGACACATCAGTCATGCTATAACCATCATGTTGTTATTATTTTAAAAATTACAACAAAATTAATTTGCTAAATGTTCAATATTTTTTAATCTTTTTCAAAAAAGAAAAATTAGATATGGCAGATTGTTTTTAAAACATAGTATGTTAATTCTTAATTTATTGGTATTTGCGGGAGGTGGGAAAGCTATGGCAGAATTAACTTTGACATATTAACAACAAAAGGTAAGTTTTATTTATTGATGGAATAGTTCTTATCAAGTGATCGAACTTGTGTTTAATGAGTTTTATTAAATAACAAATCATTGAAGAACCGAGTTTGATTTATTGGTGGAATAATTTTTGGCTAACTTTATTTATCTTCCGTTGAATTATGAATTATTTTGACCATTTTCTTATAGGAGTCAGAGGGTTAAATAAAAATAAAAAACTCTTATTAATGTGCTTTTTGTTTGTTGCTTTGTTCATGTGGGTGAAAATTTGAGAAAACAGGTAAGACATTTGAAACAATAGATCCAAGAACAGGAGAGGTTATAGCAAGGATTAGCGAAGGAACCAAAGAAGACATTGATGTTGCTGTAAAGGCAGCACGTTATGCATTTGACTCGGGTCCATGGCCCCGCCTGCCCGGTGCTGTATGTTATTTTTCCTTCCTCTATTTTCATATTTTGATATTAAATGAATTATTTTGGACAACAAAGTTGGATAATAATTCATAATAAGAATCTTAAGCCGGTAATCAACAACAAAACAAAAACATAAAACTATATTGGTAAATCACGACTTCAAAGCATAACTTGATCCTCTATACAAATCTTTCAATGTCAAACATATAAAGGGTGTGCATGTACTTGGAGCATATCCAACCTTGAACTTGATCACATCTTTGCTTCTCTTGATTTTCACTCATCGTGCATCCTTCCTCTAGACTATGAGGAGGAAGTCTTTTAATATTGATTTGCTTAAGCATTCTTGGCTTCACTACTATTTCCTCCCCAATAATCACAATTGGCACGTTCCGTGATTGAATCAAAATAAATTTTCTTAAAATGAATAAAGAAGTTTACTTATTATGTACGTGAAAAAATTGATATTTGGTTGTAGACTCGATAGTTAATCTCATAATGAATTTAAAAGACCTAAACCGTGGAACATTTTAGACTATACAATGTATTAGTAAAAAAATAAATAAAACTACTTATGTATGTCGATGATCATATTTCAATATATCATGTTCACGCCAAACTTTTAAAAGCTGAATGATCGAGTAAAATGTTTAATTTTTTATTTTTATGGTACAAACTCAAATGTTTTATTGGCTATATATTAAAACGTAACAAATGTCATTGTATAGTTTACTAAAAAATGTCATTATAGCCGTGTGAATATTTTGACATGGACATTGCGATATACAATGGTCAAGTTTCAAACCTTAAATTTCTCATTTATTCATCTTAAGGGATGAATTTATATTCAATAGATTACTTGACAAAAAAAAATGTCACTATATTCCTCAACCAAACGTATTTCTAGGAACTATGCTTCATCTTAACCATGGCTTCATCTTCTATTCCATCTTATCCATCTTCAAACTATGCTTCATCTTCCCCCTTTTCCTTTGGTTCTTTTCTACACAACACCAACCAACCCTCCCATTTCTACAAACTCATTTAAACCCTCAAATCTCAACCTAATCTCAACTCAATCTTTGAGTTCCCCCATATCCACACAAATCCATATTTTTAAATCACATTGTTTTCACCCACCAACTATTTGTCTTTTTGTTTCTAAAATTTCCTTCACTCATCTCAATCTCTTTAATTCCATTTGCAAAATCATGTCATTGGGTAAGTTTAATAGGTGCATAAACTCTCTCAAATACCCTCATTTTTCATCACTCATCTATCAGCACATTACCTACACTTTCCTCATCAAATTTTCATGTCAAAATGTACTTTTTCTCCCATGCAGACACGAAGCCGTAAAATGAAAAAATATGAAATTGAATCCCTAACAAAATAAATTAAATTTGATCATCTCCTTTGCTTTTCTCTCTTAACTCTTTATCTCTCTCTCTTCCTCTCACTTCATTAAGAGAGAGATATATATTAAAAAAATAGATGGAGAATGAGGAGAGAGATGTATGAAAAAAGTTAAAAAGATGATCTAAATCCGAAAAATATTAACGATGGAAGGTTAATCTCTCAAGACGGGGAAGAAGAAATCATGATAATTTGTAATTGAAACTTTCCTATTTGAAAAAGAATGATCAAAATGTCACACTAGGACCCCTAAAAAAATAATAAATGTAACATGAGAACAATATTATACATACCTCCGTTCCTTTTTATATGAGTAGTTTATAAAAAAGTTTTATCCCTAAATATAAGATCATATACAAATTTTTAGATGCATTGATTACTATTTTTCCAAATATACATCTTTTTAATATTACTAATTTGTCTTGGTATATGAAAAGTTAACATTAAATATATATTTAATTAAGGGTAATCTAGTAATAGTCACCCACATTTGATACAACATTATTACTTCAACAACTTTTTTTAATACCTGTGATTTTTGTAAACTACTTTTATAAAAACGGACGGAGTGAGTATATGATATGATTATTAACATCAAAGTTTACATGTGATGAACCGTGATTTTTGACGTCTGTGATTCTTTAATGAATGTACAGTAGGTCAATAGTTATACTACACAGAAACCTTAGATTGCATATTATTTATTATGCTTGTTTGGCGTGAACCGGATACCGCGCGCAACAAAGACTAATTTCTCGAATTTATGTAAGCGACAAAGTTCTTCATCAAGTTGTTTGTAAATTAATCATCACTTGCCATCCGTACATTACGTATAATGGACAAGAATAATTATTGAGAACATAACGATGTCAAAGTCTTAAAATACAACAGTTTATATCATACTTTATTTTTATTTATCGTAAAATAACTCATATTTTTTTATTAAAAAATAACTCATTTATTTATTGAAAAATGCTAACAAGTGCTCTTAACATAGTACTTGTCTCTTTTGAAGAAATTTTTTGTTCCAATTTAACTGTCACTTTCAAAGTTCAATGCAACATTAAATGTTGTTTTACCAATATTACTCTTAGTTATTTATTGTGGAGAGAAATATATAAAATGAGTTATTAAATGAATAAGACTATTATAGTAAAAGTATAAATTATTGTATCAAAAGTAATAACATTTATTGATTATCTTGATTTGTGTAAAATATCAAAAAGTGGCGATTAAAAAGGAACGGAGGTAGTACTCCCTCCGTTCCTTTTTAATTGTCATTTTTGAAGAAATTTTTTGTTCCTTTTTAACTGTCACTTTCAAAGTTCAATGCAACTTTAAATATTGTTTTACCAATATTATCCTTAGTTATTTATTACGGAGAAAGAAATATATGAGATGATATATTAAATGAATAAGGTTATTATAGTAAAAATATAAATTATTGTATCAAAAGTAGTGACATTTATAGTTTGTCTTGGTTTGTGTAAAATGTCAAAATGTGACAATTAAAAAGGAACGGAGGTAGTATTGTTTAAGGATATAAAAGTGGTAACTTTTACATTGAAAATTGTGTAATTATGACTTTTACATGCGTTTGACTTATATTTTTAAGACAAAATTTTCTTTTGTGAATTTCTTAAACGATGTCCTTAAGGCACTTGTTAGCAATACCTTTATTTATTTATTTATTAATAAATAGTCTATTTATCAACTAACTTAAGTTTATAATTTTTCTTTGTCAAAAGAGTTTAATTTTTTTATAAATTAAAATAATAATTTTTAATTTATTGTTTGATATTTTAAATAATTTTCTAGGTTAATTTAATTATATAAAATATATAAAATTTAGAGCTTGCACTGCCCTGATGACAGAGGATTCATATAAAATCCTTAATATCAAACTCTTTTTCAACCTCTATTGTATTTTAACAAATTTTGAACACTTATTAACAAATTTTTAACCTCTATCGATTATGAAGATTTGTCCAAAGTATTGTATTTCATCTTTAATTTGTGTGATTATTTTTTTGGAACCCACTTTATCTTTGGTTATTATGATTTATGATCCTTTATATTTTTTCTCTTTGTGATTTGGTAGTCTCATCGAGATTTTCTTTCAAACTTATGTGAAATTATTTATGGAAAAACTTGTTAGTATGAGAGCTTGACCTACGAAAAACAACGAATAGATATAAACCGTGGGATAGGCTTTAGATTGTAACTTGTTTTGACTTTTATTTATCTTAAAAATATAACACCACTATTCCCATGTATCGTGTACCATTGATGTTTTGTTTTTTCGTACCATATAGCATTCCTAATTATTTATTGACGCAACACTCATCTCTCATATCCAATGTGACTTTTCTTTGAAAATTACAAAGACACCAAATGCGGTCGAAAAAGTTCAAAACTCTAGTTAGAGATTACATTATCTCTCACATACACGTGCTAGTTTTTGGCATTTTATATTTTTAACTTTGAAGAAAAATCACACTGGCTATAAAAGTTGGGTTCTAGGTCAATAATTTTAAAGATTTAGTAGATAAAATAAAATTTTAAATATCTACCTATCGATTATGAAGATTTGTCCAAAGTATTGTATTTCATCTTTAATTTGTCTGTGATTTATATTTTTTTCTCCTTGTGATTTGGTAGTCTCATCTAGATTTTCTTTCAAACTTATGTGAAATTATTTATGGGAAAAGCTTGTTAGTATGAGAGTTTGACCAATGAAAAACAACGAATAGATATAAACCGTGGAGTAAGCTTTAGATTGTAATTTGTTTTGACTTTTATTTATCTTAAAAATATAACACCACATCTCAAAGTGTGATGAACCTGAATGCGCCAATTACGATTCAAAATATTAATTGGGGACCTCTTTGCCAACTTCAACCTTACCTTGAATTCTTGGAATTTTATTCTTTTTGATACCCCTCTTTGTGAGCTCAATAGTCTCCTCTTTGATGACATCTCTGAGACTTGTATGCCTAGAAATGTTTGTTTGTTTAGTTTCTCTTTTGGGCTTCGGCTCTCTTTTGTACCAAAAAAAAAAATAACACCACTATCCCCATGTATCGTGTGCCATTCGTGTTCTATTTTTTCGCACCATATAGCATTCTTGATTATTTATTGACGTAACACTCATATCTCTCCTATCTAATGTGACTTTCTTTAAAAATTACAAACTAAAGACACCAAAAGCAGCCGAAAAAGTTCAAAACTCTAATGAGAAAAATATACATGTGCTAGTTTTTGGCATTTTATATTTTTATCTTTGAAGAAAAATCACTATAAAAGTTGGGTTCTAGGTCAATAATGATGTCACCTTAATGTAAATTTTGGAGGAAATTAAGAGGGAACTACCAATCAGTCAATCACAAATGAGAAAAATATAAAAGGTCAAAATCTCTCGAAAATAGAGGGTTAAAATTGTGCAATCGCTAGAATTTAGGGGGCCAATATTGCAATGAAGAAATTTTTGTTTAAGGGTTGATGCACCCTTTTACTCCCTATAATGAATTTCACTTATAAAAGAAAAATTCCCTGAGAAAAAACAATCATTTATTTAATTGATTCCCAGAGAAAGAAAGAAAAAATTCCCTTATGTTACTTTCCGTCTTATTTAGCAGCATATTAAAATTGACAAGTCATATATGATATGATGACCAGGAAAGAGCAAAACTTATGATGAAATTTGCGGACCTAATTGATGAAAACATAGAAGAGCTAGCAGCACTTGATGCCATTGATGCAGGAAAGTTGTACCATATGTGTAAGGCTCTTGACATTCCCTCAGCAGCAAATACACTACGTTACTATGCAGGTGCAGCTGATAAAATTCATGGTGAGGTATTAAAAGTTGCAAGAGAGTTCCATGCTTATACACTGATGGAACCAATTGGTGTTGTTGGACACATTATTCCTTGGAACTTTCCCACTTCCCTGTTCTTTGTCAAGGTTAGCCCTTGCTTAGCTGCTGGGTGCACCATGGTCATCAAACCTGCTGAGCAAACACCTCTCTCTGCTTTGTTTTATGCTCATTTAGCTAAATTGGTATGATTCGGTAAATCATTAACTTCTACAAAGCATCTTATATCACCTATGAAGCATTGACATGACCATCAAATTTGATAGTGACACTTACTCGTCGACATTGTTAATAGTTTTAGAAAATGAAATAATTGAATGTAAACATTGGACACACATTCAATTTGGTGTCGGGATGCATAGCACATCACATGTTACTTGAGCACAGTATGATTGTGTTTTCCTTGTTTTTTCCTTCTTGTAGGCTGGAATCCCAGATGGAGTGATCAATGTAGTACCAGGATTCGGACCTACCGCTGGTGCTGCAGTTAGCGCACACATGGACATTGATGCGGTAAGCAAGACTCTTTTACGCTTTATTATCAACTATCAGCCATACATACATCGATGATAGTATAAGTAATTTTAATTACAAGACATATATATATATATATATATATATATATATATATATATATATATATATATATATCAATGATTAATAGAAAGCAATGAGACAACAAGCTACACAAGGTTTTACAACTCGAGAGTTTACCTCAACTCGTTTTACCTAGGTAAACTCGACTCGAGTACTCGTACGAGTTTACCTAAAATTAAAATTATATACAATTTATTATATGCATGACATAGGTAACCTAATATAATATTGTAAAATATTACTTAATTATAATGACAAAATATATCAAACCACCATAATAAAAAGTTATGCTTAACTTAACATCAAATTACAAAAATTAACGCACAAAATCATAAGTTTCATAAGTCTCTAAGCCATCCAAAAAAGCAAGTTTCACAAGTTTCTAAACTTCTTAATAAATTATCCAAAAAATAAACAAGTTAATTTCTTCAAAAGTTCAATCCATCTAAAGTTTCATATCATCATCTTCATTGGTGGTTTCATGGGCTTTAAAAATGAATTGGATTTTAATAGAAAACCGGCCCAAAAAACCAAAAAAATCAGTTTTTTAAAAAAGGTAAACTCAGACGAGTTTACCCGAGTTTATCGATTTTACGCCGTGTTAGTTCGCTTAAATTCGACAAACTTTCCGATTTCACTAAAAAACGAGTTTACGTCCGAGCTAATACGATTTTGACACCTAAAAACGTAAACTCGCCGAGTTTACGAGTTAACACTAAATTTATGAAACATTACCGCTAATCCTTTTTAGATGGCAAAACCAATCATCATAAACAATTTTTGATGTTGCGGAGAATCGCAGTCAAATGCAGTTGATGCGCCCTTAATCGCAGTCACTCTGAGACATAAAAACATTCATGACCTGAATCCCAGTCGCTCATGACCTTTTTTTTTAAAAAAAACAATTTGGACCATGATGTTGAATATATAATTGCCTTAATTTGGTTGGTGATGTATGTTTAGGTTAGCTTTACTGGTTCAACACAAACTGGGCGTGAGATAATGCAAGCTGCAGCTAAGAGTAACTTGAAACATGTTTCACTTGAATTAGGAGGCAAGTCACCCCTCATAATATTTGATGATGCTGATATTGAAAAAGCTACTGAACTTGCTCTATTAGGCATCCTATTTAACAAGGTGATATTGCTTTATGAGATCCTTTCTTTTTAAACATCTTAATTTGGTTTTATGTGACAAGTGCCCACCTTTCATTTTTCCTTTTTCTGACCACAGGGAGAAGTGTGTGTTGCAAGTTCACGCGTGTTTGTTCAAGAAGGGATCTATGATGAATTTGAGAAAAAATTGGTAGCAAAGGCAAAAACTTGGGTCATTGGGGACCCATTTGATCCTCAAGTTCAGCAAGGACCTCAAGTAAGGAAAAAACTAGTGGCACAATGATTTTTAAAACGTACAAATCATGTACAAAAAATAATTTAGTATAAAGGTGAATAACAAGTCCACAAAAAATACTAGTACTAATTTTCTTAGAAGATGAAAAATTGATATTGAATACAATCATGTACAAAAAATAATGTAGTAATAATCATATACAATACAAATTAGTTACACTAGAAACTTTTTTTAGTGTGTAAAAATAGATTCAAAAGGTGTTTATAAAAATGGACGGAGAGTTAATTACTTTGCATCCTCATCTTCTGGGTTACAATCTTGTGTACATTAATGTAGGTTGACAAGAAACAATTTGAAAAAGTTCTTTCATATATAGAGCATGGGAAGAGAGAAGGAGCTACCCTTTTGACTGGGGGTAAAACAGTGGGAAACAAAGGATACTACATTGAGCCAACAATTTTCTCCAATATAAAGGTGAATAACAAGTCCACAATCAATTTTGGTATGTTAGGCATAATTAATAACTAACCATTGCTCTACTCTGTACAAATTGTTTAACTACTTGTTTAGGATGATATGATTATAGCACAGGATGAAATTTTTGGTCCTGTGATGGCACTGAAGAAGTTTAAGTAAGTTTTTTTTTTTATTTCTTATTTTATTTGTTATATTGTAAATTTTGTATATACAACCTATTGTTAGTGTTACTAATTATGTAAGAAAAAAATCACTTTTTTAACCAACAAAATTATTTTTAGTATTTATAATTGTGTTTGTTCAATCTTTTTAAATTAATTAGAATCTAAAATAATGGTCTGTGTGATTAAAATGTAAAGCTATTTTCAGTAGCTTCAAACAAATGATTTTAATAAGTGAACTAGATGAGAGAATATTAAAAAAAAAATACAATTATAAACAAAAACAAATCAAATTTTACTTTTCATAAAAATCTCTAAATTGACTTTTAATCTCAAACAAAATTATGATATGATATGATATGTGAATAACAGGACTATTGAGGAAGCAATTAAGAGTGCTAATAATACAAGATATGGGCTAGCAGCAGGTATTGTGACAAAGAATTTGGATATTGCAAACACAATGTCAAGATCCATTCGTGCAGGAACTATTTGGATAAACTGTTATTTTGCTTTTGGAGATGATATTCCTTTTGGAGGATATAAAATGAGTGGATTTGGAAGAGATTATGGATTAGAAGCCCTTCACAAGTATCTACAAGTTAAATCAGTTGTTACTCCCATTTATAATTCTCCCTGGCTCTAAGTATATTTTGTAAAGTGACTCGTTTCCAACTTTCTAGCCACAGCAAACCTTCATTTACCCTCTCTTTTTATTGGTGAATTCAGCTCATTAGTCGTGAAAATAAAGTTTTTCAATGATTTTGTCAATGTTGTTAATTATAAGTTTCGGCTTCTGTCATTTTGTGTAAAAATGTGCATAATACTCCAACCTATGGTTTTTCTTACCCCTTTTTTTTATTAAAGAAATTAGATTTAATTATTCAAATGACTATGAACACTGCCATTCAAAACAAAAATATTGGCTTGCCCAATTTTTTTTAATTATATTTTCACCTAATTCATACCAAATAACCACTTGCTCTTTACTTATTTCGCAATCAAGTTTTCGTCTTTTTTCTCCTGCAATCTCTTTTCAGATATATACTTTTCCTTTTTCGTTCAGATTTAAGTCAATCATGCTACACGCCTAATCATACATACACTATCAAATATTTATATAATTTTTTTTGCATTACTAATGTGTATATGATTTTATTACCTTATTATAGTTTAGTCTTTTTTCTTTTTTTGGTACAAAAGAGGGCAAGGCCCAAAGAGAAAGAAAACTAAGAAATTAAACGGACGTTCCTACGCATTCAAACCCCGGAAATATCATCAAACAAAAGACTCTAAAGCTCACTAGTGGGAGTCTCCAAAATGTAAAAATCTAGAAAATCCATCGAAATGCTAAAATTAGCAAGCCAATCTGCACTTCTGTTGCCTTCACGCCAAGTATGGGTAATTTTGACAGTCCAACTCAAACTCAAAAGCTTTCGAATTCGCCTGACCAAAGTAGGAGTCGTTCCACTAAAATTGCAATTTTCAGTAATCATGTCGACCAAGATCTTTGAGTCACTCTCCACTATAAGATGAGTGATGTTCTCCCTCCACGTCATCTCCAAACCTAGGTGCCTATTTATTTTACTCTACTTATTTATTTTTATACACACATGAAACAAAAAACAAAAAAAAAAAAAGTTGCCCATTAATGCTCCACTTTCCTATCTTTCGTTGATAGAATCCTTAAATTCAAAAAGAATAAATATAAATATCTTGGACATGACTAGAAATCATGCGGCATTTGCCCGCGCAGGTTTGAATCATGTCGCCCATGCATTACTACAAATTATGCACTTTAAATATCTTAAATCTATAGTACAAAATGACCAAGAAATAAGAGATGTAAACTATTGAATCCAAGCTGCATGTTGAAATGGAGGAGTGCCTCAAGTGTTTTATGTGATGGAAAAGTACGGTTTAAGTTGAAATCGACGATGTGTACGAGACAGAGTGTTGGGCAGTAAAGAACCAACACAAACATAAAGTAAGGGTAGAAGAAAGGAGGATGTTGCGTTGGATGTGCCGTAAGACTAGATGAAATAGAATTAGAAATGACAACATTAAAGATATAGTTGTGGTAACACATATAACAGAAAAGATGGTATAAACTAAACTTAAGTGGTTTGGGCATGTAGAAAGAAGACTCGTGAATTCTGTAGTTAGGATAATAGATCAAGATTGTGGGGAGTTAGATCATTAGAGGTAAGGGTAGATTTAGAAAAACTATTAATAAAGATGTAAAGATAAATGAGTTAGAAAAGGATATGATATTTTATAATGAAAATGTTAACGAGTGCCTCCGGAACACTTTTTAAGGAATATAAGTAATAAGTATTTATGAAAATGCATGTAATCAATATCTTGGAAATCAAAATATTTGACTTTTTAAAAGAATAATTGTTTATTTTAAAATGTTTAAAGAGTGTCCGGGAACACTCATTAACAAGACTCATTTTATAAAACATTATGATATAGTTTTATTCATATAGCTAACTTCACTTAATGAGATAAAGTTTGTTCGTTGCTGTTATTGTTGATAGATAAATAAAATGATAAATAATCATTAAGACAAGTGGGTGGCGATTTTAAATTAAAAAAAAAAAGTAAAACGTGGGTAATGATCCAATAGCAACTGTGCATATACTATACATTAGTTGCTTTTCACGTGTTACCTCCACGGTACCATTCAGTCTTTAAGTTTGATGGGCACCTTACAACATTTTTCAATTTTAAAATGCAAATTTTTCAAGTCTCTTAGCCAACTTTTTAGAGTTAAAAAAGTTGTTGCAAATTTTTTAATTTTTTATCTTTTATTCTTTTTTGAAAGAATGATTTTACCTATCTTATTTTATATCTTATATATAAAAGTTCTTAAGTCTCTTAAATATCTTTGTGGAAGTCAAAAAAATTGTTGCAATTTTCCTTCATAATTTTTTGCTCTTTTTTTATTGATTTTAGAAAATGATCGCATATCTTATATATAAAATTCTTAAGTCTCTTCGACAACTTTTTTGAAGCAAAAAAAGTGGTCGTCAATTTCCTTCATAATTTTTTTCTCTTTCTTTATTTGTATAAAAATAATCGCATATATTATATATAAAAGTTCTTAAGTCTCTTAGACAACTTTTTGGCAAAAAAACTTGTTGAAAATTTCCTTCATAATTTTTTGCTTTCTTTATTTTTTTAGAATATGATCGCATATCTTATATATAAAAGTTATTTAGTCTCTTAGACAACTTTTTTAAGCCAAAACAGTTGTCTCAAATTTACTTCATAATTTTTTGCTATTTCTTAATTTTTTTAGAAAATGATCGCATATTTTATATATAAAAGTTCTTAATTGTCTTTTAGACACTTTTTTACAGCCTTGTTGCAAATTTCTTTGCTAATTTTTTGCGTTTTTTTAAATGATCTCTTATCTTATATATTAAAGTTCTTAAGTGTTTTAGAAAACTTTTTGGAGCGAAAAAAGTTGTTGCAAATTTCTTTCCTAATTTTTTGTTTTTTTTTATAAATGATCACTTATCTTATATGTAAAAGTTCCTAAGTCTCTTAACCAATTTTATGGAGTCATAAATAGGGTTAATATTGCAATTCTATATCTACTTTAACTAATTGAACATATATTTTCAATTTATCTTATTGTACATAAATTCTCTATTATTTCTATACTATCTTATATATCTTACCTTATATATAAGAGTTGTTAAGTTCCTTAAACAACTTTTGGAGCCAAAAATAACGTTAATATTGTATTTTTATAGCTATTTATATTCATTGAACGTAAATTTATCATCTTATCTTATGTATAAAAGTTGATAAGTCTCTTAAACAACCTTTGGTGTAAAAAAATAGTTTTAATATTTTAATTTTATATCTATTTTAACTAATTGAACCTAAATTTACTATCATGCATAAATTTGGAAATTGTTCTTTAAGAGGTAATTACAGTCGTTGATGTAATTGTTTTTTTATTTATCTCTATTTTTGGATCTATTATATTGTAATGGAGTCAACAAGAGATTTTAAATAATTCTTATCAACAATTTCTCTGATGTGATAATATGAAGTCTAACTTACCTCGGGGTTTAATTATTTGTCGTTTGGAAGCATTGTCAATGATTTTTTTTTCATAACAAGGGTTGGACCAAGGGTCAACCCTAATCCCTTATCTTTTTACATTAGTTTTGGATGTACTTACGAAACACATCCAACAACTAGCACCGAGATGTATGTGTTTTGCAGATGTAGTCTTAATTGGAGTGTCATGGAATGGGGGAGACTTAGAGACAAATCTTAGAAGCGTATGACTTTCGTCTGAGTAGAATCAAGACATAGTATATGCAATGTAATTCCAGCAAAAGGCGAAGTAGTTCTACCTTAGAGGTGAAAGTTGGAGATCATATCATACAAATTATACAACTTAAATATCTTGGGTTCATAGTACAAAATGACGTAGAAATAAAAGCAAATGTAAATCATCGTATTCAAGTTGGATGGTTGAAATGGAGAAAAGCCTCATGTGTTTTATGTGATACAAATGTCTCGTTTAAGTTGAAATAAAAAATATCAGACATTTGTCAGACCAGCGATGTTTTATGGAACAGAGTGTTGGGCGGTTAAGAACCAACATCAGAATAAAGTAAGTGTGCGAAGATGGGGATGTTGCGTTGGATGTGTGGTAAAACTAGATGAGATAATATTAGGATTGACAACATTGTAGAGATAGTTGAGGAAGCACTTATAATATAAATATTGTGAAAATTAGGTTTAGGTGGTTTGGACAAGTAGAGAGAAAACATGTAGATTATGTAGTAAGAAGAGTAAATCAAAGAGAGGATAGTCATATTACAAGAGATATAGGAAGACCTAGAAAAACTAAGAGAAACTATTATGAAAGATTTATAGATTAACGAGTAGGATATAAATATGATTTATGATAAAACAATATGACGTATTTCGGTCCATATAGTCGACCCCACTTAGTGGGATAATGTTTGGTTGTTGTTGTTGTTGTTGTTGTCTTCTTTTAGAAACATTAGCTCATGCTCAACAACGACTATTATTTCATTTCATAATCAACTACCACATATATTAGTCAATGAGATAATCAGCTTTTTGTGCATCGCATGGAGCCAAAAATGTTGTTTTCAATTTCCTTCCTAATTTTTTTCTCTTTCTTTAATTTTTTAGAAAACGATCGCATATCTTATATATAAAAGTTCTTAAGTCTCTTAGACAACTTTTTCGAGCAAAAAAAGTTGTTGCAAATTTCTTTCATAATTTTTTGCTCTTTTTTTTTTTAAAAAAAAGATCGCATATCTTATCTTATATATAAAAGTTCTTAACCGACAACTTTTTGGAACCAAAAAGTTATTGTCGATTTCCTTTCTAATTTTTTGCACTTTCTTTATATTTTTAGAAAATGATCGCATATCTTATATATAAAAGTTCTTTAGTCTCTTAGACAACTTTTTGGAGCCAAAAATATTGTTGCAAATTTCCTTCCTAGTTTTTCTCTTTCTTTAATTTTTTAGAAAATGATCGCATATCTTATACATAAAAGTTCTTAAGTCTCTTAGACATTTTTTTTGAGCCAAAAAAGTTATTGCAAAAAAGTTATTACATAAAAGTTTAGTGTCAGCCTGTCAGGAAGGATTCAAATTGGAATGCAAGACATTCACAAAAATGGATAATATATAGTAGTACATCAATCATGTTGTTAAAACTATTTCTAAAAATATATATCTACTTGCTTCTTTTCTTTTTCTCGATGCTAATGCTAAAAAAACTTTCTAGTAAATCTTTAACTATTATAGTTCAAAAATATACCTAATTGCTTGAAGAAGCAGTCAAATAAGGACCCTACTTTGGTTGGCTTGATAACAGTTTTCTATTGTAGGCTGATAGGAGCCAATTCGAAAAAATTATTTCCTATATTGAGCATGGAAAGAGAGAAGGAGCTACACTCTTGACTGGAGGTAAACGAGTGGGCAGTCAGGGCTACTACATTGAACCTACAATTTTCTCCAATGTAAAGGTAATCAATTATATTTGTATCGAAGTATCAATTTTGGGTATTCTCATCATAGGTTGATAATTAACCATCATGTTTTCTTTCCTTTTATCTCGTCAAAAACATTGAATTGAATAACCTATTTAGGCGGACATGTTAATAGCACAGGATGAAATATTTGGCCCTGTGATGGCACTAATGAAGTTCAAGTAAGTTACATTTTATTTTTGTTTTATAATTGCCATACCATTTAGGGGCAGGTTGATGAATGGTGGATTAATTTTAAGTATGGGATGTGAATAACAGGACTATTAAGGAAGCCATTAAGAGTGCCAACAATACCAGATATGGCCTAGCAGCAGGCATTGTGACCAAGGACTTGGATGTTGCAAACACTGTTTCAAGGTCCATCCGTGCAGGCATTATTTGGATCAACTGTTATCTTCCCTTAGGAAGTGACATTCCTTTTGGAGGATATAAAATGAGTGGATTTGGAAGAGATCTGGGATTAGAAGCTCTTGACAAGTACTTACAAGTTAAATCCATTGTAACACCTATTTACAATTCTCCCTGGCTTTGAATGTCTCCTACGTGTATAAAATAAAATCAACCCGTGTATCATGCATGCATGTGTATTTATGTAAGCTATTTTATTTTCTTTGCTTCTATATATGTGTCTCTCTTTCCTGTAATATCTATTAGGGACTGGCAAATATAAGGACCGGTTTTGTAATAATGGATATTTGGTTTATATACATTCAAAGTCCATGTGGGGTAACTCTTGTTGAATGCACACGGTGATGCAAAACATATTAGCCACAACATATGCTTAGTACTGTATAAAAGAATGTGCCAGAGAAGGATAGACGCAATGAAAAGCATCCAGGGAGTGTTCCAAATGTTGCTTATATATTTTCATTAAGCGCCTTCAAGTCAATTTATCAATTTGGATACCTAAATTTCCAAGTACCAAATTATATGTTACCTGCTAGATGTATGTTTAATTTTGTACGGATTAGAAAGATATGGTCAAGATAATAGTGATCTACATAGACATCATTCCTCATTTGTACGAAAAAGAATAGTGGGAAATGACGAAAAGCAGATATTGGCATCCTAAAATTTTGTATTATAAGCATTAAAGATAGCACCACCTCATACAAGAAACACTATAACAATTTTTTAAAAACAACACTTGCCAATCCATAGCAGTTTATCGACCCAGCAATGCAACACGATCCTTCTGCACTGCCTGAGTTAAGTTGATATCAAAGAGCTCACATCGTATAGGCATCTCCATCTCATAGAAGGGGTTCTTCAAAACATAATCCGTGTACAATTCATATACGAATTTCAATAAACTTTCCATTTGTTGAGTTCCAGGTTCACAGACCACAAAAAACTTTGTACCTGTGGCAGAGAAGAATTAATTTCATATCAAATGAATTAAATTAACATTTAAAATCTACTGCTAGGTTATAGATGATAGTTCATCAAATAGTGCTTCAATTTAACACAGACATACAGAATACAGCATCACAGTGAACGCAAAGGCCAATTAAGGTGACAAATCTACAGTAAGAATTCAAACATAATTTGTAACAACTGGTGCAGCAAGGCACCTTAAATGACCAAGGCATTACATACAGGCACATAAGACTATGTTACCAATAATTATCTAGAGCTAATATTACTAAACTTTCTTTCCTTAAATGTAGTAAAACCCAGCCACAGCACAGACTGCACAGTACAGTGCCTCCAAGGTTACATACCAATGTGAATAAAAAGCAAACATTGGTATTAGATATACCAATCAGTGATACTGTGATATGTACCAGATTTTTGGCATTCGTTCTTCATTTATTCACTATGTGAATTTGAAATCTTAACATAATGATGAGTTACGGAAAATAATACCTGTCAATGACTGGAAGCAATGAAGATCAAATGTGTCAGCTTGGAGTAATTCAATTCCTGCGCAACCAGAAACAGGTGATAACTGCTGAGAGATGGCATGCATTGAATGCCATAAGCTAGCCACCCGTAAGCTATCATTGGTGTCCATTCGTCCAGAAGACCCATAATCCTAAATATCAGAAAGTTAAACATAATTTTAAATCATATTTTACAATCATTAAATTAAAAATAATTACTGCAACTCTACTGCACCAACAACAGCAAAAACTTTCTTTGAGTTAGATGGGGTTGGTTATAGTTACAGATTAAATGACGCCATTGTAAATTGTCAAGGCTATTAATCAAGGTCTTGTATAAAAATCTCTGTTGAGAATTTTTCTAGTCTTTCTTACGACTGCAATTATATCAAAAAAACTACTGCCAGCATTCAAAATAAATAAAATTATAATTATTTTTATTGTAAATTAAGGAAAGAAAATTGAATTAGCCTTATTTCCATCTACGACTTGAATCCATATCCTAAAACCAAAAATCAACAAATTTCTTAAACATAATGAAATCTCGAATAAGGCTATAACTTAATACCACTAAATATAGTGAAAACCAATGGGATGAAAACATAAAGGTATCTTGGCTATGAAGCCCCGATACTCCAAAAATGCCAAAGTATCGGTGTCAGACATCCGACACCGATACGTGTGCGATACGTCCGGATACATACCAGGGAAGTATCCAACAATTAAATCTTAATTTTTAAAAAACATTGGCCGATACGTTTGCGATACGACTGAGATACAGCTATTTGATGGGGATACGACGGGATACTTATTACTCCAAAAAATCAGGATTTTTTTAAAAAATAATTAAAGAAATATACATGTTCTTTCCTAATTTTCTTGTAAAAGTGTATATATAAAAAGAAACAAACGCAAAGTCCCTTCCTTGGACTGAGGCACCATCCCCTCCACCCTAAATTTATGTAACCAGAAAAAGGGGTGAAGAGTTCATACTCGAGTGAAATCACACTTATTGAGAGTTTTCGGTAACGGCCTTCCCATCTGTCTAAGGTCAGCAATATTGGATGATTTGGATAGAATATGTGAAGAGGCTGTGAATAGATTAAAGCCTAATTTTTAGTTAGGATTTATATATTGTGTATTTTTATATTTAATGTTTTATTAAAGTATCTTCATCTTTAATAAAACTTGTCAGCTGACGCTCAATCTACAATATGTTCAAGTGACCTGATTAACAACCCAACTTATTCATCAAACAGGGCTACTGGTTTTGAGTAAAACATTTTTCATAGGAAAAAAAAAAAAAAAAACTTCAAGCCCACGGTAGAGACTAGAGAGCAATGGAAAAAATTAGAACAGCAGAACCTTATAGTAGATCAATCCACCAGACTTATTGATGATGTAAAGACTGTAAACCGCTGCCATTCCTAAAGCCTTTCCAAGAATCTGAAATTCCATGTTTAAGCAATTGAACTTAATTTAAAATTTTGTTGCAGAATTTGATGCGACAAAGCAAGGAACATTTATGTGGAAAACAGCATGTATACTAATATTGATTATTGGAAGCATATTGTACCTACTATACCTAAATCATATCTATAGATGCATTTATACTGAAAATAGAGAAACAAGTTTTGTATTATCAAATATAGTTGGTCCGTGACACCACCATAAAGATATTTCTCCTTGTTTCTCTATTCTCAGTGGAAGTACAAGCAGGGGCGGATCTAGGTGTAGTTGAGGGTGTGCACCTGCACACCCTGAACTTTTAAAATTTGCACATGTAATCTTGTGTTTTTTTAGCTTTGCACACCCTGAGATATTCTTTTTGCACCACCAATCCACTATTTCTGTCACAAAGAAATGAAAAATCGAAGAAAAAGAAGTGAGGCATAAGTGTGGCAGTTCACACGAAGAAGAAGAAGAAGAAGAGCAGAACCTAAAATGAACTGGAAAAGAAGATGAAGTGTGTGTGGCGGCCTTCTTTTTTTAATTGATATGCAGCAAATAACTAGGGTTGTGTACTATGTGCAAGTGGGGGAGCACAAAATATTTCTTCAATCACAAAATTAGAGATACAGCAAGGAAAATTAAAAGCTAGCAACTCCCTTGTTGCAGCCCGGGTGAGAAACACCATTAAGAAACTCACTTGTTTATGATTTTTAGCTACCATGGATAGAAAACTTGAACCAAAGTCATTTTTGCAACAAGAGAAAGAGTACCAAAAATTTGAGTTAATTTATGGCCTAGGTTCTACTCTGACTGTGTAAACCCGTTGGCGTTTTAAAGAGTTAGTTGAATTGTAATATCATAATTCATAAGTAAGGCTTAATAGATTTGAATGGAGAACTTTGATATATTTAGAATTCTTTCTATGAAGTTAGAACAAAATCAAACTGTAAAAAAGTTCTTTGTGTAGGGAACATTTAGTGAACTGAAATTTGATGTATGTGTATGCGGGAAGAACATTACTGTGAACTGAAATTGCTAAAAAGGAAGAAAAGTATGCTGTTATACCTCAAGGAGTCGTCAGAGCAAGAGTGGGCGAAAGCGGCGCTGGTGAGTGGACTTGATTGTGCGGTGGTCGTGCTCGCCGCCACAGTGGAGATCGATGACGGAGTTGATTTCTATGGGATAAAGGTCACCACCACGAAACCAGTGTGAGAAATGATATTTTTTTCTCCAACTAAATTTAAATTTTAAGGGTTTGTTTGGTAAAAAATAAGCAATAACTAATACCTGAAAAATTAATTTATAGATGACGTCATATTGCTGAAAAACTAACTTATTAAAATCAAATTGTTTGATAAAACTAGTTTTTCATAAATATAAAGGACATTAAATGATATATTTCTTTAATTTTTTTATGAATTATATATATAAAGTATATTTTTTTTCTTCAAATATATATATATACTCACTTCGATCTCAATTATTAGCAACTACTCATATACAATAAACCTAAAAAGTATAAAATTGTTTATAATTGAGACCGGAGAAAGTATATATATTAACATTTTGTTTACTTAATGTATTAGTTTTCAAATATTTTAATTTATTTCAAATTATTTCCATCTCTAAAATGACATGTATTTTATGATTTCTTTCAATTGACATTTTTTTTTAACAAAACTCTTTTTTTACAAGATTTATTTAACTAAATTTGCTTCGATTGATGTTATATATTATAAGAATCTTGCTAAAAAAAAAGAGTCTTGTAAATAAAGTGGTGGCCAATGTACAAATTAAGAGCAAGTCACAAAAAAATCAGAGTAAGAAAAAGTATAAAAAGCTATAAAATAACGTGAGTAGTACTAACTAACGTGCGTGAGGCTGATTTTAACCAAAAAATATAAAATAGCATCTTAAAAAATGTTATAAATTTGTGAGAAAGACTTTTTATCAAACACATATCATTCTATCAAAACAAGCTTGTAAGTTAATCCAAAAGGTTATAAGCTAATTTATTTGTGTTACCAAAACACAGCCTAAGCGTTAATATAAAAGGTCTCCCCTCGTAAGTTTAAAGGTTTTGTTAACGAGTTTCTCAGGTCACGCGTTAAGTATTTTAAATTAAGATATATTTTTTTTGGTAAATAGAGATATATTTCATTAGCCAAAACAGATATTACAAACTTTATGGAATCAAGAAACCAAAAACAAGGAATCTCTAGTCAAGCTCTGACAAAACAAGAAAAGCTTACATTCTTACAAACTCAACACTAGGTTCTTTAGTTTCTTAAATTGCAGCCCTTTAATGTAGACAACCAACGAACAAATACGTGTTTAGAGAGAAAAAAAAGGGTTTCGAACTATGTTAAAAAAAATAGAAAACTGGAACATCAAAAGGATTCTTAAAAGTATTCTAGAAATTATGTTGTCGGTGATGAAGCACTGTTGTAGCATCATGCGGTGTTGAGCGACCCAATTTAGAGTTTAATGATAACGAAACCTTGAGGGCCGATCACACCACCGCAAAGTTGTGGTTACATCAGTAACAACTACTGGTTTGGATTTTGGATGGAGAGGGTGGTAGTGAATGGCGGTGAAGTGTAATTGATAATTTAATTTAGGCTTAATTGATCCTTTGATCCCCTAACTTATTTGTTGTTTTCATTTTGGTCCCATAACTCTAAATTTTTTCTTTTCGGCCCCTCAAATATGCTTCCGTCAGTCAGTTTGATCTATGTCAGCTAACTTTAACCCCAAATGGATTAGGTGGACCAACATTGTAGGTGGTCCACTGTGGACCTTATTAATTTTTTAATTTCAGCCATTTGTTCTATTTTTCAAAAAGGGGACGGTTAGATTATACAGAAACATTGCATCTAACGGTGCACCACCAACATCTAATTTTATTAACATTTCTTCATTTCTTCCCTCCCCATCATCATCAAAACATTCATCAGAACAAAATCAAATAACAATAATTATAATTCTAAGCTATCCATTCCAATAAAAATCTCATGAATGTTAACTTCCCAATTTCAATTCAGTAGCAATGAAACCAAAAACCAAATTCATAATAAAAAACCCTAAAATTCAAAACAGATAATGAAATTAAAACAAACAAATTGAAACAAACAATATAACCAACCAAGTACAACAAGATTGAAGAGTCCAATTAGCAACATAATAAAATAAACCCAAAATTAAAAAACACAATCAACGATGAATACAAGAAGATCATAGACAATAATTACCAAAAAAAATTGAAATCGAAGAAAATGCCGCAGAAGAAAAACGGTTGAAGAGGAAGAAGATGAAAGTGGATCGAATAGGAGAAGAAGATGAACCTGGAATCATGAAAGAGTAGCGGTTGTGAAAAGGGTATAATCGAAGCTGTGAGATTTTAGAGAGAGAACGAGAGAGAAGTGAAGGAGAGAGAAAGAGCTACAACAGAAGAGAGCAAAGGCATAACCCAAAAGTTGTGAGATTTTTGTGGCAAATGGCAGGAGCTTCATCAAATATTATTAGGCAACTTCTGGGTCATTGAAAATGAGAAAAAATTAAACCTAGAAGTTGTTGTTTTAAAGTGTTGATGAAGTGTGTTGTTGTTATTGATGATTATGGTTTTTTTTTTTACTATTTTTATGTTTTTTTTATGGGTTTAGTGCTAATGATT
Source organism: Medicago ruthenica (assembly GCA_018208015.1). Lineage (NCBI taxonomy): Eukaryota > Viridiplantae > Streptophyta > Magnoliopsida > Fabales > Fabaceae > Medicago > Medicago ruthenica. The sequence goes on from CM031374.1 coordinate 96,307,624, forward strand.
TATGAAGATGGTGATGAAGATGAAGAATACAATGAATGTATTAATGAATATTTTGATGATGATGATGAAGATGAGGAGGGAAGAAGATGAAGAAATGTTAATAAAATTAGATGTTGGTGGTGTACCGTTAGATACAATGTTCTTGTATAATCTAACCGTCCCCTTTTTAAAAAATAGATCAAATGACTGGAATTAAAAAATTAATAAGGTCTACGGTGGATCACCTACAATGTTGGTCCACCTAATCCATTTGGGGTTAAAGTTAATTGACATTGATTAAACTGACTGACGAAAGCATATTTGAGGGACCGAAAAGAAATTTTTTAGAGTTATGGGACCAAAATGAAAACAACAAATAAGTTAGGGGACCAAATGATCAATTAAGCCTTTAATTTAAAATAATATTTTTTGTATTAAATTTTTATAAGTATGTTAGCTTTCCGTGCTTGGCACGGACATCACACTAGTTGTTTAAAAACTTCGTATGCTCAGTATATAGGGTGTGGAAACTCATTAACCATACTCAAAACTTAACTGATCATAAATTTTGATGTGCTTAATTTTAATTTTTGGGCGTTCATCTAGACGTAAATTTCCTCTCAAAAAAGCTACATGCAAATTTCTTGCCAAATTACATATAGATTTAAACACCTAGAAATTATGGTTAACTATAACCAAAATCGTGGTTAATGAAATTACTTTGACAGTTAATGAATTTGGACACTTATATATTTGGAAATTTAACTTTAGTAAAAACTCCCAAAACAAGATCATCATCCACCGACATAAATTAGATAAACCATTAACAATATTGGATCTCCAATAAGAATCAAGTTATTGATCTTAATGACAGGGCTGTCCCTTGATCCCTTCCCTTTGAACTCTCTTTTATACACGAGACAATAGACAAAGAATCCAACTTCAAACATATTTGATCCTTCAAAAAAATAAAAAACTTCAAACATATTTGAGTTATGTTTACCATTTAAAAAGTTGTCGTTTTTGTGAAGAAAGTTGTCAAATTTAGATGTTAAAGTATCATAACTATATTTTTATTAGAGTAATAATTCATCATTTTCAAAATACATGCGCAGTCAACTATTTTACATATGCTAATCTAAAATTTTGACTGTTAATATCTTTAATTATCTAAAGTAAAAAATTATAACAATTTAATATTTTGAAAATATTTATCGAGATAAATTGAATAACGTCTTACATGCTAATATTTGTATTTATATATTAGTTAAAAAGTATGGTCAAAATAAGTTATGTGAATAGTGCACATTGCAAAAATACGACATCTATTTTGAAACGGATGGAGTAATATTTATACAAGTATTTTGTGACAACTTTTGAGACAACCTTCTTTTTCTCTATTTTTATTGATCAACAATAATATATATATATATATATATATATATATATATATATTATTGGGCCGAGTTTAATTGAAATTAATAGAACGAATGATAATTACTAGATTACAAAGTATTCATTGCTGGGAATTCAAATTTGATCTTCTTCCAGACTTCACAAGCAGCAGCTAATTCATGACTCCATTTGGTAGTTTCATGGATAAAAGAGAAATCTATATATATATATATATAGAGAGAGAGAGAGAGAGAGAGTGTGTGTGTGAGAACATAATATAAATAATAAGAGAGAAATTTGACCAAAAATTATTACAAAATAGTTATTCAAAAATCATTTCTCTTTTATCAAGGTCGAAGAAATCAATGAAATTCACTTTGTTCTTTGAAAGATGCAATTTTAAGTCTATTAGATAGGGTATCATACTTTTCACTCATAGTTTAGAAAAATACTCATGTTTGGACCCTTATTTGTGTGGATAAACTTGAATATTCATATCTGATGCTCTATGAATGTCTTAATATTCATACATATATATTTTTACTTGCATTACAATTAAAATAAATCAATAAATTATTAAATATTATATCATTATAATACAATTGGAAAAATGTTCAAAGTTTTTTAATATTATGTATCATTGTTTTTGTCAAGTTTTATATTAAATCATGAAAGTTATAAATGAAAGTATTTAAAGTATCTCAAACTAACAATGGTTCAGAAGTTTGTTGATCTACCTCTTAATGTACGATATTATTCCAAGAATAAGAGTTTCTTAACAATATTTTTTGTCATTCTTGTTAAATAAGTTTCACCGTTGTCGTAAAATCTTCAACAACTTATGGTGGTTGTCGTCGTGTTCTCCCCTAGAGTCTTTTTCTATACACCCATATGGGTGTTCGAGTTTTCAATTGCTTGGGTCGAGCTTATTTTGATCACCATGCGGGTATTCTTATCGTCGAATTGGTCGAGAATTCCATCTCTTCTAGCCTTGGTTTTCCCATATGTTATTGTTGGATTGTTGGGTCACGAGGGGAGCTCGGAGGACCACCCACATCTAGGCCGAAGAATCACATAAGTGAGAGAGACGCCACACTCTTACCCAAAACCTTAAGGTTGTGGGTTTATTGGTTCTTTCACTTATAAAATGTTTAACCTTCACTTTTCTATTCGATGTAGGACATATAACTCACACTTGCACACAACATTATCCCTCAAGTGTGAGTCCATCAATTCATCATGCTCCCCCTCAAGCGGAAGCTCTTTCATCCGCAAAGTCTTGCTTGTACCGTCGTTGTTGTTTTCTTTGCAACTGAACCGGTCATCCGCAAATACTTACTTGTACCGTCGTTGCTGCTTTCTTCGCAATAGAACTGGTCGCCTGAACACCTTGTCAGGAAGACTTTAGACCCAAGGAGCAAGTTGTACCCTTCATCGAACCGGGCTTTGATACCACTTTTGGGTCACAAGGGGAGCCAAGGGGACCGTCCATATCCAGGCCGAAGAACTACACAAGTGAGAGAGACGCCACACTCTTACCCAAAACCTTAAGACCATGGGTTTATGGGCCCTCTCACTTATAAAATGTTTAACCTCCACTTTTCTATCTGATGTCATACATATAACTCACAATTGCACACAACATGGAATTGCACACAACATGGATGATTTAGTGTTGCTGAATTCTGTGCAATTGAAGGTATCATGATGGAGATACTCTAATTTGATCTGATTGGGATGTTTTGATTCGGCATTGTCAGTTGGATAAATGTTGTGTTGGAGGGACCTGTTAATCAGGCCTACCAGGAGAATGTATATGTCCTCTTCCTATGCAAGACACTAATCCACACCAATAAAATTGACGAGTTACATTATTTGATTGGTTTCTATAATTGATTTGTTGTTGATAAAGAAGAAAGGGGTGGAGGCTTATCCCTTATAGGCATACATATTTTAATTGTCAAATTACAAACTATTCTCAAAACCATATTAGCGTTGATGTTGAAGAGAGAACGAGAGGAGCGTGGTGATTTACTAATTACTAAGGGTTTATGAGTTGTAACAGACATCATGGTGTTTGAATTGTATTAGGCAATTGTCTGAGAGTTCTGACTGATTGTGGTGCATAATGGAAGATTTTAATTAGTAAACTAATTATTTGTTTTGAATTGAAAATGAAAAATAAGAAATCAAATATTGAGCAATTTCTTTGGTACCATAAAAAACACAAATTATCTTTTTTTTTTGTTGAATAAAAACACAAATTATCTTATTGGCTTTGTTTATCCATTGTCTAGGTCAAAATAAACTTTTTTTTTCCTTACTTTTTACACTATACAAGTTTCCACGTGATAAAAAGTAATTTAAACACTCTCATACTACATCCACTATGCAGGGACAGATGCACATTGATGGCACTAGTGGGGGCAGCTGACCCCGCTTCATCATTGTTTTTTTAACCAATTACCAAATAATTTTTTATGATGACTCCACTTCAAATGTTAAGTTGACCTCACATCAACTCATACTATACAATAAAGAAGAGAGGTGGATGGAGTAATGACAAAGTTTGGTTTGCATAATCTTAAACTAAAGGCTATTTTTTTCATAAAAAAATATCATTGTTTTGGTTTTATTAAAACAAGATAAAATAAATGTAAATGTGTGGTGGTGCCGTGGTAACCTTAATAGGTACATTAGATTTTCAACTTCTATGCGGTACATGATACCGTGGTAACCGTAAAATAAAATCATTGTTTTAAACTTCTATTTTCAACTTCTATCTTTCACACCTGCCATACACGGTACCTGATAAAAGGTATAAAAACAAAAATTGTTATGAAATTGATCCAAAGTATTGCAAGATAATGTAAAGTATAGAAGAATAAAGAGAACATGTGAGTATATTGTATTACTTCACAAATGTGTCATTATATTGCAATATAGGTCCTATTTATAGGACACAAATTGGCAAATGAACAATCACATTACAATCCACTTACTAGTGGGAGTTAGAAGTATATGAAGGTTAACGGATGGACATCCACTAATTGATATATTCATAACACTCCCCCTTGGATGTCCATCGAAGATATGCCTCATTAAAACCTTACTAAGAAAAAACCCAATGGGAAAAAATCTTAGTGAAGGAAAAAGAGTACAATATCTGATATATTTGCCTCATTAAAAATCTTCCCAGGAAAACTCAGTGGGACAAAACCATGATGAAGAGAAAAAGAGTGCAAAATATATTTATATCTCCCCCTCAATCAAACAATCATCTCTGAGACGATGAAGATCAATATTTTGTATCAGTTGTTCAAAAATTATGCTTGAGAGTGACTTTATGAAAAGGTCTGAAAGATTATCACAGGAACAAATTTGTTGACTGCTTATATCATCGTTTTTCTGAAGATCACATTCTTTCAATTGAGCAATGCACATGGTATCATTTTCATAAAAGATTGTTTCATTCACTCTTCCGAAAGACAAATTGCAAGTTTCTTCTATGTGTTTAATCATAGACCCCAACCAAACACATTCTCGACTTTCTTTATGTAGTGTTAAAGTTTCATTATGAACATCACACAAATAACCTGCATTTCTAATATAACAAAATAACAAATAATATATCATAACACGAATAGTGAGCAAGATACATTATTGTGTCTCAATTGAACTAAAGCATGGTACTTTAGAACCAATTAGTTCTTCATTATTTACTCAAATTCTCAAATAAGTGACTTTACAGTCATCTAAGTGCATAACAAATGTGACGTGTCCATCTATAACCATTTTAACACATTTCTATATAAGCTTCATGATTCACAAAAGTGTTTATTTTTCAAATACTCAACTTGTAATCTCAAATAAATAAATATATATATATATATATATATATATATATATATTATATATATATATATATATATATCATTGCTACATGTTTCATCTTAATTTCTTTTCATTAAGAAATCAACTTTCAAAAAACTCTTCAGAAGTTCTCAGATTTGTTTTCAAAATGGACAAATGATATCATTTTTATATCTCTCTTTTAGAAAATATTCACTAAGAATATTATACAACATGTTTCTATATTTCAAGTTGATTAAGTAATCTCTTCGATAATATGAATTGTATGCCTCAATAAAATGATTTCTTCGGGGAATTTTATATAAAAATATCAAGTGAGTCATATAAATATATTGTAACACGTACTTCATATATAGATAGATTGATGCTTTCAAGTGGTGCTAGACTTAATCAAGTATGATAATATACTTGAATTCACTTCAGGTGATACGCCTCTTCAAAATTAATAGTAGGTTTTCACCAATACTCTTGAAAATAAGACAAACTTCATATATCAATATTTCATGATTCTCTTTTATTTGCACATCTTCAGATGTATGGACTACTGGTCCAAAAACCATTATCTTTACAAAGCTAGTTTAATATTGCCTCAAATTTGTCTTTCCATTTAGTCAATCATTTCATTGTCTATAATCCTCAATAGACTTTGATTCATGATCCTCATTATCATTTTTAAATATAGCGCTATATTTTATGTAAAAACATCGTCGACTTTGACTTTTATTTTTCGGTTTCATCTCATTTCATTGAGATCTTTCACTCATGACATAATTTATCGATATTTCATAATTTTCAGGTACCTGATAAGTTCTTCTAGAACTGAAAAATCCATTATATTGGACGACTCTTTTAGAGTTTTTATATCCTCATTTGGGTTATCTTTCATTTTGGCTCCTTTTCTTATTTGAGGATTTTTATATTTGGAACCGATTGGTTTACCATGCTTGATGCATGATTGAGACTCATTTGCAATATTAGATTATCCTACAGGGACATCTATTTCTTTTGGAGCATTAGCAGCTGCTATTTTATTTGTTTAACTTTGCAAATGAGTGATATTTCGAGGATCAATATGAGATAATAATATTTTCTTTTAAATAATTTAATTGAACTTCGCGTTCACATTTTCATTCAATTGAACTTCGGGTTCACATTTTCAGCTGCTTATTCTCTCCCCCTAATATTGGGAAAACTAATCCATCAATCGATAATCGGCCAACTGAAGTTGGCTCAATACAATTTATAATAGTAGGGGATTCGTATCAAATATACTTTCCCAATATTCTTTCAATATTTATCTTAGTGCATTATTTTGGAGCAATTGTGATATACACAACACATCCAAAAATTTACTTAGATGAAAATATTTGGTTGTTAACCTAAAATAAATTATAAATTAAGGGGAGGACTTACACATAATAATGTGTTGACTTGATGCGAATCAATACCTCAACATACTAGATTACATGTTCCCAAAGTAGAATTTAGAAGTTATGTTCTCATAAGTATCATTCATACAATTAACTTTAGACGTCTAAAGAATGGACCTTCAAGACCATTTTTTTTATGAACATATACTACACGATGTTCAATATCAATTTAAATTGAGAAATGATACTTATTAAATGTTTTCTGAAAACTCCAAAAAATTGAGCTTTTAGTCAAATTTGTTGAGAAAACAATCTCACAAACTTTTGGTTGTGAGTTGACAATAAACATATATGTGATCATTTAGTCGATGTATTAAATCAAGTTATAAGGTATCAAAATGATTCACATCATCGATGTATTCATCCACAAATATCACCTAATATATATATATATATAAGAGATTTATTTTCTCAGATTGTCAACTTATTTTGGAAAGTAATAACACACAAACATTAATGGTTTGAAGAATCTTCTGGTTCTTCAATACATGTCCATATAAATTTTTAACTATTTTCGCATCCTAATAGATCCGGGATAACCCAACCGGTCTTGCCAACAATAAATTTAATATGACATGTAAATTTCAATTTTACAATAATACGTGCTTCAATTGCACTAATATAAGTGTAGTCAATCCATATGAAGACATGTAATTTTTTATCTACACTTATTTCTATCCAAAACATGTTTCGTAATATAGAGATATTCAACATCTCATTTATTTCTTATTTCAATATGATATCCATTTAGAAGGATAATAAATTTCTATGAGACCTAGAGGAATATAATGCATTCTCAATGTGTAATTCTATTCCTCCATATAACAATACATTGACTCTTCTAGAGCCTTTACATAAGAAACCATTCATTTACAAACAATATCCAACAAAATATACATAAAATTATTGTACTCCTTAGTGAGTCAAAGTTTTAGGAGCAATACTTGAACGTAACATTGAAATAGCATATACATATTTTTTAGAAGGAATCCATAATACAAATATGATTTATAATTATTTAGTAAACTAACAAAATTCTCATTTCAAAACAATACAGTCTGTAAATCTTAATCGTTTCAAAAGTAGCAATAATATCAAATTCATAAACACAATACCTATTATTTCATTAGAAAGGCAATTATGTGGAGCATTCTATCCAAAAAAAAAAAATGCGGAACACAAATTATACGAAACAACTAGTATAGATGATTCAATCTAGAAATAAAGTTTAATTTATCATGTGAGACTTCATCTTTTCAATCAATGACTACTCTTATGTTCAATCACAAATGTGATTTATCTTTCAAAGTTTTCTCGATACTATTTTCTCAATTTTGCTACTTCAGGAGCACATTCAAGAGACATAAATAATTTATTTTTTTCTTTAATTCTTTCATAGAATTTATACTACGATCAAATAGATCTTATATATTTGAATTGTGGTCAAGAACTCCACAAACCACTATGAACAATAAGCAAGTAAAATCACAATTTTGCAATCCTTCAAGGATGATTTAATATTAAATTTTAGTTCTTCAGGAGCTATATTCCAAATCTTCATAAACAATGAATAAGAAAATTCTTTATTTGAGCGATCCTTCAAGGATCCTAAAAAAAAATTAATTCTTCGAGAACTACATTATATTCTCAACGTTTAACTCTTCAATACTTTTTTTAAAAAAATAAATAATAATACAAAGATAAAATAGATCTTATTTTCAACCATAATCTATCAACACCAAGGAATGTCATGATTTTGCTATCCTTCGAGGATGCTTGATATTAAATATTTAGTTATTCAAGAACTATATATATATATATATATATATATATATATATATATCTCAAACCTTCATAAACAATGATAAAAATTTGATTGTTTGCAATCATTCAGGGACAATTCTTTTGATCTTCATATATATTTAGTTCCTCAGGATTATACACGATCTTCACAATGATCAAGAACAATTCTTTTAAGCAACCCTTCAGGGATACTCGATGTTAAATTATTCAAAAATTTATCAAGAATATCAAACATGTTAATGTGTTAACCGAATAAAATTCAATAAATTTTTTTTATTAAAAATATAAAAGATTAGCATGATAAAAATATAAATTCAATAAATGTTAACAAAGATCTAGTTCTTCAAGAACTCACCACAAACCTCTATCGAGAATAACAAAGGAAAATCACAATATTTTTATTTTGCAATCTTTTATGAATGCTTGATATTAAATTATTCGTTCTTTTAGAACTATATCTCAAATCAATGATATATATATATATTCGTTCTTTGAGCAATCCTTCATGGATGTTTTAATATTTAAAGGAAAAATAGTTCTTTAAGAACTATATTATAAAATATCTTCATTGTTTGAACTATCCTTCAGGGATGATTCGTTGTTGAATTCTTATGGAATTTAAAAAAAATAAAGAAAGATATGATAATTATAAGTTAAAGAACTTCAGTGTTAAATTCTTCTAAAATTTAACAAGATCAAACAAAAAAAAATATGATAATTATACAAGTCAAATAACTTTTTCAACAAAATTTATGTGCAAAACAAAAATTATATAATTATAGATATGAATGAGATTAGAACCTCCACAGTCGTGGTTATCTAAATGTTATTTTCTAAAAGAAATGTAAATGTTGATATTATAATTATATAACTAAAGAAAGATAATGGTTCAAAAGACTTACCACAAGAACAACCAGTCTGTGTGTTACCGAATTATGTGCCCTAGTTCTTCTTTCAAACAAAACTACATGTTTCAAATAATAAAATCTCAAATGGTCAGAGCATCGTGCTGATAACGTGTTATGAAATTGATCCAAAGTACTGCAAGATAATGTAAAGTATAGAAAAATAAAGAGAAAAGAATAAAGAGAACATGAAAGTATATTGTATTACTTCACAAGTGTGTCATTACATTGCAATATAGGTCCTATTTATAGGACACAAATTGACAAATGAATAATCACATTACAATCCACTTACTAGTGGGAGTTACAAGTATATGAAGGTTAATGGATGGACATCCACTAATTGATATATTCATAACAAAAATGATAAATAGACATCGTTTATTTTTTTTATATCCATTCATCATAACATTTATCACACCACTCTCATTTTCTATTTATTTTGAGGGATGTGTTCACGAAACATTTTTCTATAAAAAAATAGAAATATTATTGGAAGATAATTTTTTTTTAATAATTGATAAGGATTATTGTAACTCAAAATTTGACTTTGTGTCATTAATCAATTTCACCACTCCATTAACCAATTTTGGAACATATTAATCAATTTAACTACTTCATAAACCACAAAAATACAAGACGTTTACCACTTATTTTACATAGTTTAAAAAAATGATAGAAATACATAGATTCAAAAAGTGGTTACATCATTTTGTTTTGGGTAAATAAAGCAGTGAGGTTGGTTATGAGTTATGACACAAATCAACCAGTGTTACAAAAATCCTCCTCTATAATAAAAAAAAGCTTCTTTTAAAAAAATTACTTTTCACCATAATACCGTACAAATATGGTGAACACTACCGATATGTCGTATCATTGACAGCATTTTGTGCTCCAATAGCATTGAAAAAAATATTTCCATTTCTATGCTATTTTTTTAATCTTTATTTGTTTGCTTGATGATAATGTCATCATTTTATTGGTTAGGCATTTATATATTTTTCTGTAAATAATTATGATAAACGATTTTGATCACGCTGATTGAATTTTCTGGTCTCTGCCACCATGTATGCTAAAATGCATGGTTAGACTAAAGAGCAAATACACGAACATAGATATATTCTTCAATTTTAAGAAGCATCCCACGGATACATCAACATGTAACATGTAAACATGACATGATTTATGAGCAAAGATATATTGAAACAACGGTTGGAACCATGCTTCTTAATAGGTCCATGACTTTTTGCAACCAAAACTCTCGTCCTCTTGATGAGCACACATGTATTGTTTTTCCATTCTTTTATTGTGGGTCGGGGGTAGGGTTAGCAAGTGATGGGTCTCAACTTTCACGGGGTCGTAGGAACTGAAAAAGTCCAAGGTGGTGACGTGAGAATCCAGAGAGCGTCATTCTCTGTGTGAGGTCAATGTTACGGTTCTTTCACAACCGATACCGACGCACGCAAACAAAATTGCTCCACTTTATATGTAAAAAAGTTCATTTTTTCCATAACAGATTCTCATGAGATTAAATGACGTTTAAATTTTAAGTTTTGCTAGAGTTTATTTTAATGACTAAAAATTTTGTGAGTATTGATTTCCTTTATTTACCCACCATCAATTTATTATCTATTTATGATAGATAAAAGTTGAAAACCCATCAATAATATTCATTTATTAAATTAGTTCCCACTAATCTGCATTTTTGTATCTTCTATTTTAAGTGGACAATAAATAAATAGTAGTTTGGTTTCTTGAACATACCTCAGCAGTATGGATAATGAATTGTATTATGCAGGGACGAAGTTCGAACCCCGGTTACATCTGGTAATCACCTTTAAAAGGTAAATTATATGTTTATGGCAAGACTTGGTTTATAGTATTTCTTTCGGGCGATGCTATTTACAACAACAATTATAATCACGAATTGTTCATGGACGTTGGATCTTCCATAAAGCGGAAAACATGAATGAAGTAATAAATATGAAAATCTTACCGTTGATATCCATCGTCATTCGTGATGTATCTGTGATAAAAGTTTTTGCAAGTAGAATTATGCATTTCTTTATTTTCTTTAAACTCGGTATCCGATCTGAAAAACGACTAATTTAAGGGGTACAATCCCACCGTCTACTTGCGAGACACATTTAAAGATAAAACATAACTTTGTATAGACTTTGCCCACTGAAATTGGCACAAGAGGAAATCGAACCTAAGACCTTGAGAGGAGCACACTCCAAGGTCGCAAATCAACCAATATGTCAACCCGAAATGGGCATCATAAAAGAAGACACTTAGTGTATCACACCTAGCCACATACATCATTTATTTAATGAATCCAAAAAGTAAAAAATTGATTATAATTGAAACTATAGAGAGTATCTTGATAGTCAAAGTGTTGTATTTGTAAAAAAAGAAAAATTCACGGTTCATCGTTGATATTATAAAGTGATAACTAATTTACAATAAATAATAAAAGGTTTTTTCTAGATTACCTTTAAAGAATGGTGGGTAATTTACCCACCAACCAATGAAAATGAGCAATTTATTGGTGGGGTCAAGATAATTCATGAATACCACTTAAAAATGTGTTTATGTGGTTAATGTTTATTGGTTGAGGTAAACTACCCACCATTCTTCCATGGGTACCCTAGTAGTCACCTTACAATAAACAGATATTATAAATAGACACTTAGTGTTTGTTTTGGATTGTGTTTAGTCAATGTTTTTTTTAGGGGTGTTTAGTCAATGCTTTAAAAGCTTAACAAATAGTAATGTTTTCAATCTATTTTTTTATCTCTTTACAAGTGACCTTAGAACATTTATTAACATAATTCTTATAAAATTACCTCAATCTTTACAAGTGACCTTAGAACATTTATTACCCCAAGGGAATATGTTTCCAATTATTTACTAGTATTATAAATCCAATATATTTCTTTTCAAAGAAAATAATCAAATGTATTTTTCTACACTAAGTTAATTCCATTTAAAATCACAAATTTTGTTAAATACAAGTAGGCTTTCCACTTATAACAACTCCATTTTCAAATTATTAATTGTTCTCGAGAGAACCATATTTTTTTTGAGCAAGACAGAACCAAATTATTAACCAAATACTCTCTTGTTCCTTTTACATCGTCATTTTTAGAATTTTTTATTACTTCTTTTTTAGGGAAAAAATGAGTAATAAAAACAAATTAATTATAATTTAAATATAGTTAATGACTTAATGTAATACTTCCTCCGTCCTAAATTATAAATCGTTTTATGAAAACAAATTGTCTCAAATTATAATTTCCTAAAAAAAAAATATTAATTAATCATTAATATTAATTTTTACTATCATACCATTTAGTAATTATTACTCTCAATTGTTTTAACTCATTAAATTATCTTTCTCGTACCATTAATGAAGATTAATTTTATAAAATGATTAATATTTTCTTTTTTCATACACAATAATTATATTTTTGTATTTGTGTGAAATGCTTAAATGGTTTATATATAATTTGGGTTGGGACATGACATAAGGAATATTAATTTTCTATTTTTGAAAGGATTGGAATATTAAATTTTGAAAACGAAGGAAGGAGTGTCTCTCATTATTTATTTACCATCACCAAAAACAAAAACAAAATCTCTACTAGTAATTATTTACTCCAAATTAAATAATTCTGGGACAAAAGTGCAATGATACTAGATTATTCAGACATTTAAATCGAAATCAGAAGTACTATATAGACAAAGGTGTAACAGCGTCACAAGGACAACACAATTATTCAAAAAAAATCTCATTATTACTCCATTATTATTGTGCAGTAGAGTAGCTGGCTGGCAGGCAACGCGTAAACTCAATAGTTGGAATTGGAATAAGGTCCTTAAATTTCTCGTGAAGTTGGGTTTTGTAACAAACATATACCCATACCTCCAAAATCCATAGAAATATAAACTCCTCAGCCACCAACAATCCATCCACTACAAACTTCATCTTCCTTACCTTACTTACATTTCAAAGGTAACAACATATACATTCCATAAAGAGAAATGCAAAGGTGAAGAAATTACCCCTTTTGCTTTAATTTATTAAAATGATGATGATGATGAAGAAAACACAAACACAAACACAAACACAACCACTCCTCCTAGTTACATTGCTTCTAACCATAAACACACTCTCCCTCTCCCTCTCAGCCCAAACCATCAACAACCCATCTCTTGTCTTCGAAAACAACCGCATCCAAAACGCTTACATAGCATTACAAGCTTGGAAGCAAGCCATTCTCTCTGATCCACTAAACTTCACAACCAACTGGGTTGGATCCAATGTATGCAGCTACACCGGTATTTACTGTGCTCAAGCACTAGACAACCCCAGTATACGCACCGTCGCCGGTATTGATCTCAACCATGCCGACATTGCCGGTTATTTACCGGATGAACTCGGTCTTCTAACAGATCTCGCACTTTTCCACATAAACTCCAACAGATTCTGTGGCACTGTACCACACACTTTTGAAAAATTGAAACTTCTCTTCGAATTGGATCTCAGTAACAACAGATTCGCAGGGAAATTTCCAAATGTTGTTTTACGCTTACCAGTTCTTAAATTCTTGGACATTAGGTTCAACGAATTTGAAGGAACGGTTCCAAAAGAGTTGTTTGATAAAGACCTTGACGCTATTTTCATAAACGACAACCGTTTTGCTTTTGATCTTCCAGAAAATCTTGGTAACTCACCTGTTTCAGTTGTCGTTTTTGCAAACAACAAATTCCAAGGATGCATTCCTTCCAGTATAGGAAACATGTCTAACTTGAACGAAATCAATTTCTTGAACAATTTGTTTAAGTCATGTTTGCCTTCTGAGATTGGGTTGTTGAAGAATCTCACGGTTTTCGACGTGGGTTTTAATCAGTTGGTGGGTCCTTTACCGGATGCTATTGGTGGTGCGGTGAGTTTGGAGGAGCTTAACGTGGCGCATAATTTGTTCTCTGGTAAAATTCCGGCGAGTATTTGTATGTTGCCTAATCTTAAGAACTTTACGTTTTCGGATAATTTCTTTACTGGTGAGCCTCCAGCGTGCTTTGGCTTGCCGGCGTCTGATGATAAGAGAAATTGTTTACCGGCGAGGCCGTTTCAGAAGACGCTGGTGGAATGTGCGTCGTTTTTGTCTAAGCCGGTGGATTGTAAGTCGTTTGGGTGTAAAGCTTTTAATCCTTCTTTGCCTTTGCCATCGCCGCCGGGAGTTTCACCTTCCTCTCCACCAACGCCGGCAGTGTCACCTTCGCCGGGAGGGTCCCCTACCTCTCCAACACCTCCGGGGACGACGCCTATTACTCCATCACCCCCGACAGTGTCACCTAGCACTCCATCACCGCCAGGAACGACACCGATCTCTCCAACACCGCCGGGAACGACACCTGTGTCTCCACAACCACCTGCATTGCCACCTAGCACTCCTTCACCTCCGGGAACGACACCTATCTCTCCAGAACCGCCGGGAACGACACCTAGCACTCCTTCACCTCCGGGAACGACACCTATCTCTCCATCACCGCCGGGAACGACACCTTCCATTCCACCGCCAACATACTCTTCTCCGCCGGGAACACCTATCTCTCCATCACCACCGGGAATGACACCTTCCTCTCCACCGCCAACACACTCTTCTCCACCGGGATATACACCATCTCCAACAACTCCTGTGGTGTCGCCACCATCTGCTCCTCATTATGGATCATCCCCGCCCCCTCATTCCCCTGTTTTTTCACCACCACCGGGAATGTCCCCTTCCTCTCCACCAACGCCGGGAACGGTACCTTCCTTTCCACCACCAACACACTCTTCTCCACCTGCGCATCCAACACCTCCTGTTGTATCGCCACCCTCACATACTCCAATGCCACCGTCTCCTCCACTATATCCACCCCCACCGACAGGTCCTCCTTATGGCCAATCACCACCACCACCTCATTCACCACCATCTCAATCTCCACCTTCTATAGGACCTCCTCCGTCACTGTCACCACCACCTTGTGAAGAGCATCCATCCCCACCCGGACCACCATCTTCTTCCACACCAGCACCACCAGTACATGTTTCTCCACATCCACCGGTTCAATATACTCCTCCATCACCATCACATCCTTCCCCTATTCAATATAGTTCCCCACCACCTGTTCATTACATTTACAGTTCACCACCGCCTCCTCCACCACCTGCCCCTGCATATGAAGGGCCATTGCCACCCATCGTCGGACTCCCATACGCTTCGCCTCCACCACCTCCTTTCTATTAATTCTTTTGGTATCTTATCTCCTATTACCCTTTCCCTCAACAAATGACACAAATCACTTAGTCACATTTTTGTTATTGTGGCTGAGAATGAGAAAGCTCTACGTATTGATTTTAAATTGTAATGAACATTCTGGTTGTAGAAAAGAAAATGTATGTATGGGAATGAATTGGAAACCACAATTCATGGCCACGGAAACTTTTGCTTTCCAATTTAGTATGTATTATAGTTAATCAACATTTCACTTCTGTTTATCTTATGCAATCAGATTTGGGATAACTCCTTTCTCTTAATTCTCTTAGTAGCTTCTTAAATCTAAGTCGGATATGCTATGAAATTTTGATTTGAACGTCTTTCTTAGCTTACCATCAATATGATTTTGCGTTAATGTTCATCATTTATTAATCCCTGTAATTCAATTATACTTACTATACACAGCTTTTTTCTCATCACTTGGAGGGATAAATATTTCAATCTGTTTTTGGACATGCCATCATTGTTTCATAACTCTCATTTCATTTGTCTAATGAAAATGCTAACAAATGCCTCAAGGTTATAACAATTTTGTGTTGTAAAAATGTGCAGTCAAAGTTCTAAAAGTCTAAAAATGATATTTTTAACGTACACTTTTCTTTTTTTAATTTCTTAGCAAGTGCATACTTGGTAGCATGATCCTTTGTGTAAACATGGTTGGCTTTAAGCAAATTCTCATGGCTTGTTTTGAAAATAATTGTATTGCCAAAGAACATGTTTGTAGATAGAAATGATCTTTCAATAAACTACAACACAATCATGTTGGTGGGTGGACATCCCCATGGAGATCCAGCAAGAGTCAATTTTTTTAATGAAGTCCTTTTCTTGATATAATAATAGTTTTTTTTTTTGAAACGGTTTATTTGATTAATACTAGTAGTGTTGTTCTTGTACCCAAATAAATAAAAATAGTAGGATTGTAGAAGTGTTGTTTAGGATTACCCATCCTTCCATGTGCAAACTGTCTTCTTAGTTTTGAGATTTGAGTTACACATTTTCCCATTTCATTGTGAAAGTTAAAACTGTTAAGCTTGTTGTGGAGTAAAATATAATAAGTGAAGTAGATACATGTAACTCTTTCTCAAGGCACTACGTGTCTTGAACGACAATTTGTTTGTGTCTCCTTCTGAGTTCCTCGTGGCTATTGCTTTTGATTTTAAAATTTGATTTTCTAAAATCAGTGTAATGTGGCATTTTCGATCATTGATTTATAAGCTTATAAAAGGGTCTCATTGATTTTTGTAAAATAAAGGATTATCTTGTCGGAGTGAATGTGTGCTTTGCAGTACAAATATGGATAATGAAACACTATTGACATCTATTCTTCTCATGCTCTATTGCTCAAGCTTGTTGGAAACAACTTCATTGGTGCTATGTTCTAACTGAGGTGCGGAATTTGAGTAGAAATTTATGAATGAAATTTGTTGAGACAATATTCCTATTAACACTCGAAGTATGGGTTATGTGATTGTCTTTCTATGAACCACCACATGATATATATATATATATATATATATATATATATATATATATATATATATATATAGTTAAAATGTAACGTTGACTTCAATTTTTCAATAATCTTTAAATATGGCGAACCGGTGCTTGTGTTAGTGACCACTAGGGGTGGGCATGGTTTGGTTCGGGATGAAAACTGAACCGAACCGAACTGAACTGTTTGATAAAGTTAAAATAACTGAACCGAACCGAACTGTTCCAAACCGAACCGAACTGTTTCGAACTGAACCGAACTGTTATTATTGGTACCATTGAAAAAAATATAAAAAACCAAACAAAATCGAATTATAGAAGGTAAAACCGAACCGAACTGTTTCGAACCGAACCGAACTGTTTCAGTTCAGTTCTAGAACTGTTAGTAATGGTTCAGTTTTTTTTTTGTTTGGTTCGGTTCAGTTCAGTAGTTCGGTTCGGTTTTTTGGTTTTTTTGCCCACCCCTAGTGACCACCACGTAGAAATTTCATTTGGCAAGAACATCCTTTCAGAAAGTCCAATATTCAAATTTAGAAGGAGAAGCTATGGGCATTTTACACGCTCTCCATTGGGCACATCATATTCAGGTTGAGCTCGTGTTAAAAAAAAAAATCTTGGTAACTCGCTTGTTTCAAAGAGTAAGCTGGCAGTTGATGATATTAAAAAATAAAAAATTATCCGAGGTTGAAATTATTGGGTGGATCCCTCTCAAAGTAGAGCTCATTCACAATTTAAAAGAAAAGGCAAATAAAAATTATAAAAGAAATAAATTAAAATAACACACAGTCCTAAACACATAGTCCTAACGTTGACTTAAGGCTGATTTGAAAGGTGTGCAGGAGGAGCGATCAACACATAGTCCTAAATTTTAAGGGACATCAAAATTTGATTTCTTTGTTGTAACTATTTTTGTAACAACTCTTGTAGTTTTAATATGGGGTGAACTTTTGAGAAAAAGACGGGGAAAAGTTAGTTCATGTAAATAACATCATTGATCTGGAGTCATTAGAATGACCACCTTTGTGGAGCTGCATTCGTCGAGATGCGAGTTAGAGAGAGGGTACATATAAGCACTTTGATGTAATCTGCATAAGAGCAAAGACTGGGGGGTAAAAATTGGGTAGATAACGTGTACATTGAGTTGCAGTCTAAGGACCCTTTTATACAGTCATCGATGTGATTGGTTAAGGTAGCCGTTGAAGGGTTGTTATGGACTGCGGATTTGTAACCGTCGAACGGTGTAGGCATTGATGGTCAGAAGCATTATAGATCTAGAGAATATGAAACTTCCGACTATTGGAATGCTATCCTTTTAGAGGCTGATGGAGACGTCGTCAAATGTAGGTTATTTGGGCCAAAGATGTATTTTAGGCCTCGTGCGCGTTGATCTAAGGGTCTCGGGTCAGCCCAGAACATATTTATCAAATCTCTTGAATGTCAAGTGATTTATGGAACTCATTGGAGCTCGGTGTATTGTTGGATAAATTATGGGAGAGCTAACGAGGTTATGTTCAAACATATGGTGTCTACATACATGCAACTGCTCTATAAGATCAAGGCCTTAATTGTTAGCATTGAATCAGGTGAATTGCAAATAAAAGACTTGCGATTTGGATCTTTTTTCTACTCTTTTAGTTTAGTCATATCTCATTTTTCTAGTACAGATCAAAAAAGTGCATCATGTTTATTTATTTTTTTTGGATGAAACGGTGACTTTTAATTTACTTAGCAAAGTGTCCCTAGGACACTCCACTCAATAACATTTCCTTAATTAATTAAATTAGTTATTCCAATTTTTTACCCACATAAGGACAAATGGGCTAAGCCCATTCATTATTAATACTTCTTCTCTTTTCCAATGGTGAAAAAAAATTGGTGAACACAATTGTAATTTTAGAGTTTGGTTGTTGGTTGGTATCTACCATTCATCCAATCATTCAATTTCATGTATATATTTATATTAATTTATTTTAAAACAAACACAAAATAATCATGCCATAACATACACACACATATATATGTGAAAAATAGCGATTAATTTCTCAGGTAAAAGTGTATACACATAAATGTATGAAGACCTAATATACGAAAAAAAAAATGGGATGTTGCAATTCTCCATTTGTTACTTTGAAAAAAAATGACCAATCTAAATTTAGCCTAACCTCTCTAAGAATATGAGGGTTCTAAGGCTCAACTTCATTCCCACTGTGTATAATAATACACGTAATGTTTAAATAGCAACAAGGACAAAAATAATTCTGGGGAACAAAAATAAAAATATTAACATGTTAAAATAACATCTATAGAAAATGTATCAATTTCTCTGCTTTGGGCTGATACATTATTTCAACACTTTATATTTAGGAAGAAAAAAAATTAAGAAAGCGTACCAATTTCTTCAAGTTCTTTCTTCAGACTTTTCTCTTCAAGTAATGATATTTGTAGTTATCATTTTATGACAACTTTTTTGATAACATTCTTCTTCTCTCATCTTATGACAAAAATAATATAGAGAGAAGGGAGAAAGTGAAAGAGATTAAGAACACAATGAGTATGAGAAATAAAGTTATCCTGAAAATTGTTTGATTGTACAAATACCATTCCTCATTCTCCTCCCATTCCCCCTTTGACTTTTTCTCCTTTCCATTCACTTAGATCTTTATTTATACTTATGATGCGTTTGATCTGTTAAAAAATAAATAAATAGACATAACAACTACAATTGTACTTGTGATTGTGAAGATGTTCCAAGGACTTGGCAAAGAGGAGGTAAGGAAAAGAAACAAAACTAAAATTATTATTTTTTACTAAACCACCTCATAACTCTTTGTCTTAAGTACGAGTTGTTTAAAATATCAAAATAACATTTTGTCCATCAAACATCGTATAAAAAAAAGTTTGTTAAGTTCTATATTGTTATGCCTTTTTTGTTTTATTTTATCCAATACATACTTTTTAGCATATCAAACACATCTTTGCTAAGTTATATCCACTTATTTTTTAGTGGATTTAAATTGATAAGATACAACTAAAATTTTGTGAAAAAGTTATTAATTTGGACCCACTAAAAGAATAAGTGAATGTAAGTTAGTAAACCTTGTAAAAATATCAAGCAGAAAAAAATAGTAGAAAATAGAGGAAGCTTGCGGCGGGAAAATAAAAAGGAAAAAGCGAAGAAAAGTGAGCAAACACAAAAGAAAAGCAATCAAGTTTAAATCATTTTTTAAGAGCCGAAAGCACAAACAAAGCGTTTCCCCAACTATTTCTCTCTGTTTCCATTTTTTGTTCTTTTATTTTTCAGTTTCTACTCTTTCTCTCAAAAGCGAGAGATCGAAAAGAGAATGGTACCAACCGCTCCAGTGTTCACTCGTTAACAGATCTGTGTTTTCTCCACCATTGCTTTCATCTTCTTCGTCTTTCTCAGGTACTTCATTGCATTTCTTCAATTTTTAGATTCTTCGCTTTTCTATCAAGCAATTCTCAATTTCATTTACATGCCTTTCATTCCTCTTTTATTTTTCTGCATTTGTCTATAATTTGTTCCAAGAATTAGCTTTATGTGAAAATAAAATTCTGTTTCTATGTTTTTTTCACAATTTTTTGGCTGTGAATATTTTATGAATCATGTGTTGATATAATGTAGTTCGTATAGATTTTCTTTTCCAGATGAGAGTGTTGAATGCAATTGCATAATCGATGGTTTTGGCTGTGAATATTTTATAGACGGTTTTGATATATGTTTGCCGAGAAAATTAGAAAAGAATAAAAGGAAAAGTTGAGATGGTGGTTGGTTATTACTTTGGAGTAAAGGAAAATGAATCATGTACTCAACTGCTTCAAACAAAAATAATATAATAAATAGAACTATATTTTTACCCTCTTTCTCACATGAAGTAGATCCTGCAATTTTTTTTTACTGGAAATAGATCTGCATTGTTTTTCATTTTATTTCAAAAAAAAATATTGATTAATTAAAATTCGTAAAGTGATAATGCAATAAAAAAAAATTGGTTGATAAAGCTAGTCGAGAACTTCCCCTCAGAAAAGGCTAAGTAGAGATAAAAACTGTAAGCAAGCGTTCCTCGTTGAGGTAGATGCGTTTTTAAGTCAATGCATTCTCATTATGCTATAATCGAGGTTGCGCATTCCGATACAGCTGATGCAATCACAATTCTAGCAGCAAATTGTGTTGTTGGTTGATGAGTTTTTTACTGGTCCCTCCTTTCTATAATTAAACGTTATATTAGTATGAATTAAAAATAAATTGTTAGTATAATTTCAATTAAATTCTAATGAAAAACTAATTTAATATACCCCTCAATAATATTTTGTGTATAACGAGTTTTTTTATCACATACAAATTTGCATAAAAAAATTTTTAGTTACAAATTTGCATAAATTAAATAGTCAAAAATAATAAATTTATCTTAAAACTTGCATAAATTAACTGCAAAAGTAACTCTGATGTTAAAGGGTCCATCAATGACCCTCGAGCTTCGAGCGCCAAGGGTGAAAACAATTTGAATGATTGAGCGGACAAACACTAGGGTGGGCCCAATAATTTTCAATGGTTAATGAGACCTTTTTTTTTTCTTCCTGCATATAACCATTTTGCTTATAAAATTCAATGATAAATAATAATTTCTTGTTAGTAGGCTTAAAGTTAGGATTTTAGTACTCACCCTTGGTCGGCCCTACCAACCAATTTGATATTGAAAATATAGTTTATATAATGTTTTTTTTTTGTGCAAAAATGTTCTTAGTTTGTGTATCGATGTGTTTAACGCTTATTTTCATCTTCTATGACAGAATTATAGTATCAAAAGGATATGTATTCAGAAAGAAAAAAAGCGTATTGTATTTATTAAGTAATCTTTTAACTTTAAAAAAAAGTTAAGTAATCTAATAGATAGAATTTCACCTTTAAACTTGAATAAACGAGGAATCCATGGTTCGAACTCCGATCAATATACATCATTTAAAAAAAGTGTACTGTATTTATTGATTTAAATGTAAACTTAAATAGATTATTTTTGCCAAAGGAAACTTATATTTAGAGTAATATGAATTAGGAGATTGACTTTTTAGATTATCATAAAAAATTATTCGGGGTGTAAACCCCGGCCCCTGCATATAATATGCAATGTCCCTACCAACTGAGTTAAGCTTACGTGGACAAAGATTAACTCTTTTATGATTGATATATTCGACGATCGATGAGCCATCATAATATTCATAATATGATTGACAAAAACTTGAATAATTCATCAAAAAGAGAATATCACTTTATTTAATCATAAAAGAATGTATTTTGGTGTGATCCATCGTGGAAAATAAATAAGAGCTTATAATCTTATTTATTTGTGGTTTTTAAAATTTTGTGCATGTGCAAAATTATTATTGTTTTGTTAATAGTATATGTAACTGTAAACTTACTGATAGAGATATATATAAAATAAATATTAGTACTACATAGTATTGGAAGAATCTTTCAAAAAATATTGGAAGAAGAATTTCTTTTTATCAAAAGTAACGACATTATTGATTTTTTTTTTATCCTTGTAAATAATAGTAAAATGACAATTAAAAAAGAAGTTATTTTTTATTTTAACTCTTGTAATGAAAACTTAAAACAATCAAATTGAAACGCTGGAAGTATGTTTCCCGATTGCCAAACCTTCATAAGAGAATATATGTTGATTTTTATATGAGAAAAAGCTATGACTGCAAAGATAATAAACAAAAAAACATCTATTATTCTTCAGTCACATGATTACTTATACGGCTTTGCTAACAGTAAACAATCTCCCATGACAGATGACTCTTTTCTGCATTACAGTACAGAGGAATATATTATAGAATAGAAGATCTTAATTGAATGACGTCCATTTCTTGTCTGCTCCATTCATTCATGTACTGCGTAGCATTGCTCTGTTGAAGAAGATATGGAAACTGGGGAAAGCAACAATGGTAATGAGAGGTGTATCATATCCAATGATTCTTCATGGTTCAGTCAATTCCGAAATGCATCCAATCCTTGGATGGCAAGATATGCTTATGCCTTGATTTTTCTGCTGGCTAATCTGTTGGCATGGGCTGCTCGTGACTATGGTCGTAGTGCTTTAACAGAAATGGAGAGTAAGCTAAGTTTAGAACTTTCACGTTCCATTGTCATATATCATCATTTAGGCGGATCATGCTTCTTGTGGTTCGGTCCCACACTTATTATGGCAAATCATTCCATTTAACCAACAAATATTCTTGGGTACACCTTATGTACACATATGGGATGATTAAATTGTCGTTCCATCCAATCTATTGTTGCTTTCATTGGGCGTTTTATTTCATATGAATATGATGACATTGGCTTTAAATCTAATACATTGAACCTACAGGATTAAAAGGATGCAATGGTGGAAAAGACTGTTTGGGCGCTGAAGGCGTTTTGCGTGTGAGCTTGGGTTGCTTTGTATCCTTGTCAGTTATATACATGAAATTAGTCTCTAAAGGCTTTGTATAAGGTCTGTAAAGAGAAAAAATAAAGAATAAAGAATTTGATCAGTTAGTAATTCATATTCATTTATAGTGGGTGGAAAAAGTAGTAATTAAGAAAAATGATTGCTCTTTGAACAAAGTGTTATATTATATCGTAATAACTAAGCCACTTATCTAAAGGTCAGTCGTATAGTCCTACAACATAAAAAAGTGAACCTTAATCCAAGTTCAGACATTCTATATCATAATGTTTTTGTCAACTACTGGCACTTCTAAACTGAAGCAAGTGAGAAACACATGGCACTCTGGATGGTGGTTAGTCAAGATTGCTTTGTGGATTGTCATGACTGTCATCCCATTTTTTCTACCTTCTGGCTTTATTCAAATTTATGGTTAGTAAACTTTATCTTTCAACAAGCCTCCAAGTATAAATGCATCATCTGTGATATCAAAAGATTGTTATATTATACTAACCTAGTCATTCCTTTGATACAATTCTTTTTACCAGGGGAGGTGGCGCATTTTGGTGCCGGGTATAGTTTTACTTGTACCTCTTAATCTTATATATGATAGATGATTTCATCACACTTTTTCTTCTTCAAATAATATGTAATTGTTTAAAGTGTTCCTGTAATTCCTTTTCAGGGTTTTCCTCCTAATTCAATTAATTAGCATAATCAGCTTCATCACATGGCTGAATGATCACTGTGCGTCTGAAAAATATGCAGCACGTTGGTAAGATTTTTTTCAGTTAGAGAAAAACAGGCTTCTCTACCATGAACAATATGCTTGAGATTATAGTCGCTGCATAAATTTTGATTGTTGAATTTTCAAGGTTTTAGCAAGGCATATTCATTTTTCTTTTGGATGTTGAATAGTCGACCATTGTGCTTATATTATATAAAAAGGAAAGGATAAAAATTTCTTGAATTTTTTAAATTTATCGTTAAAAGTACTGTAGAGTATATAGGGGTATACCAATTGTTGTCTGATTAGTGTTATTTAACTTTATCTACTAATAGAAAAAACCCACTAATTTAGCATCAACCTAATATTTTGCTTGTGCATTTTATCATATTCTACCTAGAAATCTTTGTTAGGCATACAAAACAACAAGTTGATCAATTTATTTAGGGTAGTATAAGGTATAAGATTCTGTATTTTGAAATGTTTGCATTAATCATCAATTTCCCTACAGCCATATTCATGTGATGTTGTTTGCAACGACCGCATATGTCGTCTGTTTGGTGGGGATCATTTTGATGTACATTTGGTATACACCAGAGCCTTCTTGCCTTCTCAACATTTTCTTCATTACTTGGACACTAGTACTTGTCCAACTCATGACCAGCGTGTCTCTGCACCCGAAAGTATGTTATTTGTGGCCATATCTTTACCTGTTCAAAACATTTTATCGTACAACAGAACTTGATTTGGAGTTTCCAATTTTATCTGTAATAGGTTAATGCTGGTATTCTAACTCCAGGGTTGATGGGGCTTTATATTGTCTTCCTTTGTTGGTGCGCCATTAGAAGGCAGGTTTACCATCTTTTGCTTAACAGTTTTGCCTTTGTTCAATTTTTATTTATGCAACCTCTCTTAATTCCCCATTTTTTACGTATTTTATATTTGAGCGTTGGGATATTTTTGTATGCAGTGAACCTGCTGGAGAAAACTGCATCAGGAAGTCAAACTCTGCAACCAAAACAGACTGGCTAAGCATCATTGTAATACTTATCTTTTTTTTCTTTGGAAATTAGAACATCTCTTTAAACCTGATAGTTATGAACTTACAAATAAACGTCTATGTCTATAGTGCATAGTCACATACATCTCTTTAAACCTGATAGTTATGAACTTACAAATATACGTCTATTACCATTGTCACATACATGTATCCATCAAACAAGTGCCGTGAAAAACTGATACTTATTCCCAAAAATTATAGCCAATGTTTCTTGTCTATTGTTAGAACCTTTATCTATCTTATTACTTTTGGTTGTATATAGCATCATATATTTTTTATGACTGCTTAGTAACTAATTTAAAAATCTCAAAATACATTTATTTTCATTGTTGGTTGACAAATGACAATGGCTGTTGCTGGCAGAGCTTTGTTGTTGCAATACTTGCAATTGTTATTGCGACATTTTCAACAGGCATAGATTCCAAATGCTTCCAGGTTAGCATAAACTCTGTATTTAGCTTGAATTTTATTACTAGGTTCTCCAATAACTTTCCTACATATCGTTGCAGTTCCGGAAGGACGATACACCAGCAGAGGATGATGTACCATATGGTTATGGTTTTTTCCATTTTGTTTTTGCCACAGGAGCAATGTATTTTGCTATGCTGTTGGTTGGGTGGAATAGTCATCATTCTATGAGAAAGTATGATATCCTACCCTCCTGTATTTGGCCCATATCATATGGTTTCTTGTTTTGCTTTGTCCGTCAATGTAGAAATAAGAAAGAGGGGTAAAGAAAGCAAATGTATTTCCAGTTGTTAGTCATCAATGATCATATACAAATCCAGAGACCACAAAACTCAATAAATGTTGTTCCCGTAAAGTTTTATAGCTGTCTTATTTGCATGACAGAATAACAGCTGGATCCCTGGCACCAACTACTTCGATAAGCTAATACAGTTGCCAGCATTCAGCAGTGCCACAAAAACATTTTTATTGAAATAAACTTTTTTCAGCTTCTCACTTGTAGTGTGTTCATTGGAAGTTTCTTTCATTCAGTGCACACGTAAATGTTATAGCAAGTTGATGGTATGCCTTGATTCTTCTGCAGATGGACAATTGATGTGGGCTGGACCAGCACCTGGGTCAGAATAGTAAATGAATGGCTGGCAGTCTGTGTTTATTGTAAGAAAATCATTATTCATTACACCTCTGCATTATTTTTTTAATTATCAGTTGTTTAAAAACATGTTTTATTTATTTTTCGTTTTCAAATTTCAATGTTACATTAACTATTATTTTGTCAATTATGCCTAAATAGTTAAGGGTGTTACAGGAAAAAAAACAAATCATTTCATCAAAAGTATACTTTTTTGTCCTTTTTAAATTATTTGTCTTTATCCTAAACTACTTTTTTTTTGTAAATTATACCCTTAACTTTACTATGCATAAATAGTTAAGGTTTATACAGGAAAAAGAAAAATAATTTCATCAAAAGTAACAAAATTGATTGGTTTTCTTGTTATGTTTAAATAATCTTAAAACAACATTGTAGGAGTGGTTGGAGTGTTAGGGATTTCATGACTTTATGGGATTTGATGACATACATTCTTAACATAACATGTGTACATAATCTGGAAAGTCAGAACTCAGAAGGGCATGAATGACTTATATGGAAACGAGTAGTTAGGGCTTTGATGAACGTGGTTGGAGTGTCCCATGTCTCATGTCTCGTGCGGCTATTAAATCGTCTTTGACCATTGTAGGAGCAATAGTTAAAACTCATTTGCTTGAGTTTGATGTTATGCAGTTCCATAGGGTAGTGATGATGATTTATCCTTTTACCTCAAATTATTTATTTTCCGCATTAAGTGATGATTGCTTGAATGTGGTAGTCATGCCCTTCGACATAGATTTAAGTTTATGTACTAGTTTTACTAATTTCTTTTGCATGACTATGACTTAGCTTTGTTATGAGGGTAGTGAATGTCAGAATTAAATGTTGTTGTATTAAAGAACTTTTCGGCTTTTAATATAGTAAATGTTTCTTTTTATTAACTCAGATTAACAGGGATTTACTAACTCTTTCCTTATTATTCTTACAACAATTATTAACTCAGATTAACAGAGCTTTACTAACTCTTTCCTTATTATTCTTGCAACAATATTTGTTGATAGTATGGATGCTGATAGCTCCAATGATATGGAAGTGCAGACAAGTTGGTTCTACTTGAGAAAATTGAAATATAACCATCCTAGTTATGAAATTTTGTTGAGAATTAAGATCTTCAGACAGCCCCAAATCTCAGATGTACATATAGTGGACTCCTCCAGCTCTGCAGATAGGAAAAAAGAATTGCAACTACAGCATCCATGAAATTCAAACTGAAAAACTGTTTGTTCTTTAGTGTGCACTGGACAAAATCAATGTTTCTGGCACAAATGCACGCATACTGCTTGGATTGGATTTGTGCGATTTCCGCATGAAGATATACAGTCCTTTCACTTTATGAAGGGATTAACAAAGACAACTACACTCTTACCTGTACATGTGTCACTGAGAGATCATAATGTTATGTTATACAATTTAATATATGCATTCTTCAGTCATAATTTTTTGAATATCAGTCTCATTGATAGAGAAGTTTTTACTACCTTAGTTCCTAAATGTTCCTAAATACAAGTCCTCTTGACTAAATCAGGGGAGTCAAAATAGTTGAAACTCTCCTTCAGGGAAGGGGTTCTATCGCATAGAACATATGCCATCTCATCCCATAACAGTCATCATATAGCAATAGCAAATTATGTGCAATCAAAATATTCAAAACGGCATTTTCCGGATCTTGTGGTTTTGTTTTATTGATTCTTATTGGCAATGGACTGAGGAAGTGACGAGATTACCTGCATAGCAATTACCCCTCTAAATAACATAAAAAATGGACTCAACAGAGGGATTGAGATTCAATGACTTTGGTGGCGGAAAAGTCACTTACTTGGGTGCATTTTTGTGAATTTTATGAAAGAGAAAATGATAGATAAGATGAGAGAGAGTCATCGTGACTTTCCCGCCTTAAAAGTAGCAAATTTGGATCCTATTTGTTGATCACTCTTTGATATAATCAACAAATTGTCTCTTCAATCAGCTCTAAATTTAATCTTTAATTTGAATATAGAGAAAGCTTATGATAGAGTAGCTTGAGATTTTTGAAGAATACTTTGGAGGTTTATCGTACATTTGTGGGGCAGAGGAAGATGAGGGGGAAATTTTGGTGTGAAAAATGTACCACCACTTTAGTTTTGCAAATTAGAAAGAGTAATTTTTTGTGTATAAACCTTCTTTTGCAGAAGTATTAAACACATATTTCTAGAATTGGTATTGAATTATAAAAGCATAATTGTGTTATTAAATCCAGAAATGCCTATTTTATACAGTATAAACATTGAATTTTTTTTTTCTGCCCTATTATGAAACCAAAATTCTAAAACTACCTAGTTGAAAAAAAAATTCCAAATCTGCCCTACCACCAACTAAACCCCATGTCTCAAGTTGGACTTGCGACATGCCCCATGTCTCAAGTGGGTCTTGCGACATACACCCCTATTTCTCAAAAGTTGGAATATATTTGTCCTCATTATATGTCTCAAGTCCCACTTAAGATGTAGTTTTTATTGTTAATTTTTTAAATTTTTTTATATGTTTTAAGGGGCAGTTGCTACCTATTTAAGGTATTTTTTTTTCTTCTCTTTTTTACAATTTTTTAATAGAAATTAATTAAAATATTATATTTACGTACACTATAAATACATACCCTTATTTCTCAATCTCTCACACCATTTCATCTTTCCTTCTTACATTTTCTCTTCTCTCAACTTTTTCCTCTCTCATTTTCAGCATGTCTATGCCTATTGGAATACGTTGCACCGTTAAATTTCATCATATAAGTGAACCATTCGAGTCGTGGTGGATGACACCAGTCGATACGCTATCAAAATTAAAAGGGGTTTTCAATCACTTTTTCACCTTAAAGAATGATCCTACTCAAAGGGTGAAACATATTGTACATGTAACACCATACTACTCGTTGGCGGATGACACTGACGACTACAATATAAGCTATGATACTAAGACTCTTGAAAGATACATTGATGTGGAGGACATGTTTCGATCGAGAACAAACGGAGGAGACCCGTTGTACTTATTTGTTACAAGTGGGAGTGACAATGAGTAGAATATGTTCACTCATGTTGTGTTAGTTTATGTTATCCTATGTTTTATGAATTTTAGTTTTTGTATTTTTAATTTCATGTTGTATTAATTAATGTTGTTTATGCTATTTTCGTTTTAGTGTGTTTAAAAAATAGTTGTATTTAGTTATCTATATTTAATTACAAGTTAATTTAATCATTTCTTGTATCATTCGAAATATTATATTATTAATGTTAATTTGATCACTAATAAAAAGTAATTATATTAATAAAATACAAACCAAATACAATAAAAAAAAATATGCCTGGATTGCTACCGATGTTTAGCATTAGTGCAATTTTTGCGGGAATGACCGGTCATCCTACAAATGCCGCATTTTCTCGCCTCATTTTCCACAACGTCCATCTCGGTCCTAATGCGAGTAATTGCGCGACAACCTTTCTTTGCTCTACGAATTGCCGAATTGGAAACCACCTTTGAGCCTACATAAATTGGCCAATACGGTTGGTGGTGAACCACGTCGAAATGGATATTGTATACAGAGTATACATACTCATTCGTAAATTTTTTGTCAACAAATGTTTTATAGTCGTGACTAAAACTAGAACATGCGGCAATGACATGTGAGCAAGGTAGGTGTAACGCCCTGAATTTTCCACAGTCACACCATTTATTTTGCAGGCCGACCTTGTATTCTCCCATCGGCAATCCTTCTCTATGGTTGATAGTTTCACGGACGGAGAAGGTATACCAATCTTGGTCGAACTGAGTGACTTGGTGACTGTTGGATTTAATGACCTCTGCCTTCAGAAAATTCATGATGTTTTCTCAGAATAGTTCACTGGAATTTATATGGGGGCCGTACAAAGCATTGCGACACCACCAACCACAAGACTTTTGGGATTGTATGACAAGCACTTATCTCATATATTTTGACAAAGTCGAGTGGCATGCAACGAATAGGGTCAAGCTCCAATTTGGTTTACCGCAGGGTATACCAGAACCAGCTATAGACATGCGGATATACCACAAATTGGACAAATGGTTCAAGAAATTTTATGCAGACATTGAATCGCGATTTCCAGAAGCGTGTACCCACTGGCACAATCGAAGGGCATATACTTTACTTCGTGAACCAAGGAGAACGCTAGTCCATAGTGATGAGTATATCAATTGGTATACAACTGTGTGCAATCAAAATTTGAGGATTGAGTATCATGATCACCCATATGAGGTGGTAGAGCAGGAATTGGACGCAGAATCAGAGCCGAAGTATGTTTCAGAGCCAGAACCAGAGAACAACAACAACATACCAGACACACCGACACCGAGCTTCTTCTCAGGCCTTGCTCAACGATTTACCCAACCATCCAACTACCAAACAACCACCGACCCAACAACAATACTACCACATACTTCCGACTTCTTTCTTGATCTCAACACCCCACTGCACCAAAATATCCCACCACCACCATACACAACACCTAGAGATCCTTACCCACCCATCTATGGGTCATCTTACATGAACGGTTACATGTCAACCTATGGTTACAATGACCTAAACCAACCTGGAACATCCTACACAAATAACCCCCAAGCCAACAACCAAACCTACAACAACCCACACTACAACAACCCACCCACACCAACTGACCTATATCCACAATTCACACCGGCTGCCGAATTTAATTTTTCAATTTCTCCTGCAAATGACGCCGAGTTCTGTCAAACGTCATTGAGTCGTTTATCATTGGACTCCAATGATAATCTATTTCTCAATACGGCATGGCCTATAAGGGAAGACGATGTGTCGTTGACGTTTGGTCAAAGTAGTCAAGTGCACAACGACGAAACTGAAGACCAACCAATTCATCGTCAAAGATCTCGGCGTCAAATTATTTATATTCCTCCAACGCGGCAAAATCCACCAAGAAATGTTGGCCCTCCATGGTGTGGAACAAAACAAAGAAGACATATTTAAATGTATTGTATCTTTAAATGTGTCATAAATAATAAATATTTATTTCAATTGTTTTTTTAAAATTTAAAACTAATTCTATTAAAATAAAAAATAATTAAAAACATGTCTCAACAACAACTTGAGACATAATTTTTTTTTAAAAAATAAAAATAAAAACTACATCACAAGTGAGACTTGAGACATATAATGAGGACAAAAATATTCCAACTTTTGAAAAGTGGGGGTGTATGTCGCAAGACCCACTTGAGACGTGGAGCATGTCGCAAGTCCAACATGAGACATGGGGTTTAGTTGGTCAAAAGTAGGGCAGATTTGGAATTTTTTTTTTCAACTAGGGTAGTTTTAGAATTTTGGTTTCATAATAGGGCAAAAAAATTCTATAAACATCATAATAATATTATAAAAGGAGTTAAGGTCTGCCTACAAACCCTAGCCAAACCCTAATGCAGTCC
Source organism: Medicago ruthenica (assembly GCA_018208015.1). Taxonomy (NCBI): domain Eukaryota; kingdom Viridiplantae; phylum Streptophyta; class Magnoliopsida; order Fabales; family Fabaceae; genus Medicago; species Medicago ruthenica. The sequence continues at coordinate 96,339,651 of CM031374.1, forward strand.
TACCCAATTTTACTGTTTTGCCCCTTGCTTAGAGCCAAAATCATACCTTTCTAAAATGACAATTTAACCCTTCATCTTATAAATCAGGAGCAGCACACAGAAATTGAAAACCAGTTTTGCAGCGTTTTCTCACAATGTTTTTTTTTTTGCAATCGGCCACTTCTATCCCTCTCTTCCTTTCTTTTTCGATCTCCTTCTCCTTCTTCCTCCCTCCTTCTTCTTCTTCTTCTTCCTTTTTTCTACAATCTTTCCTTTGTACCTTTTCTTCTAACACGTTTCCTCTGTCCTGAACGTGAGCAACCAGAGGATTTCGTTTTCTCATAACAGATGAGTTTCTTCTTCCTCTTCTCTCATTTGTTTATTTCGCTGCCATAGGGTTTTGATTTCCAATTTCAGCTCACAAACAAACAAAATCAATGTTACAATTCGTTTTTTATTTTCGAATCAATTCTTACACGGTTTTAGGGTTTTAATCTCTTCTAATTTTAGTTCTGATTATGTGAAAAATTGTTGAATATGATGGTTTTCTTGCTGAATCCGATTGTGCATGTTGTAAATGGGTTCAGGAAATTATATCATATCTGATTTTTTGTTTTCTTGCTAATCGTTCATGAGTTCAGGAAAATGGTGTTTTGTGGTAGAGAGGGTTTTCTGTATCTAGAAGCTTCTAACAGAATTTTTGTTAACAGTGTTGAAATTAGAAAGGGGATCGCGGCCGGCTCGCTTGGCCATCCAACAGAGTCTCAGCCTCATTAACACATGGTAATTTTCAATTTTACGTTTTTTTTTCAGTTTAGTTTTTTATCTTGATTTCTGTGTTGTTGTGATTGTTTTCATTGAATTGCAATGATCTGATTTTGATTTTGATTTTGATTATGGTTGTTGATTTTGATTATGATTTTGATTTTGACCTAATTCCAATATGAATAGATTAGTTTGTGAGATTTGATTTTGATTATGATTTTTTATTTTGATTCTGATATAAGCAATAACCATTTTGATTTCATTGTTTTTGATTTTGGCCTGATCTGAATATGAATAGATTAGATTGTGAGATTTGATTTTGATTATGATTGTTGATTTTGATTTTGATATAAGCAAATGGTTATTTGTCCTTGATTCTCTCCTTGATTTTGATTTTGATTTTGATTTTATTTTGATTTGATTCTGATTTCATTGTTGTTGATTTTGATTCTGAATATGAATAGATTAGGTTGTGAGATTTGATTCTGAATATGAATAGATTAGATTGTGTAATGAATTCCTTATGCTATGTTTTTCTATTAGAATAACTAAGAAACCAAAAGTTACTCCTCCAATCAATTTCTTAGGTTTAATTTCCAGTTACAGGGGAAAGGTACTAGAGTTTTGTTATTGACAAGTCAATGACAAGCACACTAGCGGAACATTTCATGAATACGGTTTTGCTGAAAGAAAAAAAACGTTTTTTAGGGAAAAGCATTGAGAGGACTAGCCTCGCTTGGACCGCGTGGTGATAATGGATTAGCTACCGATTCATCCGAAAGACGTGGAGATTCAGCACCTCTAAAGCCGCGATACTCCAAAAATGGTGAAGAATCGTGTCTGACACGTATCCGATACCGATACGTCTCGATACGTCCCGATACGCGTATCGGAGAAGTATCGGCTAATTAATATTTATTTTTTTTAAAAAAATGACCGATACGTGTCGAATACGGCTAACTTATACTCCGATACGGCTGACTTATACTCTGACACCGATACTTCTCTTACCTATTTCATTTTAAAAAAATAAAAGAATAAGAAATAAAAATACATTAAACCTACAACACTATAAAAAACATTTGTCTCTTCTAACTCCCAAAAAATAGGGTTTCTCGTCAACCACTGAACGATAGTTATTCTCTTCTCTCTAATGCTATGTTTCTTCTGTTCTTCTCCCTATAATATCTTCTTCTCTTCTTTTGTTCTTCTCTCTAATTGGAGAAAAATGTTGTTTTTAAATTATTTGTTTTCAATCTCAAATAGTGTTAACTACTAAGTAGTCAACATCAGACAATGATGTTCTTTTTTGATAGTACTAATGATGTTCTCCATAAATTGGATAATACTAATGATGTTTAGCTATATTTAAATTTGTGCAGAAAAAATATGTAATTCTCACTTGTTTTGATCATTTTTATTGATGTGGATGTTTGTTTATTATCATTTTTAGTTATGTTTCTACATTGTGCACTTATACTATTAGTTTTAAATTTAATTTTTTTTATATCGTATCGAGGACGTATCGTATCGGGAGTTTTGAAAAATTTCTCGTATCGCCGTATCCGTATCGTATCGTATCCGTATCGTGTCAGGTATCTGGGCTTCATAGTTCAGCACCAACCATTGCCGTAAATTCTTCCTCCGAATGTCATATACCTGGCAAGAAGGCTCCTTTGGATCTTACTTTAAAAACCAGTATGCGAATAGTATCCCCTGCTTCTACGAATTGGTAAGTACCTTTGATTCACTAATATATTGGCATCAAGCCCGGCAGGAATAAGATACACCAAAGCAAATAAAAAAAACTTATAAAATGAGATTCTTAGTGTATAGTTTAAAATAGCGTGGTGTAACGTCCCATTTTTAAATATTATATTTTTAGTAAAATATACATTATAGAAATAATTAGTATTAGTTTGAGAAAATATGTTACATATAGTCTATTTAGCAAAATGTGAAGTTTCATTAGTTATAGATATATGGAGCATTTAGTAACTAAAACTTATTAATTAATTTAGAAATAATATAAGGAAAGGCAAGTAAATAAACTGGGAATCTTTTACAAATGAACCAATAGTAGTAACTATATGCATGCATGGGTTAATGATATAGTAACTAGATGCATAAAAATTTCTTTACAAATGAACTAACAAGGGTAACTAGATACATTTATGTTCTGATAAAACAGTAACTATGTACAAAGAACTAGAATAAAAAAATGTAATAAATAAGCACATGTGCAATGAACCTATTAAATGGTAAATTTGACTTTATCTTAAGTAACTACATGGCTCACTTAATTAAATGACACCTTGCACTAATTTTAACCATTAGATGAACTTTTTACTCTTCCATTTCTACTATAAATACCCACACCCTTGGCTTAAGTTATTCACACAACAAACCAACAATATTTCACTATATAAACTAAATACGATCAGCCACTTTCTTCAGCCTTCTTAAAGCTAATAAGCTTTCATTAAGTGGAGTTGTGCACCTCATTAAGAGATTTTGAAGGTGAAACTATTTCATATTTATTTCTACTACACATTTTGTTTATGATTCTCTTTTCTTAAAGTAAAAACTCATTTTGTTAAAATTCTGCTTTTGTTTAGATTTGAGAGGATCCTGATAATTTGTCAACCAGAAAGAGAAACTATAAAGGTAGGGGGGTGAGGAATCTCAACAATGATAATATGGTAGAATCAATTGAGTCAAAAGTGGCCCTAACTCTTTTGGTTTTAAAAGACTTTTTACAAATCTGCACTAATCATGAATTAATGTTACCTATCAGATTTATATATGGGTTTTGCTGTGTATGTGTGTGCTGCAGAAATTATATATATAACCAGGCTGATAAAAGTGTGTGTAGTTAAGGTTAAACATAATGGCATAATATTTCTGAGAATGTGCAGTAGTAATTAGTATCTGGGAAGATGCAGCAACTACCAGTATAGGGTATTAGGAATAAGGCTGGTACTTCACTCTTTACAATTGAATAACTTAACTGAAATGAAGTAGAGTAAGCTGCAAGAAAACCGGTAGTTCAGACTCTGATCTTCAGTATCAGAAGCTGATTCCTCAGACTCTGGTACTGTTCATCAGAAGCTGATTCCTCAGACCCTGGTACTGTTCATCAGACTCAGACCCTAGTACTGTTCATCAGACTCAGACCCTGGCACTGTTCACCAGACTCAGACCCTGACACTGTTCATCAGACTCAGACCCTGGTACTGTTCATCAGACTCAGACCTTGGTACTGTTCATCAGAAGCTGATTCCTCAGACCCTGGTACTGTTCATCAGACTCAGACCCTGGTACTGTTCATCAGACTCTGATCAACAGAAGCTCACCTTCAGACTCTGATACTATTTCACCTCCAGAAGCTAACCTTCAGATTCTAACCATCAGAAGCTTACCTTCAGACTCTGATTTCTCAGATTCTGACACTGTTTATCAGAAACTCACCTCCAGACTCTAAAACCGTACAACCTTCAGAACCTAACCTACAGAGTCTGATCTTTAGACTCTGATTCTACAGATTCTAATCTTTAGAATTTAAAGATACCAATGATAAATAGAATTCATATACATATACTTGGAGTGGGACGAAGGAACTTATTACTTCTTAGTATATTTTAAAGTGCCATAGGAGGTATGTTATCTAATTATGCAGGTGAAACATTCTCTTAAAAATAATCATTCTTGGTCATAAGAAATAAATTAGAGAAGCTTAATAGATTTACTTGCTGTACCAATAATAATGCTGAAATGTTAAAGTAAGTTCACATGAGTCCAAGAGTGAGGCACACTTTGGTACAAGCGAGAGTGCGTAAGTGAAGGTTAAGGGACCTTGGGGGCGTCACGGTGCGAAACCCCACAAGTGACCAGGTGGTAGCTCCCCTGTGTCGTGGTATTCGATGCCACACAGTGACGAACCTGACGTGACACTGCAAGAACTTATGATCGGTGGAGAGTGTTTTGTTAAAAGGATGAATAAAAAGAAAAGAGAAATGTACCAATGAGAATTGAAACATAACATGTACTCCCGATTGCTCCTCTCATATAGAATCTCCATGGAGTAGGAAAGAGTCACATATAAGATGAATATAATACATGTGCATTACATAATCATATCATGAATAATATTACTTTATTAATTCTCAAAATAATTATTGTAGATTCTACTACTTGTGCCAATTTGTTGATGTGAACTCACCCCTGTTTGTTGTTGTGGTTTTGTATTCTAATTATTTAAAGATGGAGAACCATGAACCCCACCCTGCTGTACGCCTGGAATTTACGGACGGAACATGGATTACTGATTTTCCAAACTTCACTGTGACTTTTGATGGGGTAGTTGCTATTCACATTACCTCTGGCCTGTACCCCAATTTCGTCACCAGGACTCGTCACCGTGCCGTAACCTTGTCTTTTTACTTACCGCTTGCTGACATGTGGACAACTTCATTGTATGCAGAGCCTCTTCGGACCCTTAACCGCTAGAAGACATAGTTAGATATATGAGTTAATAATGTAATATATCTATGTACATGTATATGAAGCCTATAATATGGATAGTGGAGCTTGGAGAAAGAACCTTAATTATTATGACTGTAGCTTGTGTAAAAGTTTATGTAGCAAAATTATAATACAAATAAGGGTTAAATAAGTAAATAGTCCCCCTAAATATACCAACTTTTGATTTTAGTCCCCCTAAAATATTTCTTAGGCTTTTGGTCCCTTCAAAATTTTCCATCAATGAAATTAGTCCCTACTTTTTAGTCAACTCATATCTAACCTTCATATTTTTTAATGAAATTTTTCAGATATGGGTAGAAAATTATGATAATATTTTCCAAAAAAAAATAGAATTTTTTAACAAAACATGAATTTAATATTAATTTTTTAGCACCAAAAACATAAAATTTCATATTTAATTCATGTTTTGTTAAAAAATTCCAATTTTTTTTGGGAGAGATTATCATAATATTCTATCAATTTCTGGAAAACTTCGATAAAAAATATGAAGGTTAGACGTGAGTTGACCAAAAAGTAGGGACTAATTTCATGGATAGAAAATTTTGGAGGGACCAAAAGCCTAAAAAATATTTTAGAGGGACTAAAATCAAATGTTGGTATATTTGGGGGGACCATTTACTTATTTAACCCTATAAATAACTTAACCTTTTTGTACAGTAGCTAAACTTAGTATCTTTTATCTTAAAAAGAAATAATAAGTAATATTTTTGGATAGTCGATATCTGTGATTTATTGAGGTATCTCATTACTATAACTGAGATTTCTCGAGGCGTCACACGTGGTACTATTTTAAGTTGAATTGATGCTTGTATAAAAGATCATTTAATTTTAATGTTTATCAAGTTTAACTGCCAGTGCATCTATGAAATATAGATAGAAATCCAAAACACTTGGTGTAACAAGTACAACGTTTGGTGAGGTCTTCGTAGGACTCGATCATCATTGAGCATAAAATTAAACAAGTACACTAAGAATCTCATTGTATAAGTTTTTTTTATTTACTTTTGATTGGTTTCCATATCCCTAATAAAATTAAAATAAAATGTTAAAGTTAAAACTTAAGACTTAGACAGATCAGATCCAATTACTCTGGATTTATGCTGCATAACTTATGCACTCCAACTTTTTTTTCTATTGTTGATTCACTCATTTTTTTTGCTATTCCTATTTTTTTTAAACATTGGTTCATTCATATCGCTTCCATACTAGAGCAAGAGTATGATGTTAATTTTTAAGAGAAAATTAAAATTTAGTTAAGATATAAATAGACTCACTCTCCCTGATTCCTCCTCCTAAATTCAATTGCAACTAACTTAATGGAAAATTAATTCTTTTTGTAGTTATGATAGTATGTTAGTAGCTCCAATCCTTTGGTGATAACCATTTTGTGAGATTTGATTTTGATTATGATTGTTGATTTTGATTTTGATATAAGCAATAACCATTTTGATTTCATTGTTTTTTATTTTGACCTAATTTGAATATGAATAGATTTTGATTGTGAGATTTGATTTGATTTTATTCATTTGAAAGAATGGACAATGGACAATGCTAATTTTCCCTTTTAATCAGTTCATGGTTCTGTACTTACGAAAATCAAATCAAATCAAAATCAGCCTCAAGGAGACTGTGATTTTAATCGCTTGGCCATCCAACAGAGTCTCCGCCTCATTAACACATGGTAATTTTCAATTTTACGTTTTTTTTTCAATTTAGTTTTTTATTTTGATTTGTGTTTAGGTTATAAAACTGGTTGCAATTTGTACTGCAGTTGATTACAATACACACCCTCTTGATAAAATTTATAGCAATTTCATTGATGCACTTCCTGTGGTAAGTTATTTTGATTAAAGTTTGAATTTTTATGTGATTTGTTTTATTGGTACTAATTATTTTTAGTTTGGGAATTTGAAATCATGCCTCATAAAACCTCCAATCTCATGTTGTTTCTCCTTTATTATATGTACATCTATATGATATGATTTTCTACATTTTCCTTACTTTCAAATCAAATATTTTCCTTTATAAAAACATGTTTCCTATTTTGATATCTTAGTTTCTTTTGTTCAAGTAAAAGCTCCGTCAATAAACAAAAATGTTATTGGTCTCTAACCACCAATTGGAACTCCTCTCATATATCACGGTTGAATAATTCAGTTTCTATTGGATGTGTGAAAGTATGGTAGTATGTTTTCTGTTTTAGTTTGGTATGCCTTAATATAGTTTCTATTGAGTTAACTCTTTGGTTTCTATTTTAACTACTTTATTGGTTTATTACAGATTATAACCCAAGGATTTAGACCGAGTTCAATTGGATTATACAAGGATCTTTCCATATCAGTCTAAGATTGCAGCTATCATTGGTTTTTATATGCTCAATTGATTTAAATGTGTCCATGTAGGTAATTATTTTATATTACACAGAAAAAATGTTGTTTTGTTTATGATTTGTTTCTTTATTGAAACTCATTTGGATCATCTCAAGCAATTTGTCAATCTACTAATAATTTAGCTACAAAATAAACCACTGACGGCCTTTGCAATTGTCTTGAAGAGTCCTGCAGAATTCATCATCGCAAACTAAAATTGAGAGGCTGCATCTACTATGATTCGCTTAAAAGGTTCGTTCATTATTGTCTTCACTCAACCATGATATTAGCTTTTAGACTTAATTGTCTTCACAGTAGCATTTTCAAATCATAACCATGTTTTATATTAACTATGTCCTTCTCATTCATTCAACACTCATTAATAAGACTCAAACTTAAAACAAATTTATCTTGGTATATTTTTTGCAGTTGAAGAAATCAAGTTCTAAGTGAGATATAACAACATTGAGTGGGTAGCCTCCAATTTTAGAGTCTATGTAGGCTTTTATATAGGTTTTTGAAAATTTTGTTGCAATTACTGTGCAGGTTTTTCAAAACATGATACAATATATGATTTGTATTTATATTTTCTCACTGATGTTATCACTTTTAAATAGCCCCTCTATTCAATTTCTCTTTCCAATTAATTTGTAAATGTCTTTTTAAAGTTTATGATTTTAATCTATTTTACAGGTTCTTGAAAGACTTGATGTGAGATGATTGTGAATCAACTAAACTCAAGAATGCTATCATACAAGCTAGGATGGAAATGAGTCTTACTCTCACTCAGGTTGCTCATTTATTCTCGACCAATATCAAACTTACGTTATAAATAATGATCTTTTACTGCCTTTTGGTGGTTTGATTTTACAAATTGGTTAAATGAACTTCTCTTAAATTATTGTGTACTATATGTGCTGTGAATCATTGATAATTATGATTACATCTAACCTCAATCGTATTAGGTGAGATAACATATATACTGTATAAAAAGGTTTTATTGGAAAGAAAACAGTGATAGTTACTAATCCTGTCAAGGTGCTCATATTAGAAAACAATATTTGGATGACGTAAATAAATGTAGCAGACAGAGAGTGATGTATGTGACTGGTGAAATATCAGTGGTGCTTATATTAGAATATGTATAACTAATTGTCTTTATTTCTGTATGCATGAATTTCGTTGGAAACTTCACTCATGTTTCTCCTTTTATATTTTCCATCATGTCATGGTATCTTTCAAGAGTTCTTAATATAGGAATAACAAATTGACTAGGAATTAAACACAAAAAAGGAGTAGGTTCTTTCTTTTGGTATTATGCATTGTCTTGATTTATCACTCTAAGCTTAGCCTTGCTGTTTGGATATGTAATCATCTTCCTTCACATCAACATCATAGTCTGCAATTCCTGCTTCAGATTTTGCTTATTTCAACATGGTGTCATCACTTATATATGTTTCATTCTTGGCATAGAGGTAGAAGTGTGTCTTGGAACCTTTTTTACTACTATATATAAATATCATTCATCCTAATTAAATGAGGCACAAAAATGACTTGAAATTAAATAAGCTCTTTCCAACTTGAATTAGTGACTATCATCTCTTTTGACCTTGCTAAGCATTAATAATTATATTGATTATCATTGATGTGTAACTATTTTTTATTTGCAAATTCCAGTTTTCCCCTACAACTCACGTTTTCTTTTTTCACTTCTTTTGATTGCAGATTTTCCGAGAGGCTCTAATTGCCTAGCTTCTGTTTGATAAATTGAAGTGGGTCAACTGTTATTTTTGTTTATGTATGTTTTAAGTCAGTTGAATCAAATTCTAGACTTTGATTTAATTGAGTTCTTATAGTGATTGATTTTTGCTCGATGTATAGTTTTGTCAAATTCCAGTGTTTATATCCAGGAACTCTCTGGTTTATTGATTGATTAAAATGGTAGCTTCTATTATTGCAAACTTTATGGGGGTTTAAATTTGTATAATATTTCAATGCTAAATGATTGTTGTGCAAGTTTGCTTTAAATGCTATTTTTTCCATATATCATTACATTTGACTGTCTTATACATAATATAAATAAATGCCATAATATAGTTTCTTTTAAGGACCGTATAGTATAGCTTAATACTTTAATAACAAGTTAAATATCAATTGTAAAAGAATATTAGAGTTTTCAATTTAGCAGGGGTGAAATGGGTAAAACATTGAAAACAATGTGGTAATCTATGTTTTACCAAAAGTATATATTAGAGAGAATTGGATATCAATATTATATCTTAACCTGTCTACTAAGATAGGTCGTAATCATATCAATATTTCTTGAAAGAATTTTTCAATATACACATCCATGCAATAAAGAAGTACTTGAGTATTATCTACTAAGATAGACCCTAATCATTATCAAGATTTCTTCCAAAAAATTGTCTTTGTAAGCTATCTTACCTACTTCATATATGATAAGTGCCTAAATTGAATTTAAAAGCATAGTTAATTTAAGCACTTTTCTAGCTTGTTTTGCAAGTTATCATGGGAAATGATCATAATCAATGATCAAATGCCCACTATTGCTTTTACTACTTTCCCCATCCAATTGTGCAGGAAAATACAAGCCAGGACATCAACTAAGCAAAGAACATGAAGTTTTGATCAGGTGCCATCGCTAGAAGCGCACGCTTCCTCGCTACAAGCGAGGATAGGCAGGGAATTTGGAGACTCCATCGCTACAAGCACAGAATTCATCGCTTCAAGCGATCCTTTTGGGAGGTTCATCGCTACAAGCGATGGACTGGTCGCTTCAAGCGACCAAGGGCGGTTTAGTGCCAGGTGCTGACGTGGAGCTTCCTCATTGGCCAGAAGTCGGCCGTCGCCACAGCGACAGGCTGGTCGCTTGTAGCGCGCGATCATTTTCTCAGAATATAATAGCCTTTTCAGCTCTTTTTTAGCATAGAGCTTAGCATATAGTTTTAGATTTCTCTGTAGAATATTTTAGCTTAGCTTTTAGACAAGAAATAAGGGCTAGAAGCTTTGATCTTCATTGAGCAAAGGTGATTGGATTGTGGAAATCAACCAAAAGGCTTTGGGAAATCAAGAATTTAGGTTTGTATTTTCATCTTTCTCTTCTCTTTTGTAAAGCTATCATGAAAATGAACAGCTAACTTCCCCTAGTTGGGATTGGATGCACTCTTTCTAGCTTAGATGTAATAGTTTGATTATGCAATATATATGGTTTTAGCTATTTATGTGAATTTGAGTTTTTCTTGCCATTCATTGTCATGTTTTGATTTAAAATGATATTGACGAATACTTTTAAATCTTTGGTGAGAATAACTTCTATCAAAATAAGAAAATCTAGAAATGGATTTGGGTTTTGATAATCGCACAAAGTTTCGGAACTTAAAGCTTTCGGATCGTTTGATTGATTGGGAAATCGTCGATTAAACGATACGATCGATCTCACGACGTCATTTGGGAAATCAATGACGTTGTCGAGCGATACGTGATATTTTCGCTAAAACGCTAAAACTCATATGCACGATCTTTAGATTATATTCGATGCTCGATTGAGGAAATCCTATCTCAACGCTTTTATTCCTTAGTTTTTGTCGTCTTTATTTTCCGCATTTTTACATTACCATAGTTTATGTACAAACAATTTACAAAACCCTTTTAGCTCAAAACGATAGCGATTGTTGAACGGTTCGAAGTGTCGCACTAATCCCTGTGGAGACGATAATAGAAAATACTTACTTTTGTTGTATGAAATACTGCTTCAACAATATAGTAGGAAGGAACAAACACAAAAAACAAACAAAAGATACTAGGATCTTATTATTATTATTATTATTATTATTGGAAAAGAGGGATTTACAAAAGAAACAATTTTTATTGGAACTATTTTGTTACATCGGTTATTATGACAGGTTGTAATCATATCATGGTTTCTTGCAAGACTCAAAGTTTCTTGAACCACTCAATTGCGCTGCTCAAAATATTATGCACATACTAAATCTTTCTGCCAGATTTCCAAACAAGTGGCTTTGGGTCTACAATCTCAAAACACAATGGCATACATCAAACTTTCTCTTACTCCCCCTCCTCCCATTTCCTCTCTCTCTCTCTCTCTCTCTCTCTCTCTCTCTCTCTCTCTCTCTCTCTCTCTCTCTCTCTCTCTCTCTCTCTCTCTCTCTCTCTCTCTCTCTCTCTCTCTCTCTCTCTCTCTCTCTCTCCCCCCTAATAATAGCTAAACATATAGCTCAGGCTATTTCACAAATATATATATATCTAAGACACTTGGTAAATTACATGCAAGAATTGTAGGCCATAATCAAGGTTTTTTTTTGCAAAACAAATCGCATAGACTATATTTTTAGCTTGAACTCACCTATTAAGGTAGTCCATAATCATATGAAGGTTACTTGCAAGAATTGTTTTTGTAAGCTAGGCATGTTCACCACTTACATCTTTTGGCAATTATAGTAATGAATAATATCCCTTGATCGACCAAAATAACTTAAAGGACCTATTTGAAACTTAAATGACCTATTTGATCATAAGTCGTCTTAAAGGACCTATTTGAAACTTAATAACTTAAAGGACTAATCCGGTATTTTTGTCAAACTTAAAGGACCAAAATAGGTATTTGACCTATAATATATTTCACGTTGTTTTAATTTATTTTCATGTAATGTTGTAGTCCTAAGTTGCATATTGTGCGTCTTAAGTTGCATGTAGTCCTAAGTTGCGCACTATGTGAAATTCTTGGATGTCTCACAATTGTTCTTTGCAAGACAACACGGTCTCCTATTGACTTAAGCATGTGTATTCTGGTTACTTAATCATGTATTGGTTCTGAAAGAACAATTGTGGAGCAAAGAAATTTCAAGAGAAGCTTAGTTTCAAGTCAGAATCTGAAGAATGTGAATGACCCTTAGTTTCAAGACAAGCTATAAAAATGACCCTTGGAAATTGTTACCCTCAATTTGTTATGGTTGACTCAATTGAGAAGTTATATGTTGCTATGTTAAGAGTTACCACAATTAATTTTCTCTCATGGGCAACTATATGTTGTTATGTCGAGAGTTACTCCAAGGAAAAACTTATATGTATTGGTGAATAATGAAGAAGGTGAAGATATAAATGTAACATCAAACGTAGTTTATAAGAAAATATCTTAGAATGTACTTATGTTAATTACTGAAATGTATAAAATTTCCATTATAATATTTTTGGTTGTGATAAATTTGTTTGGGTCCATATCAACATATTTGATTGCATTTTTAGGACCATAATGTGAATGTCATATAATATAACTTAATATGTTAATAACAACTTCAATATCCATTGTTAAAAAAATACAGTTTTCAATTCTAATAGACCTATCTGATACCAAAAGTCAAACGTCTAGAGTTACTTCAAAAGAATGGCTAAAGATATTGTTAACCGATGAGGAATATGAATATACAAATGTTACATATAATGTAGTTTACAAAAAAATGTTTCAGAATGTTCGTTAGTTAATATTATTATTACTCATGTGATGTTCGAATGAAGTTTCAATTATAATATATTCCACGCGTTTTAATTTATTGTCTTTCAAGTGATGTTGTAGTCATGAATTCCTAATATATTATGCTCATCATTGACCCGTGCGATAGCACGGGACGGCGTCTAGTTAGTAATAGGGTTTACAAAAAAAAATAAACATTAGTAATAGGGCTCTATATTCCTCAAAAGAAATAGAGCATGTCAAGTCCTCAGAGTAAACAACTTATTCAATAATACTTCATCATTGAGGTTTGTTAAGATATTTTTAAGGAGTATATAATTTAAAATATCAATGTTCATATTGTTAAATTTTAAAAGAGTCATTTATCAAAAAAGAAAGTTACAAAGAACCACGGCCATGTACAATAATGCATATGCAGCGGTGTAAAAGAAAACAAAAATCGAACACTAGTCGATTATCAAAAACATTGCAGTAATCCTATAGTGGTATAGAACTCAATCGTGACACCAAACAGTTAATTTAACATGCTTCCAGGGCAAAATAATAAGATTACAGGAATACCAGCATAGCAAAATCGAAGAATAATAATACAACCAGGAAATGAAAAAAATAATACAACCATGATCACCATAACACACTATTAAGCATCCGACGCTACAACACAAGGCTGCACCTAAGAGAATTACTCGTCTAGGCGAAAGGGTTTCTGCACTCCTTTCTCGTATTCATCAGCTCATTATATCAGTACTGTAAGACTCCCATTGACAGGCAGATATTTGGCCTTCATCTTTCCTATAACAACAAATAATTTACAAGCAAGGTACAAATATTTGAATGATGACCGACTATAAATCTCTCTATGCTTGAGTGTTTCCTCTCGACTAAAGAATGGTATAAATAACTTCAACCATATTTGTACAGGGGTGCAACAAATTGATGCTTGGCTTGAAAAGAGGGTCCGAGCAGAAAATCTTAAGATCATCCGAATGGATTACCTCCTGCAGGGAAGGGGTTTAAAGTAGCAGAGGCCGACGACCTACCATTCAGTTGCTGATCTATATTAGAGAAGCCAAAAGCAGCTCCCTCATTACCAAAAGTCCCAATTCCTTGATGCCTACACATTCAGTAAAGTGTCAAGGTAAGTAATGCAAACCACAACCAATAATTATCAACTCTATCCATACAATCATAATAAATTTACCTTAAACAGATTACTTCACAAATAAAACTCAGCTCTCGATAATCACAACTAACCTACTCAAGCAGCAACACTGAATATATAGAATTGAGGTCCTAAAATTTGTGTGTTTTTTATGAATAACGGGCTAACTTTGTTGTTGTATTGCATTCATGCTGCATAGTATGAATGCCAAAAGACGAGTTTCCACTTTCCAAGAGCAAAAAATTAATCTAACTTAAAACAGGCTATGCAAACAGTAAATAGTATATGGACTGAAATAGTTACCTTGGCATTGGCACATTAGTGGGAAGTTGTTGCTCCATGTATGCCCCTGAGATTTTACATGGTTTATGATACAAATAAAGATCAAATAGCATAGGCAAAAAAATAATTGATTGGGGAAATGATAAAAGGTATACTTGGTCCCATTGCTGAGGCATGAATATGTGCTTGTGGAGGGAGAGTCGGTGAATATGATAACGAGGAGGGTGGATTCCAGGAAAGAGATTGATTACCCATGTTTGAAGGGTTTACTGCAGCTGAAGGCGCTACACTAGGCAGAGCACCTTGAAAAGATGACATAGAAGGAAACTGCATTCAAGGAATACCAATCATAAAGCATCAACCAAAATGTGCATTGACTGAAAGAATTATGGAGAATATTATGCCATTATCTGTTTTCCTAACATAAATTGATAGGCAATACTAAGCTTGAATTAACTAAGAGTTTGCATTTATATATTAGAAAGTCAGCATGTCCTACTTCAACATTCCAGCTTTTTCAATGTCAGATGATAAAAAACCTAATAAATATATCCATCATATACCAGTTACCTATCATTCTTATCATTAATACGATAAGGCTCCTCTATTGAAGAAAGCAATCTTCGGAAATTAATGTACACTTCAGTAAATAATGAATGAAAAACTCAATAACTTAACAAAGGACAAGATTCAAACATACATTTATCTTCCACCAATGGCTCTAAAGCACATCATGCACTTTGGAAGATCCAAATCACCAACCGATAGTAATTAATAATGATTCAACTAAAGATTCACAAAACCTATGTAAAAGAGGAAATGTGCACAAACTATCACCAGGCGTACTACACACTAGTACATAAACTGAAATTACTTACGGTTGGGGCTTGAACTGGTGTTGGTTCGTTGATCACATCAAATGGATTTGTAGATTGTGATGGTTGTGGGAAACTCGGCATGGACTGTAACAATGGGAAGAAATTTATAAGAAAATGTATCATACTATGGTACTGGCATGTAGCCACAGATTAAGTTATAAAGCGGTAAGCTAATGATTTGGAATTTAAAGTACCATCACATTATTATATTGAACTGAGACACCCATGCCAGGCGGTGCACCCATTTGCCAGCCTGGGACTGGAGCAGGGAAGGATGAATATTTTATTGTGAATAGATCCTGCAAAAATCACAACTAAAGACTAAGATAAACAATAGACATATACGAGCAAGTACACAATAAAGATGCTTTATGAAGTTAAGTAAGGAGTCGATAATACCTCAGGAAGTTCATTTCTTCCACTTGGTTTTATGTCTACAGTAGAAGTTTGTGACACAAAATTAGATTTTTCCCCATTGACAACCTTTGAGAAATGTGGCACTAGCGTGCTTGGATGCCCCTGTATCGCGGGAACAGAAGATGTATTACAGGTCTGAGTGATATTTCTATGAAAGGATGAATGAACATCACATCTGAATTAATTGACAGAACATTTTATACAGCGTCTTAATAAGACAAACCTGGTTATTCAAAGCTCCACCTACTGGTGGTGTAGATTGTTGAATAGTAGGCTGACCAACAGCAGATGTGAACAACGGTTGTTGTTGCTGATACTGCAAATTAGGCCATGGGAGTGCATTATTGAAAGGTGATTCCATTGTCAATCCAGAAGATGCTAATGAAGCAACACTGGATGGGAATGTTGTGAAGCTGCTCACAGTTGGAGCTCCGGCAGTAGCAGTAAGAGCTGATCCCGCCAAAGGCCCTGCAGGTGAAACAGATAAAAAGGCGTTGAATCGTTAGCAATGTTGCGATACTGCTCAAAGGAATAGCTACTGCAAGACAGTGACCACCTTGGGTTCCAGAAACTTGATCAGGTAAAGACGATGGAACTGACAACTGGGACAGCATCGATTCAAGTGGATTTACATTTGAAAGGCCCTGAGATACTTTTACCTCAGGTGCAACATCAAAGGAGGCCCAATTGTTATCACCAGAATTTGTTGGGTTCACAATTTGAGCCACGGTAGTTTGTGTGGCATGAGGAATTGCTGGAGCAATAGGTGGTTCAGGAACATCATCAAAATCAATAAGGCTCCTGATAGTCTCAAGCTTAACTTCTGATGGGGTTCCATTGCTGGATGCCAAGCTACTGGAAGATGCCGTTCTCTGCAATTATAGTAGTCAAAGGTATGATAAAATGTTTCGAATAGAAAATCAATTTTGGGAACTGCAGAAAGAACCGCAACAACCAAAAGGGACTTTTTCCCATTAGGTGGGTGGGATGCCATAATGATTCGACGTAAATCATGTCTAGTAATGGAAAGGAAAACTAGGCCCTTGAAAAAACTTCATAGTAAAGAAAGTAAATACGGAGTAAAATTTATGAAAGTGCCAAGTAAATACCGAGCCACATTATTAAGAACATCATTGATATAATCTCACCTGTGTGAGTGTTGAGCCATTAGCAGCCTGTCCACTGTTTGCTTTGGGAGGTTCACTAATTCGCAGAGGTACTACATTTTCTCCCAAAATTTCTCTAACAGGTCGGACAACAGGTAGTGGGCTTGAAGAACCCAGGTCTTTGGCTCGATCAGGAGATTGGCTTTCCATCTTATTACCTCCATCGGATATACGATTATCTTCAAATTTCCGTCCATCTCCAAATCTATCTTCACGGCGCCAGTCATTGATTATTGGAGGGCGGCCAGGGCTTCTCTTATGATCGGCATAATGTCTTTCTTGATCATATCCAGGACTTCTTCCACCTGAACTAGACCTGTCACTGAAACGGTGTTCATATGTATCCTCATAAGGAGGGCTTTTTGGTCCTCCCTGATATGACTCCGTCCTCCTGGTTTCATAGGAATCATCCTTGTCGCCCTGTATGAGATGCAGCATAAGAAAATGAGATTTCTCTCAATACATTTAAGCAATTCTAAAGCAAAAGCCAAGTGTGTACTAGTTTAAGGGTGTATTTGTATTGACTAATGAACAACATATTTGGGCTTATCACCAAGCATAGTCACTTGTATGCGTGTTTGGGAAGTCTTATGAAAATAGTTTTTGACATTGGCATGAGCTACTTTTGGCTTATTTCGATAAGCCCTTCAGGATAGCATACAACCAACTTACACAAAAACAATCATGTTTTCTCTTTGATTATAGAAATAGCTTTAATGAGAAACACTTGCATGATGAATGTTTATTCAATTAGCGCTTAATTAGGTCATTTATTCACACATACCATAAAGCATCAACAGATATTGCACAAAACATTGGCATGAATCCCTACATGTCGAATTCCAAAAAAAAAAAAAAAAAAATCTTACTCCAACATGGCTACCACAACACAGTAGGGCAAGACTGCTGTTCTTTTTCCGTAAACAAATTGAACCAATAATAAAATTTAAAGTAAATTGTAGTAATAATGGAAAATAAGGTAGGTGTTTTGTCCAGTATCAATTTTATTTCCCCCAACATTTTCATTTCATTAAGCATATACCATATGTCTAAATATTGTAAATCTTGAAGCATATATAAATGATATGAATCTTTTTCCTTAAACTCATGACATACACACACATTGTGTCCTACAATAAAATTTAGTGTATCACACTTGTGCTTCATAGATTAAAATTGAACATGTGAGAGAATATATAGAATATGCTTAAAATGGAGTACATTATATCTGATGGAGGACAACGGACACTTTACAACCTTTACTCTTGGAGGTTTGTCATAGGACCTGTCGCCAGTGAATCTCCTATCCACATAAACATGCTTGATAAAGTCCCGAAGCCTGTCAACATTACTGGCACCAAACATGACAATCAGAGTAATGCACCCTAAAATTAAAAAAAATAACTAACAAGCAAATACTTACCCGCTATCAGGTAAAGAATGAGTTTGTGCATCCCATTCTTTAAAAAATATATCTTTTGCACGCTGAAAGTATAATAGCGAATGAAAATCAACTTAAAAATAATATGCAACATCAATGGAACAGAATAAATCTATCATAAGTTTTAGCACATTTAAGAATTGGTACCTGATTTCCTCCTTCTTGAAGTGCACTAACTTCTTGTGCAGTAAATTTAGCCATGGAGATTGATTTTACTCGATGAGTAAATTCCCGGCTGGAAATTAAAATAAAAATCAGTTTAGAAATGGGAAACTTTACTGTTGTATCTCCAGTACAACAGGATATATTGCCGAAGGAGAAACATATTTAGTATACAATTAATGAACACCGGTCCATCAAAAACAACACTAAAACGATGCTCAAAAAGTACAAGAAAAATACAATTGATATACAGAAATTTCAAGCTTCGTTGTTAGTGAAGTAGAAATTCGAGTTCAAGTGAGAAATATATCATTACAATGAGCAGTATTAGTCAGTACGATATGTTTCAATGTACCTTACAAAATATCTATTCAACAATCATCAACCTCAACATTTCGACAACAGTACAGTTCGTAAGTAAAAAGATTAAGTACTTACTGTATTCCACTGCAGTTTGTGCAAACAAACGTCCAGAAATTTGTGCATACATATTGTGGTCCCTAACAAGAGAGTAAGAAACAAGCGGGTTATTGTAACAGACTTGTCACAGTATCAAATTCAACCATTTCCTAGCTACGTTCAAAGAGCCCAAACAGACCAACATTATAAAAAGCTGGCAAAGAATAAAGATTACCAACACTTAAATCAAAGTGTACAACGTGAGCAGAAATATGCACATCATAAGCATTCTATCTCATATTCAAATTTATCTCTTCATTCAAGGTTTCTGTTGTAGCATGGAATCTAGAGGAGACTAATTAATTAGGGCAGAGAACTGCTATCATCCCTTTGATTTTAATTTTAATAGTCTACAACCACGGCATAAACAAAATTCTGAGAACATTTGTTTCCTGTCGAATAGTAAAAAATGCAAAAATAAAACACTATCCATGGAGCGAAGCTTCGCTTGAACTGATTGTAATATCTACCTCTGGTCTGACTTTCAACAGTTGACATTTAATAAAAGATTAGTGTCGGTTGACAAAAGGTATACACAGGTAAACTCATATGATTTGTGCTATACACTCTAGCATATTCAAATATAACAAGTAGCAATCGGTTTAAAGTTGCTACAAATTAGCAATTCATAGAGTAATTCTCAGACACTAGCAGATTATAAATCGTGAAAAAGCAGTGTAAACAGCAAGGCAAACGAGGCTGTTGCTTAGGGCCTAAGCCTTAGGCCCCAAGCCAACCACCCATGCCTCCATTATTTTATACATGTCTCACTAATTTGTCCATGGGCCCACACCTATGATTCTGTAGTAGATGGTAAAAAAGAAGTGTATCTCATGGAAGACCAATATTACTTTATCGTGACCAAAGTATCTCTCCCTACCGGTCATAATTTACATCTTTATATTGAACAAAATTACTTCCCACTTTACTGACGTAAGCTTGTAATGTACCTCTCGCTATTTTATTGACTTTTTATTTCTTTCGTTGATATGATTAAATAGTGCAAATATAACTCGCATTAAATTGTTAATAAAATGTGTGGTAAGTTGTTTGGATTTTCATATCTCGATGTGTTACAGTTTACTTTTCTTCTTTCGAAAAAAGTGTATTTCACCGTTTTTCGTTATTATTAACGAAAATTAAGAAAGCTAATGCCATATCATCAAGCAACAAAAGATTAAACTTACAATTCTACTTTTTTTTTTTGCTCAAACATGGTACTGCAACCTTCTATTCTACCATTTTTTGCTGCTGTTATATATTTAAACTTGCTGCCGTTAACAAATAACAACCCCTTCATCTTGAATAATTAATTTAAAAAGGTTGGTGTGGATAGGAAATTGAATCTTATTAAATATTTCTACAAAGTTCGCCTAAGGCCTCTTAAGTTCTCTACAAGCCTGTTATGATTCAAAATAGCATAAGAGAAAATACACTTGGCATAACACAATTGGTTGAGGCAAATGAACATGTGGCTAGTGATCCTAAAATCAAGGAAGCTTGGGTTGAGCATAAATAGGGAAATGATGATCAATAAGGGGTATGAAGATATTTGATGAAGTCTCTCCTCTCTCCCTTTGGTACTCTTAGTAGAGTAATGACTTAAGTCTTAGACTTAGTCTTCTTCTATCTATCATGCTTCTATGTACTAAGAATATCAATTTTAATTGGGTTCTCCTTTATCAATTTTACCTTTGATTTAATAACCAATTTGCAATTATCCAATTATTACATTGTCAATTTTGAGAACCCTTACAACAGCCCATTGAATGGTTACCACTACATAGGGGTTGGAATAGGCTAGGCCGAGCTAGGCTTTGCAAGGCCTAAGCTTGGCTTGCCAAATTTTTTAAGGCCTAAACCTGGCCTGCGACCTGTCATAGGCTTACATTTGAGGCCTGAGCCTGGCCTTCTGAAAGCCTGATAAGGCCTGCTAGCCTGTTTAAAAGCCTATATCATATGAACATCTTTAAGTAAACAATGTGATATAAGTTTAAATAAACTAACGAACTAATAGATCAATTAGATTAAACTCTCTTTTACTAATCAACATGAGTTTTTAGGGAATTTAACTATATATTGCATCATATTTCAATTCTAGTTTATAATAATACATTTGTATATGCGAAAAATTAATGTATACTAATAAACTTAAATTACTAACAGATTTATATTTTAATTCAAAGTACAAAATATATTATAATAATAAATAATATTATTCATATTTACTTAAATAGGCCGGCCTAATAGACTTAAGAGGCTTTTTGAATGGTCTGTGGTCTGACCTTTTAAGCTAAATAGGCTTCTAAAAAAGCCTAGACCTTCTCTATTTAAGAAAAAAGTCTGGCCTGACCTGGCCTGTCGTAGGCTAGGTCGTAGGCCCCTGCCTGACCTATTCCCATCCCTACTACATCATTGTGACTTGTGATGTTTCACAATCTAACTGCAATTCTGATGAGTTGTCCTATAGTATATTAAATGACATAAACTACAGAGTAAGAAAATTCACTTGCTTGAAGAGCAGGAAAATGATCCTACCATGCTGTTGCAGTTAATGCATCTTCGATTCGGTGTAAGTTTGAGAAGACCTCGAATAGTTCGTTCATTTTTCTGATCTTCCTTTAGTCGACTTGTCATCTCCGCTTCTGTTAAACACATCAAAACTCGTAAATATCAACATAAACCAAGCCAATCCAATCAAGCAATTCACAGATGATTATCAAAATTTCTATCAAATTGCTCCCAAAGCTACAGAGAAATTAACTATGTTTGAATTTCAGTTTTTGGATTGAAAAAAGCGATTCTGAAGACTCAAATTTGATTTCAATATGTTTGCGTGTTTTTTATTTTAATTGATTTTACCGCTAAAATTGATTCTAACCTGTAACTCTCTAGAACTTCTAGTTTTTGCCTTCAAACATGATTTGTTCACTCAAATTTATCGTTCAAATCACTTTCACATAAACATATTCATCCCATTCATACATAAATTATTTTATCTTAAAGTCCCTTTTAACTAAAATCAATACAATCAAAATCAATTTTGGCGGCGTAGAACCAAACACTAACTAAAACTTATCATGCTTTCATCCGAAAATATGATCATCCATACAATGCACCTAGATTCTAGAATTTTCCAAAACATCAAATAAGCAAAAGAGAAGAAAAAAATCAAGAACATGGAATTTTGCAAACAATTTTTTGCAGATCAGCATACAAATTGAAGGAGAATGCAAATACATCAGATCTAAGAATTGAACACTTGCCTAAGAACTAAGAAGAAGAAGAAGAAGAAGAAATTCAGTTAGAACCCTAAAAGTTGATATAAAAGAGAAATGCCTGATTTTGCAGAAGAAGAAGAAGAAGAAGAAGAAACAAACAGTTAAGCAGCTTTTTTGTTTAAGCTGCTGACGGTGATGGTCAATAAAAGAGATCCAGCAGCACAGCACAGCACAGCACAACAACCAGAGAAGAGAGAGAGATCTTTCTGAGTTGGTGAAATTACGGCTTTATACAGCTCATAATCAGGTTTTAGCCAAAGAAAGAGTGAAGAGAAAGGGAGTAAGGAAAAAATGATTTATTTGAATAGTAAAAGGATTTTTTTTTTTTTTTTAGTCAAAATATAGTAATAAGAATTTTTTGTGCGGTTAAATATTGATTTGTAAGAGTTTAGGACAGTCTCTTGTTAAGTTGCGATGGTCATACATGGCGACTCATTCCCCTATGGCTAATCTGTGGCATCCTTGACCAACGACAGTCCCATTCTTCAAAATAATATAAACCGGCTTCTAGAAGAACAAAAAAAATATTATTATAAATCGGCTTCTAGTTTTTTATTTTATTTTATAAAAGATTAGACTTAAGTTGATACATGGACTCTAGAGATTAGAGAGTGATCATTTAAAAATGACCACTCTCTACTCTCAACAATCCAAAGAAATTTTATTTTAGGAGACATTAATCATAGTTGTAACTCATAAGCCTCGTTTAGTTGGGTGAGACGTTTTTTTGTTTGTCTAAAATGGATGGTGATTTTACTAATTTTTGGCTTGATAAATGGGGTCCAACAACATTCCTCTCATCACAATAGTTAATCGATCTTTTTTTGAATACCACTTTTATCGTTAATGATGTAACTAATGCTATGGGAATTGGGACAACAATTTCTTGTTTGAGAATATACTTGATAATATTGCAAATAAAATCATAGCAATCCCTACCACTATTGAGGCCGATGGGCTTGACACCATTGGGTGGGGTGGCGCTAGTACTTGTCAATTCTCAGTCAAGAGTGCTTACGATTTACTTGTTTCAAATCGTGTTAGTGTGAAGGGGATTGGGAAGTTCTATGGAATTGGAGGGGACCACATCGCATTCAAACTTTAATGTGGTTAGTGGCTCATGGACATATTCTTACTAACTACTGATGAAGTGGATAGGGGTGGGTATATACCCACGTCTCCCTGTTGAGAATGAAGATGAGATTGTTCTTCATATGCTTCGTGATTGTACGCAGACATATCAGGTATGGAATAGACTTATGTCTCCAGATTGGGTCACTAACTTTTTTTCTTTTGTTGATTGTAGAGTTTGGCATTCAAAAACCTCGACAAAAGGTGGAATGAGGATGGTATACTAGGTGGCAAACAACATTCATGGCTACATGTTGGCATCCGTGGATTTGGAGAAATAAATCAATTTTCGAAGAAGGATTCCAAAGACCAACTAACCCAACCTTTGTTATCCAAAATTTCATTAGAGCTATAGAAGAAAGTTCTCAAAATCATGTGTTGGTCAATCCCCGACATTAAGAAACTATGTTTATTGGCTAGAAGAGACCAAATGATAACTGGGTGAAGCTTAATTGTGATGGAGCATGTAAAAGCAATGGAGAGATTGCGAGGTGTGGAGGGCTTGTTTGCAATTCAGATGGTAGGCGGCTTAAGGGATGTAGTCGTAAAATTGGAGGTTGTGATGCATTGCATGCAGAGATGTTGGGTCTCTATCTGGGACTTGATATGACTTGGAGATAAGGTCTATCTCACCTAATTGTTGAAAGTGACTCGAAAGTGTTTATTGATAGGGTTACCAAAAATTGCAAGATCAATGGAACTACCTCTTCCTTGATTCGCCGTATTCAACCACTTTTTCGGTAGGATTGACATACTCAAGTTATTCACACTTGACGCGAAGGCAACAAATGTGTTGATTGACTAGCAAATTTTAGCCTCTTTAGATTCTAGGAATCTTCTTGTTATAGAGACACCTTCTACAAAATTTCAAAGGCTATTTCTGGACCTGCATTCTTAAAAATGCGTGTAATTAGACTTAGTTTTTTTTTTTGGGCCTCTGACCCTCTTTTGTAAAAAAACAAAAAAAAAACAAAAGAAGAAGAGGGTTATCATTTAATTTGATTATGAGAAGATAATTTGTTTTTTTATTAAAATGGGCACAATTTTTTGTCTCTTAAGCCTTTTAACTGGGATATTTTGTTTGTCTCGGATCTCATATACCACGCCATGAGGTATTTTGCTTTTTTATTCTTCTATTATCCACACTGGTACTTATTTAAATGCGTGTTGAAAACTATATCAAAACTCATTGATTTATTAAATGTATACTGATTGAAGGTTAACAATAACATTTATACTCTGTGATAGGGAGTTTGGTCGCATTGGATGGTATAAAGGAAGAGCAGTCCAAAATAAATCATTTAATTAATCTTGGCATGCAAAATTTAAGTCATGACAATAGCTGAAGCTTTGAAGGAGGGAAATTCCGTTTCTAAGGAGCTACACCAAGTTGCAGAGCATCAAGTTGAAGTCGCTGAAAGACAATTTTCGTATATGCATTTTGCAAAGGATAATATCTACGGGCTAGTGGTAAGCCTTGAATTTTTATTAAGTCCTATAGTAAAACACTAATGTGTTTTTTTGTGCTCATTTGGTTAAATATGTTTCATGCTTTGTATATATTTTAGAGTTCACTAATCTTATGCCTGATAATTAACTCAGAATTTTCAGTTATTTTATACTAGAATTTTTATTCCTTCAACTTGTATCTAATGATCCTCTCAAAAAAAAAAACTTGTATCTAATGGTCATATAAAGCTACTTTGTGATTTACATAAGCAAGGGGTCTAGGTGAAAGTCGCATAGTCTTTTTTTACTGCATAATTCGCTGCATTAACTCAGAATCTGGCATGGTCTTTTTTTTACTGCATAATTTCCTGCATTAACTCATAATTTGATAGCAGTCGGGTAGTTTAAAAACATTATGGATGAGGCTTTGAAAGAAAAGATTGTGAGTGTTGCTGTCTCTGAAGCCCCGATACTCCAAAAATGGTGAAGAATCGTGTCCGACACGTATCCGATACCGATACGTCTCGATACGTCTATCGGAGAAGTATCGGCCAATTAATATTTATTTTTTTGAAAAAAAATGACCGATACGTGTCGGATACGGCTAACTTATACTCCGATACGGCTAACTTATACTCCGACACCGATACTTCTCTTACATATTTCATTTTAAAAAAATAAAAGAATAAGAAACAAAAATACATTAAACCGACAACGCTATCAAAAACATTTGTCTCTTCTGACCCCCAAAAAATAGGGTTTCTCGTCAACCACTAAACGATAGTTATTATCTTCTCTCTAATGTTATGTTTCTTCTGTTCTTCTCCCTATAATATCTTCTTCTCTTCTTTTGTTCTTCTCTCTAATTGGGGAAAAATGTTGTTTTTAAATTATTTGTTTTCAATCTCAAATAGTGTTAGCTATTAAGTAGTCAACATCATACAATGATGTTCTTTTTTTATAGTACTAATGATGTTCTTCATAAATTGGATAGTACTAATGATGTTTAGCTATATTTAAATTTGTGCAGAAAAAATATGTAATTGTCACTAGTTTTGATCATTTTTATTGATGTTGATGTTTGTTTATTATTATTTTTAGTTATGTTTATACATTGTGCACTTATACTATTAGTTTTAAATTTAATTTTTTAATAACGTATCAAGGCCGTATCGTATCGGGAGTTTTGAAAAATTTCTCGTATCGCCGTATCGGTATCGTATCGTATCTGTATCGTGTCAGGTATCGGGGCTTCATAGGTTGCTGTGGTATTATCTTGATAATCTAGGTATGTTTTTGCCATCAAATTTTGGTTCTTAACTGCGGTTGGTGTCTTTTGTTATTATGTCTCTAAGACTTTATTTTGCACAGCATTATGCAACAATTAGTTTGATGAACTTTATCCAAAGGCCAGTATCATTTACGTGTACTTTTTATGTATATGACTTAATCTTCAAATGTTTGAATAAAATATTAAGACTTAGTTTATGTATATGATCTCACACCGTGAACTTTTAAGGTCGTTGTTGATTTATTTGATGTTTAATTAATCTCAGTGTTATAGTAGTAGTAACTAAAGTATGGTTTGAATGTAGGTGTTTTCAGCTCTAGTTCAATACAAGTAGAAGTGTAGGAAACAACTGGAGCTATAATTTAATTTTTTACTTTCTTTCCTTCCACTTCTTTTTCTAAACCAAACATGGTGGTAGTGATTGCACACAACAGAAATCCAAATAATATATACCCAACCAAATGCTTCCACTTCTTATTCGATGTATGGCCTAAACTTCATATAAAAGCACATGAAACAGTGAAACATCATGGCATCACTATTATTTTATCGCCGCATAAGAAAAGCTCATGTGACTGACACTCTTCTAACAAATGTCTTTGCCCTTGTCCTTGTCAAATTCCTCAATGTGAGACATATTTTAAATGAAACCATTATCACATGGACCAACCTGTAGATAGAAAAAAAAGAACCTTTTATTTAATACAACTATTCAATAATTTGATCAGAAATGCTTCTGAGCTTCATAGAGTCCAATAATGCAAGAAAGCATGTCCCATCTTTGTACTATTATACATTTGATTGAGGCATATAAAAACGTCAATTGATTCAGCTTCATTCAGGTCACAGTGGGTCAGATTTACTTTTTCTATTTCCCACCTCTCCACTTATGGATATAAAATTAACTTAATGACATGGTTTAGTCGTTTAGAATGCTAAGCATGCAAAGCTTTTCAATCAATATATTTTCTAATGACACAATTTATAAGTAATATAGAGTATGATTAGTCACCTGTAGCTTATAAGTAGCTTTCAAGTTTCTTTATTTATACATTTTTCAATTTAGCAATGATCTCAGCATTTTGCACTGTTGCCATATGATGATAGTTTAAGATGTGTACGCATCATTTGAGGGCTAATTAATAATGCTAAAAATTCAGAAAATACTAGTAAGAAAATGAGGCGTGACATGCCATTGCCACGGTCCATCCTTTTGGTTTTGTCTCTAAATTTTTTTTGTGACCATATTATTGGTACTAATCTCCTTTGCCTCTTTCCGGTGATTAATCTCATAAAAAAACTTGTTGGACACACAAGATAAATTCTGTCCTCCAAATTAAAAAATTTCTTGCAAGTTATTACTTAAATAGTTAAATCATCTTAATCCCTTACCACTTAAACCAACCCAGACCAACCACATGTTGTTAAATAGATGATTTGTTTACAATTTGCATCACAGTTATATTACCAAATACGCCTTGACCTTATTCTTTATTATATTTGAACTCTTTACCATGCTTAATAATAATATAGTTCATTAATTTCAATGTTACACTAATTATACTTATCCACATGGATCTATATACATATTCTTTTCCTCCAGCTTGGGCTAAGCCTCATCACACATTTTCATATATAAAGTTGTTTATTTATTTCTACTTCCCATTCTGTGATCACCGTTTCTTCCTTTTCTAATCTCTCTATTAATTTGATTATATGCGTCACGTTTCTCCTCTTTTAATACATTTCTGTTTCTTCCATTTATAGTTAATAAGATGTTTATCAAACCATGTTTCTACTTTTATGTCACCAATGTTTGGTATCTGTCTCCATTGGATTTAGTTTGGCCAATGTAATTTAGTGGTTTATCACATGACAAAATTTAATCTTACTGGTTCTCTTTTCTAGATAAATTCCATTGGTTTTTGTGCAATTTGATTTACTTCCCCCAATACAATTTTCACCATAAGCTTCTTCTTTTTTCCCATACCTGATGTTCCTTTTTTCCTTAACATAAGGAAGTGTTGTGTTGTGTTTTGAGAGCATATAGGCTATAGATTCCTTCAACTCACATTATGGGGAAACTTGGTAAAATGTTGGACACATTCTGTCTTTCTTCTGGTTCAAACTCATGCTTCTGTCTAAATTCCATAAATTTTTATGATGAACTTGAGAGTAAGCCCTTGATTGCAAGTGACAGAGATGATCAAAAACTACGATTGAAGGATGTTGTTGCTGGAAAGCAAACATTGGCTTTTCAATTGAAACCTAAGGTGAAGTTTTTCTTCTCTTTTCTTCATTGATGTTTCTTTAGTAGCAACATTAGTCACTAGTGTCAACTTAGTCCACCAGATTGTCTATATTTCAAAATGATCCCTATAGTTGCACAATGTTAATCAAATCTGTCCCTTTATCTTGATCTGATATCAAATACATCTCTGTCATTTTTAACTTAATTTCAAAAGCATATTTGACATTACCGAATCAATGTCATTATAGTTCCTGCAAATACCAACTGAAGGACGAACTTGACTAACATATCTTGCAATTTCAATGATATTAACATCTTACAATTTCAAGGATATTTTAGAATATTGATAATGTAGAGGACTAAGTTGATACAATACTAAAATTTCAGGGATCAGCTTGGATATTTACTCTCATTATGGATACTCATTTGAGTAAAAAAAACAAAAGAGATACTTGATTAAGAATGTTTCTATTATGCATAATAGAACTTGCTTTAATTAATTCAGATATCTTGTTCAAATATGCAGATAGTAATATTGAGGGTTTCCATGCATTGCCATGGCTGTGCAAGAAAAGTTGAGAAACATATATCAAAGCTTGAAGGTGATTATTTTCAATTTCTCCCTTTACATATACATAATCTAATAGTTCAATTTTCACTTTATTAATTTTGTTTGTGTTTGTATGTGATATATTTATTTATTTCAAGTTTGAAAATTCACAGAAGATGAAACAAATTGTATTGTTTAATTTGTGATAAAAGCAGAGAGGTTGCCCACACCTCCCATCTTATGAAAGCTAAGTCACCTATGAAAAAGTCAACATTGTTATTATTAATTAATTTAGTTTATCATATGGTACAGACATGGGACTATTTTGTTTGCTTAGTATTTATTTATTGTAATTGACTCATTGTACTTATGAACAGGAGTGAGCTCATATAAGGTAGATCTAAACACCAAAATGGTTGTTGTCCCTGGCGATATTCTTCCATTCGAAGTGTTGCAAAGTGTATCAAAGGTTAAAAATGCACAGTTTTGGAATTCCACCTGCTGATAAAGAAAAAAATATATATTCTGCATTGCTAAACTCCACCGGCATTAACAGATTCGACCAAGACAAAAGTAGACATACTCTGTCATTTTGTTATTTCATGAAGAGTATAAAATAATAATATTATTATTATTATTATTATTATTATTATTATTATTATTAAATAATTAATACCCCATGCAATGCATGTTCTAGCAATTCTCTTGCAGGAAAGAAGTTGAAAAAGAGGAAAAAAATAAATAATGGAATGTTGGTTGATCTTTCTCCAACTCGGATCGTGCACATTTTGTTTTATGGTGCAGAAGCTGGAAGAATTCAATTTGATGTTTTGTGTATGAGATATGAGAATGCACAACTTTTAATTAGTAAATTTGGTTAAAGTTCCGAATGTAAGAGATCTTTTGGCTGAACTAGGAGCTTCTTCAGATTCTGTGTTGTCTATCCACATGTCTGCGCATGAGGGAATGAGTGATCCGCTTAGAAATGACGTTTGGGGAGCTTTCTTTCTTAGGGATTATTTGTAGGCCTGTGTAGGCTGTTTTCTTTTTTCTTTTTGTTCCTGCCTTTCTGTTTCTTTGTTTCTTCCCTTTATCCCTTGTAACCAAAAAAAAGAAAAAAGAAAGGCATTAGCATAATTAATGGCTATTTTTTTTTGGCAAATATTTTATTTTATACAACGGCTAAAAAATCTATTATGATATTTGAACTGAAAGACACAATGATATAATCAGCGACTTTATTCAATCCTAACACTGATGATCGGACAAACGCTAATGCTCGCTTCAACCTAATTGCGAGGAAAATAATTCTGCTTCACTGATTTTTACCGTGGTTTGTAACTTATGGAGGCAGCCTTTTTCTTTTTTGACACAACTATGGAGGCAACCTTTGTTTATTCTGCTGGTTACTCTTAAAAGGGTATTGAAGATCTTAAGGCAACTCTGAATAAGTTATTTTCTAGTAAATTTGAATTCAAAATACTGGGTTTGGGTCATGCATCAGACTCTGCATGCCTGTATTCAACGATACAGCTTGTTTGGAACCACGTTGAGGATGCAATTGAATGGGACAATGTCGTACCTAACTATCTAATCTAATATATATATATATATATATATATATATATATGAAAACAAATGCCTACCAAAATTAACAAAACGTCCCTGTCCCTTATTTTTTAACTGTCCTTATTTTTTACCTTTGTTAAGGGTAAAACTGTATATTTCTCTATTCAGAATTAATGTCATGTTTTTTTACCACTTTTTGACCGTACTACCCTTTAATTACTTCACATTCTGTTCTATTAAGAGAAGGGCATAAATGTCAAAACCCTACTCTACATGGTTTCCCGCTTTTCAATCAAGCTAAACAGCCTATTGTCCAGCGGTCTACTCAAACACAGGCTATTACACGCTACCTACAACAAAAGATATCATTCTGATATCTTTCTCCTTCTCCCCAAACACTTTCTCAAATATTGAAAGCCAAACATAGCCAGGCTATTTGCAGAAGAAGTGTGAAGTTTTCTTCATCCTGTTTGTCAATACTTAAAAGGTTATTGTTCTCAATTAATCTATCTGTTTTTGTTGATGTAGTGCTTCTGATGTTTTGGTTTATCTACTGTGTTCCAGAGCTGTTTTGTTTGATGTTTTATTTCTAAATTTTTTGTTGGTTTTACTAACTTTGAGCTTCCACATGTTCAGAAATCGATTTCGTTCGTGTATACTTACATGTCATGATTTTCGTTTCGTTTGTTTAGTGTATTTTCAAGTTTTTAACTTTGCTATCAAAATCAAATCTAACATTAATTGGTACCGGCAAAGTACGCTAAAGGTCCAACAATCCCACCATTGATGTAAGTTGCTGGTTCTGAATGACTATAATCACCGCGATCATCCGGAAATTCGTCGTTCTGGTTTGGACCTCCAACTATGGCTCCAACCAATATATTAGGGTTCTGACTCATTGAATGGAAAACGGATTGAAACCTCCATCACATCCTATTGTCTGTGGATGAGCTGATAGTGAAGGCAATGAAGATCCTCTGTGGTGAATTCTTTTGGGAAAATATGGACCATAACCTACCATATAGGACATTCTAAGTGGATTTTCACCTAATATGTAGTCTACCTGAAATTTTACAACAAATTTTATCAACAAAAAGGAGAAGAGATTGTTAAAGCTTTTTTGTTAAAATAATAATCACTTTTGAAATTTTCTTTTGTTTGTTACAACTTTTAAGAAAAAAAAATAAGTTGTTTTTAGTAGCTTTCGAAAATGATTTTTGATACATTGCAATATATTTTTTTTATTTAAGTAAGACTTTTTTTCTTTCAAAATCTCTAAAATATTGAATACCAAAATTGAAAGAATAAGACTCGCCTGTCTTTTCGCAACAGTTCTTAAGGTATTTGGAGTGACAAAGACACCACCACAATTAAATGTGTGCTTTGTAGCTGCCATATACTTGGAATAGGTTGTAAGTAAGAATGTTATAGATGTCACATACTGAAGATTGCTTGCAGGTAACTTGAACATGAGTCCCCCTGCACATTAATTCAAGCAATACATGATACAACACCCTTTATAATACTTTATAAGCCATATTGATTTGAAATTTATGTCATTTTACATTTTCATGAAATCATTCTCTATTTTTGGAATCATTTAGAATACTATAATAGTTGGTGGTAACATTTTTCGAATTATGGAAAACAATATTATACTTCTTAGAGTGAAAAAAAAAACAATATTACTTCTTTGAAAGTCAAAATATTGATAGTCATGTTGCTTTTACCTTGTGTATACTGTGTAGTTGAAGAGGGTGAATTGGGCAAGATCTTGCACATGAAATTATCAGCTTCTTGCCTATATTGATCAAAGTTCTTATCACCATTCAACAATGCTCTCTGCAGTAACAATTAAAAACAACAATAGAAAACTAGTGAATCAACAAAGTTTAGACAAACAAATTGGCTGTTCATATTTTTCAATGAAATCTAACTTACCCTTGAGAGAGGGACATGTGCACCAGCATATTTGTTATCCCAGTTGAAGATATCAGGTTGATCATCAGCTCCTAAAGACTTAACCAAATTGTAGTATTTAACAGCATTTGTTGCTCTAAAAAGCCATGCAGCTCCCCACAATAGTTCATCCTGAAGATAAATAATGCCTATCAGCACAACACAAGGAGAATCACATCAACTCTCTGTAATAGTAAGAAATAGGTTGCCTCCAAAAACTGTGTCCCACAGTGATTTCGACCGTCTGTTTAAAATTGATTTTGTGAATGTGTGATCTGAGATGTCCGATCTTAAACGTAACAACGAAAATTGTCTGCCACGTGTAAATGTGTGATTATGCTACATTAGAGAATCCAGACCCCTAATAGTAATAGTGATACTCACCAAAACTAGATATTTAACTATACGAACCGAGTAAAAACCCGAGCATTGGAGATGCTCTAAGTTAAAACTAACTAGAAAATAAATTTTACCTTGAATCCAGAATATGAGCAATAAAATGGACAAACAGCAGAACCAAGTGAGTCACTGTATGAGCCTTGATAATGCAAAGCAAACTGATAAACCTTTTGTGAAGTCCTCAACAAAAGCTTAGAATAAGTTGGATCAACTTTTCTAAAAACAATAGACGCCGCAGCAAGTGCAGCAGCAGTTTCAGCAACAACATCAGAACCAGGATTCTTTGAAGATACATAATAAACAATTCTAACAGTGTCCATATCTTCTGGTCTTTCCCAACATTTGTGATCAACATTTGGATCTCCAACACCAACATAGAGTCTTCCAGGTGTTGATGTTGCACATTTAAGGAGATAATCTGTGGCGTGGCGAATTGCAGCTCTTGCTTCTTTCATTTGTGGTTCCATTCTCTTTCCATATTCAATTGTGCTCCATGATAACATTGTTGTTGTGAATGCCATTGGACAGTGCTTTTGAACAGTGCTTCTGAAGCAGCTTATGAACAGTGCTTCTGAAGCAGCTTCTGGGCAGCTTCTGAAGGTTCAGAACCTGTTTTGAACTGTTTTTTGCAAGGGCTGAAACTCATTTTATTCAAAAATATAACAAGTGTTTTTGCTTTTATTTGTAATTTATTAAATTTCAATAACAAACTTGTATGAAAAAGGAGTGGTTTGACGTATGTCTTTCCATTCCCCGGTTGCACGGGCACTTGACGTATGTCTCGTTGTTTGGACAATCGTTATTCCTTTTCAAAATACAAAAAATACATCTACTTTCAACAATAAACTTGATTGAAAAAGGAGTGGTTTGACGTATGTCTTCCTATTCCCCGGTTGCACAAGCACTTGACGTATGTCTCGTTGTTCGAACAATCGTCATTCTATTTTCAAAAATACAAAAACATAAAAAACAAATTCAACACACCAAACTAATTTTTGGCCCCCCGTGGTCAAATAAAATTCAAATCTCTTTTCACAAACGCACGATGTTTTTATCAATTCTAACGCGATACAAACAAACGCTTAAGCCTCCCATGCGCGAGCATACAAGCTACGTTTAACCGCTAGAATACGATCAAAAACATTGTTCTTTAAAATCAACCAACAAACAAACATTTTCTACCAAAGAACTACGTAGCTTTGAATTCTCCATCGTACCAGGAGATACGTAGGACTCTTGTCAAGCACGCTAATAAAAAATACCTTTTTTCCCCCTTTCTTTTTTCCCTTTGAAATATTAAAATGTAGCAAGCAAACCTTTAAAACACTTTTAACCCTAAACTAACTAGGAGGTTCCCGTTGAGTACAACGGATGTGAGGGGTGCTAATACCTTCCCTTTGCATAATCGACTCCCGAACCCGTTAATGGTTGCGATGACCATCTTTTCCAAATCGTCAAGGGTTTTATCAACGTTTCCCTTTAAAAATAAAACTTTGGTGGCGACTCCGTAGTTATTCCGAGCGTTAGTACGCTCGAGCGTTTTTTAGCGACGCGACACTCCTCATGAAGATGTCAAATGTGCTCAACTATTAAGGCTAATAGATTACTAGTCTAACTACAAATGGATTCATCAGAAGCTCTACATTGAGGAACCCTTTCTTCTTAGCCAAATGGATAACCCCTCAAGAGTTATATAAAACATGTTTTTCTTTGGACTACTAGTGAAAGATAGGGATTAAATATTAATACATAATTAAAAGAATCCATTTGCTGACAAACTTGACCCGAATAAATAATTTTATGCATAATGCTTCTTTGAATAAAAAAAATATTGCATTTCAATTCTATATTTGAAATTCCAAATCTATGCAACATTAGAGACAAGATATTTCTAAGCATTGAAATAGGCCAAAATGTTTCTGCAATATAATAATGCTAATTCAAAATATTCCCACTTTGAACAGAATATTAATCAAGTTAATGGTAATTTATCATTTATGCAGACATGTATAACAACAATAATTAGCATAGTACCTTCTATTTACTTCCAGCACTTTAGACAACATAACAACCCGATGATTTAGCAAATTGAACAAGTTGCCTTAGTGTATTATAAAAATAAATATCAAATACAATCAGTAGTTTAGTACTGTACTCTAAGAAGTGTATGAAAAGATAAATATCAACCAATCAGATGTACCAAAAGATATTTCCAAGCTGCTATAATGCTAAAAGTGTAGTTAAATGCTTATAAACTAGCAAACTACGTATGTCAGTATATAAACTCAAATAAGCATCCAAACAGACTCTAATGCGATAATACACACATTAAGACAGTAATTAAATGTTGTAAAAAAACCTTCACTGACACATGAGGGAAGAAATAACACTGAAGGCATGAAGCAATGTCAAATATTAGAATGAGGTGAGTAGTAGTTTATGTGAGAAGACAAAAACAGCCTCATTAGGGTAGAATTGTTTCAAACACAAGTAAACATACTATTCTATTTGCTATCTCGAACAAGAATTTATTATCATGCACCAGCTTCAGTAGATTGTTGTCTTAACTCTTCGTCAGCAGCATTCCTTAGAAACTGATCCCAACCACTTCCTTGACTTGTATCCAAGTAATCATGTGGAACTGCTGTTTTAAGGCCCGGCCTAACACCGCAACAATCTTCGACAATTCTAAACTCCACACTATCATCTCCTTCACTGTGAATATGCTCTAATTCTTCCCATGTAAACAACAATGACAATGTAGAGCCACCCCAGGTGTTGAAATCTACAATCTTAACTCTCTCATCATTTGTAATGTAAACATCAAACACATAGTTTTCTGAATCAAATTTAGTTCTCACATAATTGTTGAAAAATCCTTGTATCTGTAACAGGAGATCATTCTTCTTTTCAAGAAGAACAGGATAAAAAGTGGTAACCTCTCGCTGAGAGATTCCGACTAATTTCTGATTCCGCACGAAACACCGAAACTCCATCTCTGGCTTAAGAGACGGATACCATTTACGCAGAGCAAGGAAGAAATTATGAGGTCTAGATGAAGATTTATCATGGCAAGAATCATAAGCATGGCACAAGTCGTGGACTAATGAGTTGGATGCTCGGAACAGAAGTGCAATCTCACTGAAAGTGGTGCAGCGAAGAGAGGCAGAAGTACTTATCCAAGCTGAATCTTTTGGGGCGCTCCAATTCAATTTGGGAAAGACTGCACCACGAAGTGACTTGACGGATTTCTTAACTTGCAACTCAAGTTCTGGAAAAGAAGGGGGTGGAGAAGATTCTTCTGCTTCATCTTCAGATCCCTCTGACACCTGAAAATCTTGTTCATCAATAGGATTATGAATTCTATTCGGCAATGCATCTTCGTTTAAGACAGAAACAGGCAATAGGAAGGGTCCGGAGTCGTCAATAAGGTATTGAATGAAAGATTCAGGAATTTTATGAATTAAGGTCTTGATGGATACAGATTTGAAAATTGGGTACCATTCCTGAATCTGGCAGCGATTCACCTCTTCCTCTTTTATATTCTGCATTCTCTAAAATCAAACCGGTTGAACAAACTGTCTTCAACTATCTGGTATGCAATAATAGCCATTGGTACATACATATACATGACCAGTGATTAATCCACGTAGTTAGCAGATAAAATGAATTCACAAAACCAATCTCACAGTTCATTGCATTGCACATTAAGGCTAAGAAACTGTAAATAAGATTAGAGAAAAGACTTTCATCTTTGCTTCAATAAAGATAGACGACTAGATATTTAATTTTTATCTTTACTCTTTAATTTTAAATTAAAAGGACCCTAAATATCCAAAGTTTCGCTTTCGCAGTGAGGTAAACAAAACCTAGATACTACCAACCTTAGCTGAAGTTCATTAACCACATATCTAACAGATCAAGTACCAACTTTAAAAACTGCAATGAAATTAAAATTGCACCGACACTTCTGATTTATGGCGTGTCTCAGTACCCAACATGTTTCGTGTCCAAGACACCGACACTGGTGATTACATTGAATTATTATCTAAAAATTTTAATTTCTTGATCATTAATGGCTATCTACTTTCTACACTACATTTAAGATTAACTTTATTCAACACAGGCTATTAACAACTTCATACAGTATTCCTTAAAATGCCTTAATGCATCATGTTTGTTGGATATGCAAATGTTAGTAAGTTTGTAGTTATGTTAATTACCAGGGTTCCAGAGCTTGAACTCTGAAAAGCTCTGGATGTCATTCTTAAAATTTCTTCAATGTCTCTTAGCTCACCGATCGAGCTATTGTGGCTCGCATTAATGCATCATGTATTTTAAATGATCTGAATTTGGCCTTTATGATATTACTGTGAAGAAAGATGAACAAAGAAAAAGAATAAAGACGAATGCAAAGATGGATGAAGCTGTTTCATTTTAATAAGTGATTACATAAGTTTTTTGGGTGCTATGATACACCATGCAGTGTAAAACATAGTAAAGATGTTGGATTACATTTAAGATTACTAAAAGCTATATATTTTTTGTATCAAAGACTGAAAAAGAACACTGCTCCCTTCATAGTCCACCACCATCTGTTTTTGATTTGATAGACATCCCTTTGTTGGGTAGAGATGAGAATATCTACACTTTGATAGCAATGTTCTGTTTTTAACTTTGCTATCAAAGTCAAATCTAACATTAATTGGTACCGGCAAAGTACGCTAAAGGTCCAACAATCCCACCATTGATGTAAGTTGCTGGTCTGAATGACTATAATCACCGCGATCATCCGAAAATCCGTCGTTCTGGTTTGGACCTCCAACTATGGCTCCAACCAATATATTAGGGTTCTGACTCATTGAATGGAAAAACGGATTGAAACCTCCATCACACCCTATTGTCTGTGGATGAGCTGATAGTGAAGGCAATGAAGATCCTCTGTGGTGAATTCTTTTGGGAAAATATGGACCATAACCTACCATATAGGACATTCTAAGTGGATTTTCACCTAATATGTAGTCTACCTGAAATTTTACAACAAATTTTATCAACAAAAAGGAGAAGAGATTGTTAAAGCTTTTTTGTTAAAATAATAATCACTTTTGAGATTTTCTTTTGTTTATTACAACTTTTAAGAAAATAAAAATAAGTTGTTTTTAGTAGCTTTCGAAAATGATTTTTGATACATTGCAATATATTTTTTTTATTTAAGTAAGACTTTTTTTCTTTCAAAATCTCTAAAATATTGAATACCAAAATTGAAAGAATAAGACTCGCCTGTCTTTTCGCAACAGTTCTTAAGGTATTTGGAGTGATAAAGACACCACCACAATTAAATGTGTGCTTTGTAGCTGCCATATACTTGGAATAGGTTGTAAGTAAGA
The DNA here is from genome assembly GCA_018208015.1 of Medicago ruthenica. NCBI lineage: Eukaryota > Viridiplantae > Streptophyta > Magnoliopsida > Fabales > Fabaceae > Medicago > Medicago ruthenica. Next base: position 96,378,052 of record CM031374.1, read on the forward strand.
ATGTTATAGATGTCACATACTGAAGATTGCTTGCATGTAACTTGAACATGAGTCCCCCTGCACATTAATTCAAGCAATACATGATACAGCACCCTTTATAATACTTTATAAGCCATATTTGAAATTCTGGCCAGGCAAAGATACTTAACAGGTTCTGGTTCTGATTAAAAACTTAGCAGGTTCTGATCAGAACTTAGCACAATTATAAAAGCAAATAATCAGCAGGAATATAAAGTGCAGGAAAGCTAAAAACAGGCACAGAGGTTTGTTAACCCAGTTCGGAGTAAACACCTCCTACTCTGGGGGATACCAATCCAGGAAGGAATTCCACTATAGGAATTAATCCTTATGACTCAAGACACTGACTCCCAGTTCCTAGCCTAAGCAATTAACTTCCTCCTAGTCTTGAATTCTACCCAACACGTTGAGTATTAGAGACCACTAACTTCCTATTCAAGCAACTGCAACCCAGCTACTTGAACTACCCTTTGAACTTAACCAGTTCTGAAACACAAAAAACTCCCCTGTTTTTGAATACACCTTCAAAGACAAAACTTCATTCGTACCTAAAGGCTTAGAATGAATTACAACTCAATAACAATCCTAAACCAACTCAAAACATATGAGTGGCGTACAAAAAATAAAGCAGAAGCTTAAAAACAACTAAGACTCTATTTCTCTGAATTTCTAGCTCTCTAAATCGTAAGTCTTGAAAGCAGCATCACTCCTCCTTATATAGTCTTCAGTCTTGCAACATAAATAACAAACTAATCTTCTGAATTGATTTGTTACTAAAAATAAGATTGGTCCAATCAAGTAAATAAAACTGTTTTGTATCTTTGAAAGATTTAAAACAGAAAATACGAATTTCATATCTTTGAACCAAATCTTCCAAAAAATCTTCTCCAAATAATTCAGCATTCTAGAAGCCATATGCGTGGATAAATCTTCAATAAATCTTGCAAAGATTCGCATAGAAAAACCTTGAAAATAACCAGCTTCTGATGAAGTCAACATAAGTCAACGCTGGCATCAGAACCTGAAAACAGCTTCTGAACTGCTACAGTGCATTCAGCTTCTGATGACATTTTCAGCTTCTGAATGACTTCAAAACTTAAAACTTGCAACTGAAGAAATGTTTCAAATATGGAGATGCTTCTATTCAATACTTGGTTTTGCCAAAACATGCAGCCAACACCAAAGGACTCAACAATCTCCCCCTTTGGCAAATTTTTGGCTAAAACCATCCAAGTTCTTCAATCTCCTTTATAATCAACTCAGCAATGAAGAACTCCACAATAACATATCATAGCAATCAGTTTAGGCAGCGGACAAAACACTTTCTGAGCTATGTTAAACAACATCTTCAGCTTCTGACTCCTGAAGCACACATAAACCAAGTACTGATCATCACAATCATGGTATCAGAGCTATTTCAAGGTATCAGAGCTACTGATCAACTCCTGATCATCACACACACTCCCCCTGCAACTCAACATACACTCATCATACATCAAACTCCCCCATACTTCTGAATTTATGGTATCAGAGCATATTAGAGCCAACACTTCAGGAACTGAACATATTTGTTCTTTAGGACCACAAACACTCAGGATCATAGCAACCTTATACTCCCCCTGAGCTATATACTCCCCCTCAATGACATCATGACATCTCTTCTTATATTGAATCTGAACACTGAGCTTCACACACACCTTCTGAGCAGCAATACTTTGCATAAGATTTTTAGTATCAGAGCCAACATAATACATAATTTTCTCCCCCTTTTTAGCCACAAAATTTTGACCAAACTCAGACTTCCAGTAGGGAATAACATTAAAACAGGTAACATAGATCCTTGAACACATATCAGATTCAGACTCAGGTTCAGGATCACACATAGCATAGGCACAACTGGCAGGTACTCTATCTTCCTCACATCCAGTTTGCAGTAATTGCTATAACTCTTCATGCAAACACACACTTAACTTGCTCCTTAAGTTTTCAAACTGCTTAGCATCCAAGGCCTTTGTGAAAATGTCAGCAACTTTTTCTTCAGTAGCTACATGTTCCAGCTGAACAATCTTGTCCTCCACAAGGTTTCTGATAAAATGATGTCTGATGTCTATGTGTTTGGTTCTGCTGTGCTGAATTGGATTCTTAGAGATGTTGATGGCACTCAAATTGTCACAAAACAATGTCATAACACCTTGTTTCATGTTATACTCCTCCAGCATCTGCTTCATCCACACCAATTGTGAGCAACTACTTCCAGCAGCAATATACTCAGCCTCAGCAGTTGACAGTGAAACACAATTTTGTTTCTTGCTGAACCATGAAATCAAGTTATTTCCTAAGAAGAAACAACCTCCTGAAGTGCTCTTTCTGTCATCAGCACTTCCAGCCCAGTCAGCATCACAAAATCCCATCAATTCAGAACTTGAACTATGTGAATACATGATTCCATAGTCACTTGTGCCATTCACATACTTTAGGATCCTTTTGACTTGTGTCAGATGACTCATCTTAGGATCAGCTTGGTATCTTGCACACACTCCAACAGCATAAGTGATATCAGGTCTGCTTGCAGTTAAATACAATAGGCTCCCTATCATGCTTCTGTACTGACTTTGGTCTACTGAAACTCCATGTTCATCTTTGGTTAGCTTCAGATGAGTAGCAGCTGGTGTCTTCTTATGAGCAGCAGATTCCATTCCAAACTTCTTCACTATGTTCTTGGCATACTTACTTTGAGAAATGAAGATTGTATCTTCCATTTGTTTGACTTGTAACCCAAGAAAGTAAGTCAGCTCTCCAACCAAACTCATTTCAAACTCTGATTGCATTTGCTGAATAAACAGTTTGACCATCTTCTGAGACATCCCTCCAAACACTATATCATCCACATAAATCTGAGCAATCATCAGACTCCCATTTTCATCTTTCACAAACAATGTCTTATCAGAACCTCCTTTTCTGTAACCTTGAGCCACAAGAAACTGAGTTAATCTTTCATACCATGCTCTTGGTGCTTGCTTCAATCCATACAAGGCCTTCTTCAGTTTGTAAACATGATTAGGAAAATTATGATCCACAAATCCTTTAGGCTGTTCAACATACACTTCTTCTTGCAGATATCCATTCAGAAATGCACTCTTCACATCCATCTGAAATAGCTTGAACTTGAGAATGCAGGAGACACCCAACAGTAATCTTATGGACTCTAGTCTGGCCACAGGTGCAAAGGTCTCATCAAAATCAAGTCCCTCAACTTGAGTATAACCTTGAGCAACCAACCTTGCCTTGTTTCTGACCACAGTACCATTTTCATCTGTTTTATTCTTGAATATCCACTTAGTGCCAATCACATTCAGCTCTTCAGGTCTTGGTACCAGATCCCACACTTCACTCCTTTTGAATTGATTCAACTCATCTTGCATTGCTTCAATCCAAAATTCATCAGTCAGGGCTTCTTTCACATTTTTGGGTTCAAACTTAGACACAAAACATGAATCAGTAGCAGCTGGTTCTGATCTCCTGGTTCTGACACCTTGATCCAAACTCCCAATGATAAGCTCCTTAGGATGATCCTTCTGAATTCTAATAGATGGCCCTTTATTGGTAGAATCATGTTCTGGATGTATATCTGCTTCTTCAGACTCTGGACAAATTTCAGCTTCTGAAGTTTGTTCTTCTGATGGTTCAGACTCTGGAACAACTTCAGACTCACTTCTATCTTTCTCAGCAGTCAGATCATCAAATACCACATTAATGGACTCCATCACAACTTTAGTTCTGGAATTAAACACCCTGTAAGCTCTGCTGTTTACTGAATAACCCAGGAATATGCCCTCATCAGACTTAGGATCCAGTTTTCTTCTATTCTCTCTGTCAGCCAAAATGTAGCATCTGCTCCCAAAAACATGGAAATATTTCACAGTTGGCTTTCTCCCTTTCCACAATTCATACAGAGTTGATGTAGTACCCTTCTTCAAAGTAACTCTGTTATGAATATAACAAGCAGTGTTCATTGCTTCAGCCCAGAACATATATGGCAGCTTCTTTGCATGCAGCATAACTCTTGCACATTCTGCTAAAGTCCTATTCTTCCTCTCAACTACACCATTTTGCTGAGGTGTGATAGGTGCAGAGAACTCATGCTTTATACCTTCAGAAGCACAGAATTCTGAAAAGCTCTTGTTTTCAAATTCTTTGCCATGATCACTTCTGATTCTGATAATCCCACTATCCTTCTCTCTTTGTAATTGGATGCACATCTCTTTGAAAACTTCAAAAGTGTCAGACTTTTCTCTAACAAAGCTGACCCATGTATATCTTGAGTAGTCATCTACCATTACAAAAGCATATCTTTTTCCTCCAATACTTTCTACTTGCATAGGCCCCATTAAATCCATATGAACAAGTTCTAGTACTTTAGTAGTTACCTGGTGAACTAATCTGGGATGAGACTTTCTTGTTTGTTTTCCAATTTGACAATCACCACAAACATTGTCCTCATTGATCTTCAGATTAGGCACACCTCTGATAGCTTCAGTACTTAGGATTTTCTTCATGCCTTTTAAGTGCAAATGTCCCAGTTTCTGGTGCCAGAGTTTGACTTCTTCTTCTGAGCTCATAAGACAAGAAGTCAAACTTCTTTCTTCTTCAGAAACCCACAAGTAACAATTGTCTTTGGATCTGCAGCCTCTCATCTGAATCTTATCTTCCTGATCAGTCACAAGACACTCTAGTTTGTTAAAATTAACCTTCAAGTCCTGATCACAAAGTTGGCTGATACTGATCAGATTTGAAGTTAATCCTTCCACCAGTAGCACATCATTAAGTCTGGGCAACCCTTCTCTGATCAAATCACCAATACCCAGAATCTGACCTTTTACACCATCTCCAAATGTCACATAACTTCTGGAGTATGATCTGATATTGCTCAGCAGCTTCTTCACACCAGTCATGTGTCTTGAACACCCACTATCAAAATACCAATCTTCTTTTGAAGTTGCTCTCAAAGAAGTGTGAGCTATAAGGCCTACATTCTGAACTTTGGGCTTCCACACCTTCTGAACACTGTGTCTGGGTGCAGTTGGTTGCACTCTTCTATATTGAAAGTGTTCAGGATATCCATACAACTTAAAGCAAAAAGGTTTGATATGTCCCTTCTTACCACAATAATGACAGGTCCAAGTATGATTCCTCCTTCTTCTGTTGTACTTCTGGGGTTGCATCTGAACTTGCTTCTGACCTTGTATCTGTGGTTGCTTTTGAGGTATCATCTGAATATGCTTCTGACCTTGCATCTGGGCTTGCTTCTGAGGTCTCTTCTTTGATGTTCCAGCCATAGAATCATGAGTTTGAGTAGCAGGAACAAAACTCATCTGTTTAGGAATCTGAGTCTGATCAACAAAACCTAAACCAGTTTTTCCTTGTTGCTGATTCCCCAAAATGTCCTCCAACTTATCAGTAGCAGAGTTCAACATCTTCACTTGCTTCTTCATTTGATCAAGTTGGGAGTTCAGGTGGTTCACTTCTTCTTTTAAATCTGAATTCTGCACTAATAGTTCACCTTTTTCAGCCTCCAGTTGAAGAATAATCTCCTTCTGATCCAAAACTTGTTTGCAAACCTCAGCACTTCTGGTATACAGCTTCTTGTAGTTATCAGCTAGTTCATCATATGAGGTTTTAGCAGCTTCAGACACATATGAGGCTTCAGACTCTGAGTCAGACTCTGAAAAGGTCTCAGATTCTAAAACAGGTTCCTTCTTTAAGATAGCTCCTGACCTCACAACCAGACCAGTATCACACATATCAGATTCACTAACATCATCATCTTCAGAACCATCATCAGACCATGCAACAGCTAGGCTCTTCTTCTGTTTCTTAAGGAAAGTAGGACATTCAGATTTGATGTGTCCATAACCCTCACACTCATAGCACTGCACACCTTTAGCTTGGTTACTTTTCTCCTCAGGCTTGGTCTTCTTCTCATCAGTTTGTTGCTTTTTGTTATTGAATCTGAAGTTCTGACCTTTGGCTTTGGCTTTTCTGTTAACATTCTTCAGAATCTTGTTGAATTGTTTTCCCAGCAACACTAGAGCTTCTGATAAGTCATCCTCCTCAGAATCTTGTTGATCATCAGCTTCAGTATTCACAGTAAAAGCTATACCTTTCCCTTTCTTATCAGGCTGTTTGCAGAAGGCAGTCTCAAAGTTGAGCAATGACCCAATCAGTTCTTCAAGCTTCATGGCAGAAATATCATGAGCCTCCTCAATTGCAGTGACCTTCATGTCAAATCTTCTGGGCAGGGACCTGAGGATTTTTCTTACTAACTTCTCATCAGACATCTTTTCACCAAGAGAGTCAAAAGAATTTGCCATATCAAGCACATTCATATAGAAATCCTGGATATTTTCATCCTCCTTCATCTTCAGGTTCTCAAACTTGGTGGTCAGCAGCTGCAATCTGGACATCTTCACCTTAGAAGTTCCTTCATGAGTGGTCTTCAGAATTTCCCAAGCATCCTTAGCCACAGTACATTGTTTGATGAGTCTGAACATGTTCTGATCAACACCATTGAAGATAGCATTCAAAGCTTTTGAATTTCCCAGTGACAGATCATCTTCAGCTTTGGTCCATTCCTCCTCAGGCTTCAGAACCTCAGTCTTGTTACCATCTTTGTCTGTATACACAGGATGATCCCAGCCTTTAATCACAGCTTTCCAAGTCCTGCTGTCAATAGATTTTAGAAAAGCACACATCCTAGACTTCCAATACTCATAGTTTGTGCCATCTAGTAGGGGTGGTCTATTGACATATCCTCCTTCTCTATCCATGCTTGCCAGTAATTAATGCCTCTGGATCTCACCCAAATTACAGGCAGGGTGCCTGCTCTGATGCCAATTGAAATTCTGGCCAGGCAAAGATACTTAACAGGTTCTGGTTCTGATTAAAAACTTAGCAGGTTCTGATCAGAACTTAGCACAATTATAAAAGCAAATAATCAGCAGGAATATAAAGTGCAGGAAAGCTAAAAACAGGCACAGAGGTTTGTTAACCCAGTTCGGAGTAAACACCTCCTACTCTGGGGGATACCAATCCAGGAAGGAATTCCACTATAGGAATTAATCCTTATGACTCAAGACACTGACTCCCAGTTCCTAGCCTAAGCAATTAACTTCCTCCTAGTCTTGAATTCTACCCAACACGTTGAGTATTAGAGACCACTAACTTCCTATTCAAGCAACTGCAACCCAGCTACTTGAACTACCCTTTGAACTTAACCAGTTCTGAAACACAAAAAACTCCCCTGTTTTTGAATACACCTTCAAAGACAAAACTTCATTCGTACCTAAAGGCTTAGAATGAATTACAACTCAATAACAATCCTAAACCAACTCAAAACATATGAGTGGCGTACAAAAAATAAAGCAGAAGCTTAAAAACAACTAAGACTCTATTTCTCTGAATTTCTAGCTCTCTAAATCGTAAGTCTTGAAAGCAGCATCACTCCTCCTTATATAGTCTTCAGTCTTGCAACATAAATAACAAACTAATCTTCTGAATTGATTTGTTACTAAAAATAAGATTGGTCCAATCAAGTAAATAAAACTGTTTTGTATCTTTGAAAGATTTAAAACAGAAAATACGAATTTCATATCTTTGAACCAAATCTTCCAAAAAATCTTCTCCAAATAATTCAGCATTCTAGAAGCCATATGCGTGGATAAATCTTCAATAAATCTTGCAAAGATTCGCATAGAAAAACCTTGAAAATAACCAGCTTCTGATGAAGTCAACATAAGTCAACGCTGGCATCAGAACCTGAAAACAGCTTCTGAACTGCTACAGTGCATTCAGCTTCTGATGACATTTTCAGCTTCTGAATGACTTCAAAACTTAAAACTTGCAACTGAAGAAATGTTTCAAATATGGAGATGCTTCTATTCAATACTTGGTTTTGCCAAAACATGCAGCCAACACCAAAGGACTCAACAATATTGATTTGAAATTTATGTCATTTTACATTTTCATGAAATCATTCTCTATTCTTGGAATCATTTAGAATACTATAATAGTTGGTGGTAACATTTTTCGAATTATGGAAAACAATATTATACTTCTTAGAGTGAAAAAAAAACAATATTACTTCTTTGAAAGTCAAAATATTGATAGTCATGTTGCTTTTATCTTATGTATACTGTGTAGTTGAAGAGGGTGAATTGGGCAAGATCTTGCACATGAAATTATCAGCTTCTTGCCTATATTGATCAAAGTTCTTATCACCATTCAACAATGCTCTCTGCAGTAACAATTAAAAACAACAATAGAAAACTAGTGAATCAGCAAAGTTTAGACAAACAAATTGGCTGTTCATATTTTTCAATGAAATCTAACTTACCCTTGAGAGAAGGACATGTGCACCAGCATATTTGTTATCCCAGCTGAAGATTAGGTTGATCATCAGCTCCTAAAGACTTAACCAAATTGTAGTATTTAACAGCATTTGTTGCTCTAAAAAGCCATGCAGCTCCCCACAATAGTTCATCCTGAAGATAAATAACGCCTATTAGCACAACACAAGGAGAATCACATCAACTCTCTGTAATAGTAAGAAATAGGTTGCCTCCAAAAACTATGTCACACAGTGATTTTGACCGTCTATTTAAAATTGATTTTGTGAATGTGTGATCTGAGATGTCCGATCTTAAACGTAACAACGAAAATTGTCTGCCACGTGTAAATGTGTGATTATGCTACATCAGAGAATCCAGACCCCTAATAGTAATAGTGATACTCACCAAAACTAGATATTTAACTATACGAACCGAGTAAAAACCCGAGCATTGGAGATGCTCTAAGTTAAAACTAACTAGAAAATAAATTTTATCTTGAATCCAGAATATGAGCAATAAAATGGACAAACAGCAGAACCAAGTGAGTCACTGTATGAGCCTTGATAATGCAAAGCAAACTGATAAACCTTTTGTGAAGTCCTCAACAAAAGCTTAGAATAAGTTGGATCAACTTTTCTAAAAACAATAGACGTTAGAACCAGGATTCTTTGAAGATACATAATAAACAGTTCTAACAGTGTCCATATCTTCTGGTCTTTCCCAACATTTGTGATCAACATTTGGATCTCCAACACCAACATAGAGTCTTCCAGGTGTTGATGTTGCACATTTGAGGAGATAATATGTGGCGTGGCGAATTGCAGCTCTTGCTTCTTTCATTTGTGGTCCCATTCTCTTTCCATATTCAATTGTGCTCCATGATAACATTGTTGTTGTGAATGCCATTGGACAGTGCTTCTAAACAGTGCTTCTGAAGTAGCTTCTGAACAGTGCTTCTGAAGCAGCTTCTGAACAGTGCTTCTGAGCCAGCTTCTGGGCAGCTTCTGAAGGTTCAGAACCTGTTTTGAACTATTTTTTGCAAGGGCTGAAACTCATTTTATTCAAAAATATAACAAGTGTTTTTGTTTTTATTTGTAATTTATTAAATTTCAATAACAAACTTGAATGAAAAAGGAGTGGTTTGACGTATGTCTTTCCATTCCCCGGTTGCACGGGCACTTGACGTATATCTCGTTGTTTGGACAATCCTCATTCCTTTTCAAAATACAAAAAATACATCTACTTTCAACAATAAACTTGATTGAAAAAGGAGTGGTTTGACGTATGTCTTCCTATTCCACGGTTGCACAAGCACTTGACGTATGTCTCGTTGTTTGGACAATCGTCATTCTATTTTCAAAAATACAAAAACATAAAAAAAAATTCAACACACCAAACTAATTTTTGCCCCCCGTGGTCAAATAAAATTCAAATCTCTTTTCACAAACGCACGATGTTTTTATCAATTCTAACGCGATACAAACAAACGCTTAAGCCTCCCATGCGCGAGCATACAAGCTACGTTTAACCGCTAGAATACGATCAAAAACATTGTTCTTTAAAATCAACCAACAAACAAACATTTTCTACCAAAGAACTACGTAGCTTTGAATTCTCCATCGCACCAGGAGATACGTAGGAGCAAGAACACCAAAGAACTTCGTTTGTGTATACTTACATGTCATGATTTTCGTTTCGTTTGTTTAGTGTATTTTCTAGTTGTGTTAGAACTCCAATATATGGTTTGTTGCATATTCATTTGACATATATGAGATGAATCTGTTTTTTTTTAATGTTGTGTTTATGTGTAAAACAAAGTACTGTCATGTAAGCTGATGTTGAAGTTTCAGTTCATGTTGTTCATGTTTTTTTAATCTATATGCCACATTTTATTGCAAATATTCTAAAACCATGTAACTCTGAAACTATTTTTTGATTTGTGTTTATGTGTTGAAAAATGGACAGTTATGGGAGATAATGTAGAAATTGCTCGTCCTTTTGACGAAATCAAAGACATTGATGATTCTAAGGATGTGTGGACGCTCTCTGTTAGGATTGTTGATATGTGGTATGTTGTCAACAAGTTCAAGTCAGAGCATGTTGAAATGGTGGTTATGGATGCTCAGGTATTTTTTCAATTTCAGGAAATGTTTTCAGTTTACTCATCTTACATGTCTGTGTTAAACTATTTCTTTATATGCAGAGGGATACAATTCACCTTACCGTGCCTAAGGAAGTCCTCGTAGAGTTTAAACCTATTCTATTTTATAACAAAACTTATGAAATGGAAAACTTTAAGGTCAGCAACAATGACATTGTAGTCAAAGCAGCAAGTCATCCATATCGACTTACCGCCACAGGTGCTACGGTCATCACTTCTGAAGATTTTCCCGACATTCCTATGGCATCTCTCCATTTCAAAAGTTTTGAAGAAATACTAGGAGGGAAATACATAACTTATTTGATTTTGGGTTAGTGATTTCGTCAAATTCACCCTTCTTTAAACTTGACGTCACAGATTTAATTTGCTGGTTTTTTTCCTTTATATCAGATGCCATTGGAGCTTTTCATGAGGTTACTTCTACAAACAGAAGTGGATCAAAGATCAAATCAATCACATTTGTTCTCAAAGATACGAAGTATAACAAGCTTTCTCATTTAATATATTATATATATGTTCATTATAATGCAGATTGTGTTAGACCTCTGATGTTGTTGCCTATTTCTGTTATTAAGTGCCAACATGATTCATTGTTGCCTTTGGGATGATTATGCAAAGCAATTCTGTGATGGATTAGCTGCCTCGGATGGTATTCAACAAATTTGCATTGTCCTCAAACATGTTAGGCTCAAATCACCACAAGGTATTGATTTTTACAACTATATGCTTTATGTCACTAACTTATTTATGTTTTTTTTTCGGCTTAAATATGTGTTTAGTTTGCAAATAGGGCTCACTTGAATTTTCATCTCTGTACTTACGGACCCCTTCCAAAATTTCCCTGCAAGAAACACAAGAGAAACAAATCCAATAAAAAAGTACTTCTCAACATTATTCCCACTTCTCTCCCTTTTCACTTTCACTTCAATCTTCAGACTCTGATATTCAGAGTCTGATACTCAGAGTCTGATCTGCAGACTCTGATATTCAGAGTCTGATCTTCAGTTAGTACAGGGACGAAAATTCAAACGAGCCAGATTTGTAGGGACTAAACACATATTTAAGCCTTATATATATATATATATATATATATATATATATATATATATATATATATATATATATATATATATATGATCTTAATAGTTGAATTATGTCTTTTAGGAAATTATCCGCTTTGTTTTACTAATACTTGGGATGGCACCCAAATTCTATTCAATCCTGATATACCCGAGGTTGCTGACTTCAAATCTAAGTAAGATTTATAATCATCGTTTATTTAGCTCATTCATAAATATGGTTTCCATCCATGCCAACGTTTTTTTTATATCAAGATTTCAGGCTCTTCCAATTGAAAATGATGGTATAAGCCAAAGTGGTCTCAGCCAGAGCCTCTCCCAGTTTAGTCAGGGATCCCAATTTTCAAACAATGTTGATATCATGTCGAGGGCTAACTTTTTAAGTCTTGCAGAAGTTAATCAGATTCAAACTGTCTGTCTTCACAACTTATATCTGATTAATCAGTTTTCATTTGTATATGTTGAATAACTAACTTTTGGGTCTTGATTTTGTTGAAATGTTGCTGGAGCGTTACATAATCCGAACGGCATGCGTCGATATGCAAAAACTCCAAATGGACAAGTAAAGGCGGTCTTCTCGTGATCGTCTGGATTCACCGAAATCTGATTATAACCCGAATATCCGTCAAGGAAACAATAAAAAGCTTGTCCTGACAGTCTCTCTAGCATTTGATCCATGAATGGTAGAGGAAAATGATCCTTCCTTGTAGCTTTGTTAAGCCTCCGGTAATCTATACACATCCTCCAACCGGTGATGGTTCTTGTTGGTATGAGCTCATTCTTCTCATTCGTGATTACCGTCATACCTCCCTTCTTAGGGACAACTTGAACCGGACTAACCCAAGTACTATCCGAGATCGGATATATCATGCCGGCTTCAAGTAGTTTAACCACTTCTTTCCGGACTACTTCCTTCATGTTTGGGTTTAGCCGTCGTTGAGGTTGTGCTACCGGCTTGTAATCTTCCTCCATCATAATCTTATGCATACAATAGGATGGACTTATCCCTTTTAAGTCGGATAATGTCCAGCCTATTGCTTCCTTGTTGGACTTCAAAGCATCAACCAATTTTGTTTCTTCATTGTTTGACAAGGAGCTACTAATAATGACCGGTTTGTTACCCTCTTTATCAAGAAAGACGTACTTCAAATGTGAGGGTAGAATCTTCATCTCCGGCTTCATTTCTTCAACTTTAGCTTCATTCGTCAATTCCTCAATTTTAGCTTTGTGAGGAGGAATTTCCTTCAACGAATCCAGCTCCTTCAAACACTCTTCTATCTCCTTCTCATCTTCTTCTCCTATGATACTAAGTGCATTTGTCAAGACTCTTTCAAGATGTGTCAAGTGATGCAGCTGATCCCTCGTATCAACAATCAATTCCTCAGTTGCATCCATCTTGAAGCAGGCACCTTTATCACTAGGATACTTCATCGTTTCATTGATGTTGAAATTGACTTCTTCATCGTCCACACGGACTTTCATTAGGCCTCCGTCAAGATCAATCATCATCCTTGCCGTTTGCATGAACGTTCTTCCAAGAATTAGCGGCACATCATCATCTTCAGGTATGTCCATCACTACAAAGTCGATGGGGAATAAGAACTTGTCAACTTTCACCAACACGTCTTCAGCTATCCCCAACGGACGAGTGAAAGATTTGTCGGCCAATTGCAAGGTCAAGTTAGTTCTTTTCACAACCAAATCACCAATCCTTTTGACAACGGAAAGTGGGATTAGATTGATACTTGAACCTAAATCAATGAGTGCTTTGCCGACATTAACATTGCCAATAGATACCGGTAGTGTAACTTTACCCGAATCTCTCTCCTTCCTTGGCAATGTTCTCTAGATGATTGCACTACAATTAGCATCGAGCTGAATTGTTTCTTCTTCATTATACCTCCTCTTCTTGGAGAGAATCTCTTTCATGAACTTGGCATAAGTTGGCATTTGCTCTAAGGCTTCCGAGAACGGAATGTTGATTTGCAAACGTTTGAATATGTCAAGGAACCTAGCAAACTGCCTTTCTTTCTCCTTTTTGGCTGGAGTAGTTGGATATGGTAGATGTGGTGGTGGCGCATTCTTCACTACTTCTTGATTCTTGCCCTTCTCCTTCACCACATCTTTCTTCATCACTATGTTTTCATTTTCAACTACTTCCTTATTTTTTTCGACTTCATCCTCATTATTAACTCCTCCTGTTTCCTCCTCATTTCCTTCATCATGATCCTCCTCCTCATTTTCAACAACTCTCCTCTCAACCTCAAGGTTGTCCCCTATACCTCTTCCAACTACCTTCCCACTCCGAGTAGCAATCGCCTTGAAATTATCATTGTCTCTTGATGCAAGGTATTCTTCATCAAAATGACTTAATTGTCATTTTGATGATGATGCATGGTCTTTGGGGTTGGTTTGTGTGTTGGCGGTGAAGGTTCCGCCTTGCTGGGTTGCTTCAGCAAGCTGTTGTGCCAACTGGCCCACTTGTGTTTCCAGGTTTTTGATGGAGGCATCAGTATTCTTTTGGTTCGCCATTGACATTTGCATGAATTGGTTAAGAGTTTCGTCGGTGTTTTGTTGTCGGTTTTGTTGCGGAGGTTGGTATTGATTGTAGTTTTGGTAAGGTTGTCGGTTTTGTGGTCCAGCTTCTTGCCTCCAACCTTGGTCATAGTTTGGATTGTTCCCTCTTGGGAAGTTGTTAGTATGACCTTGGTATTGGTTTTGAAACTGTTGTGGCCTTTGTTGATTTCCAACATAACTTACCTCTTCGGTGGGTGGCGGACAAAATCCGGTGGGGTGATCGCCCGAACAAAGTTCGCATGATGCGACTTGATGGTGTCTCCTTTGTTCGTTTTGAATATCCTTCATTTGTTGAGGAAGATTGGCCATCTTTCTAGTCAATTCCTCCACTTGTTGCGTTAGCATTGTGTCATTTGTCCCCAAGTCCAATATTCCCGCTTTCCTTTGGCCTTGGTTTCTATTATAGTGAGCCTGGTGATCATTTAATGCCATTCTTTCAATGATAGCAACAACATCTTCGGCACTCTTGGCCATTAAAGATCCACCAGCAGCAGCATCAAGTAATAGCTTTGACTGTTGTTGCATCCCATTCCGAAAAAGATGGATTTGTGTTAAATCATCGAATCCATGGTTAGGGCATCTTCTAAGCATCGACTTGAAACGCTCCCATGCTTCACATAAAGTCTCACTTGAACCTTGTGAGAATACAGCAATAGTTGTCTTAGCCTCCATGAAACCATTCTGAGGGAAGAATCTCTCAAGGAATTTCTCCTCAAGAGTGTTCCAATTTGTCATCACTGTTGGCGGCTGATCCAAATACCACTCCTTGGCCTTCCCAATAAAAGAATGAGGAAACATCCTCATAAATATAGCCTCCTCATTGTTCTCCGTCTCTCCTAGTGTACCGGCGATCTCATAAAATTTTGTGAGATGTTGGAACGGATCCTCATGGTCTAACCCCGAGAAATGATTAGCATAAAGTATTTGAAGGTGAAGTAAAATATTTTCACAAGAAAGGGGGGTTTGAATTGTGAACTGTTAAAAATTTCCCTTTTAAAAATTCTAACTAGTAAAAATGGTTAGTAAATGAAAGACAATATCAATAATAAATCGTGTATTGAGTGTGTGAGATTTGTGAAAACAAATAAAGGAGATGAAAGAAATAACACAGAGAGTTATCCTGGTTCGCCAAAATCCGGCTACGTCCAGTCCCCACACGAATGTGAGATTATCCACTTGGTAGTTGAGTTATAACTTAACCCCAACTCCTCTTTTGTCTTGATCTTCCTGATCCTTTTTACACTGAGCTTTACTCGCTCTTTGATCTTCTTGATCTTTTCTTTACACAGAGCTTCACTCACTCTTGAAATTACACACTTGTTTACAACAAGCTTTTACAATCCAATAAGAAACAAAATCTTAATTGGACTAAATGAAATATTTGTGTTGTACTAAATAAAGCTCAAAACAAAAGAGCAATTTTTAGTAAACTTAAAATGAAGAACAAAAGAGAGCTTAAGAATATTTTTAGACTTTGCTTGCAATTTGCTTCTCAAATTTTCGGTGCCTGCTTCTTGTGCTTTGCTTCCAATTTATAGACCTTTGC